>VZRO01005385.1:0-81048 GCA_013397915.1 Daphoenositta chrysoptera
TACTTCTCATCAGCAAATGATGTCTGGCCACTTTCTGGGAAGCAAGCCTTCAGCACTTGGAGTGGTTGCTCCGTGAAGCAAACATTGTAAATAAGGAATGCTTCCCCTTCCTCCTTTTTCACATAGCTTTTATATCTGAGCTGACATCCTGTGGTGTGGAGTATCCGTTTGGTTAATTTGGGTCAGCTGTCCTGGCTCTGTCCCCTCCCGAGGTCTTGCCCATCCCCAGCCCTGGTGAGAGGGGAGTGTTGGAGAGCGCTGCTGCTGTGCCAGCCCTGCTCAGCAGGACCCAAAGCACTGCTGAGTTATCAACACCTTCCCTGCCACCAGCACAGACAGAGCACTGTCAGGGCTGCTGGGGGGAGATGAACTCCAGCTCAGCCTGACCCAACACATTAACCCTGCCCCTTTAACTTGCTGAAGTTAACATGCTTCCACTGAGAGGGTTATCCCATTCAGGCCTTCATATAGTCTCTACCTTAGTGAAACACAATAAATTTTAGAGCAAGAGTCTTGAAGAGGTTCTTGTTAAACACTTTATTTCACTCCAAAACCCATTCTAAACTGTCTCTTGGCCATTCTTCTTGGTTAAATAAGATACTATTTCTTTTCCTTTGGATCTGCAAATCACTCTCCGTTAAGCTAAGGGTGATTTTCTGCACAGTTCCCCTGACTGAAAAAATTAAATATTATTAATTAAAAATTAATATCCTTTGAGTTTGGTGATTTTTAGGCACATTTGTATATGAAGTGGATAGGAATCAGTATGTTAACAAACATGCTGGATGTGTAAGGGAGTTAAGTGCAGGTAGGTAATTTGCTTGGTTGAAACCAGATACCGTGACACTTGCTCCCACAGCAATTTGACCCTCACCTTTGGCCTTTGTCACTTCAGCTCTCAGTATTGCAGCTGTCAGTCTCAGCTCCCCCTCTCCTCTCAGCCCTGTGACCAAGGCTGTGCCTACACTCCGGATGCCAGAGCCAGCTCCAGACTCACTGCATGGTGTTAATGTGCTGCCAGTTTCCCAGAAAGGAGTTGATCCCATCATATGGCAGACGGCTGAAATTGCTTAGGCAGCTCTTGTCGTCTAAGTGCCCACTCTCCTCCTCTGAATTTGAAGGGTTCATGCGTGGGTATGTACACTGCAGATAGTGTTTCAGTGTTGTGTGTGTAAAACGTGAGAATTGCAGTAGTTTGTAACCTAACGGGGCAAATGTGAAGATAAATACCGTGTTATTTAATTAGACAGTTGGCTAGATAGCACTTTTATGCCTGTTGGAATTCCGTTCTGTAAATCCTCTCTCGAGTTTGTGTTTGCTCAACTGATTTCAATCTTTCTAGATCCTATAGAATCATAGAATCCTAGAATTGTTTAGGTTGGAAAAGGCCAAGCCGTAATCTAACGCTGCCAGGCCCACAACTAAACCGTGTCTCTAAGGGCCATATACACATGATTTCTGAACATTTCCAGGTACTGTGATTCCACCACTTCCCTGGGCAGCCTGGGCATCCCTCTCAGTGAATAATTTTTTCCTAATATCCAGACTAAGCCTCCCGCAGCACAACCTGAGGCTGATCAGAACAAGGTGCAAATAAATTCTCTATATGCATTGATTCTTATGATGAGCTGGATGCATTTGAAGCAGGGGGAATTCATAACTGAACTACTTTTAAACAAAGCATGACAGCTGAGGCAACAAAGCCGCAGTTCAGCCTGTTTGCCAACACAGCTACCCAGAACACTGGGTAGGCTTCCCACTGTGCTGAGTTGCCCGGCACTGGGCAGGACACTTCTGTGGGCACTTACATCTTCAGCTTGCAGTCCAAGATGAGCAGGGCCTTACTGAGCACACCAGGATGAATTCTGGCTGAGAAAGAGAGATCTGAAGCCATGCCCCTGCATGTGCTCTGGGTGAGTATTTGTTGCAGGACCTCAGTAATGCTGGATATTTTGTAATTATGGATATCTGCCTCCGTTTTGGCAATCCCGAGGGCTCATTACTTGTGTGACTTTGGCAGTGCTGGGATCTGTTTTATCTTGCACTGCAGTGTACTTCCAGAGCCTGGGATGCACATGACTCTCCGAAAAGAGAAGCAGGTTTATAGTGGATCATTTCTGATGTCCCAGCTTTGTGAAGGGAATTTTACTCTACCAGATGGGTGAGTGGCAGCTCATGGTGTGGCAAGGGCAAAACTAAACAAGGTGCTGGTTGCCCTGTGAACACACACATTCTGACTGGCCACCTGGCTCCCATCTCTGGCCACACACAGTGGCTGGATCTCTTTGGCAGAACCAACTTGGTTCTTGTTCCTTGACCCAAACAAGAAACTTATAGAAGTGTTTTATCTTTGATATCTTCATCATACAGTCAAATGTGAATAAAAATACTCTGTTCTTTCAAAGGAGAGAAGTAAAGAGAAATGCATGAATGGGTAGATTTTCATCATCTAAACCTTTTTTCCTTAGAAACCGTAATTAATCATGGACCTCCAGAATCCTGGAAAATAAGAAAAACTTTCTGGAATGTTACAAATGGGTATATAGTTTAAAGGGTAAAATATGTCCTAGGTTTATTATTTAGGTTCAGAGCAGTAGGACTGTGAAGCTAAAGCTGGAACACATATGGGGAGGGGATTTGATTTTGGTGACTGGAAGCCAAAACATGGCCGTATCAAACCAAATTTCCTTCCTTCTGTACAGTTTTCTGAGGTAGGGTTTAATGTTTTCCCCGGAGAGAAAAATTAAATGTTTTCTTGAAGAGTATTTGTAAAACTGAAGTCTACATGCTTGTGACATCAAATCACAAATGTAGTGCTATATTGCCCTGTGGGCATGGAAATTTCAAGCTCTTGAGTACACTATTATAATAAGTTTAAAATGCATTTCTTGCAAACAGTGTAATTTCTGGAGACACTTCAGTTGTACATTGGCTTACAGATTGTTATCACAGTTGTATAAAGAAAAGAAGAAAATATTTCTATTTCCAAACACCAGAATCAGACTAACAGGCCTGTGCTCTCTTTGAGGGAGCAGCAGGGACTTCTGTTTTCCCCTGACTGTAAAACTGCTTTCCAACCCTTATGCAAAAGCATTAATCTTTGCTAGAAACAAAGCAAAGCACATCTATTCATTTAAATTCCTTTGAGAATTTATCTCAGTGTGCTTTCAAGTAACAGTTTGGAAATTATTTCACTAAAGCAGGTTAAATTAAAAGATAGATTTGACCTGGGAAGATAGCAAGGACTTTTAGTCAGATACCCACGTGTGGCCTTGCTGTCACAGTCAGGTTATGAGGTCATTGCCAGCATACTTGTCAGTCTGTTCCATGTATTTCCAGAAAACTGGGTTGTAATAAATGGGGACAACTTGTGACAACATAATGTTTAGCTCACCAAAGCTATTTCTGATGATTTGGGTTAGAAGGTAGTGAGTAGATTCCTCAGTTCATGTCTTCGCATCTTGAAAGCTCTGATTTCATTATACTGAAGTGACTCCCCACAGATCGATGTCTTGAATATCCTCTGTGAAGTTAATTGCATAGCTTTTCTGGCACCTTGTTTCTGCATTTGCATCTGGGTTTATTATCCCTTCACATAGTTATGAAAATTTCTCTAATTTTTGTCTTCATTTTTCCTTGTTAATTCTTTATTTTATTACTTCATGGTCTTCCCAGTGGGTTAAGACTGATTTATCACTTATCTAATATCCATTCATATGTCTCATGAATAATCCTGCTTCCTCTTGTTTTTTTCTTTCCATGAAATCTTCTCCATAGTTGATGATGTTTTCTCTTAAACTCTTTCAAATTTAGCAGCATTTTTAAAATTTGCCCCTTTATTGAAAAAAAAAAAAACAGGGAAGATTGCAGCTAGCTGTAGTGACATAGTTGTACATTTACCATGCAGTTTTTATTAATACTATCCAACACAGTGTTTGACTTCTCCCTGACAGACACAGTAACTTGAGTTCAGTGCATTAACAGTTCTAATCTGATAGAACTTGCTGTTGTCTTCATAATGGTGATTTTGATTAAGTCTGCATCAATTAGAATGAATTTTCCTCATCTGATTCAAGTCACATTTATTTCTCTAAAACCCTGGGCTTCTGTAAAAAAAATCAGTAGTGAGTTTTTACTCTCTCTTTTGGCCCGTGAACAGACTTCAAATGCAAAGTTTTTGATGCTTAATTCAAGAAATATAATACATTTTAAAAGACTCAGTGCTTGAAAAGAGTTAGAAAGTGCAAGCTATGAACGCCTGGCTTTGCTGACCTAAGGAGAGCTAACTACACTGCTATGACGTGGTAGAAACATAAGGAAAGGTAGTGGAAACTACTGGGATAGTGGGAAGAAGCTGGTAGCTGCTACCAGGAAGAAAAACACATGCAAAGACAGAAAAACAGACCTAAGCTGGAACTGGCAGCAAGAGTAGTAGTTTTGTTGGAGCCGTGACTGAAAACTGAAACATTATAGACTCCTAAAAACCTTCGATAGCAGTATGTGATCTCATACTAACCTGCAGAAGGAAACTGGACAACACTTCAGACTGGATAACAACAATTTCTAGCCTCAACAACTTACCCATGCAAATGAAGATGGAAATGGGCTTTCACATCCAACTCTTACAGAGTTTTCCTGTACGTTGTCTAAAATGGATTTTTATTTTATCACTGATGGCAGGAACTTACCCAGCTCATAACTAGGATGGAATAAACCTACCCAATCCAGGTATGAAATGGTGTTCTTTGAAAGTAATGTTTTCCCCTAGCACTAAGTTTTTTCCAATCTGATTTGTAGTACAGCTTTCCTGCATGTCATTAACATGAAAGGGATTGCTCAGTAAATCTTCTAATTTGGGCTTCTGCTAGACTGAAACCAACCACTTCAAGGATTGTCCATATCACATCAGTGAAAAAGATCTCATTGCTTGTTTTGAAATTCTGAATTGGGACTGGTATTTTAATCAACCCCAAAATTTGTTCTGGTTCCTATGAGATAATTTCTTGAATGCTTGTGTTCAGGTCCTTATCTTGGTACAATACTTCAATGAGACTGGACCAGATTATAATTTCACATCAAAAAGACTGCTACAGGATTTCCTTGAGAAGATGTAAGGGTTCTTGCAAACCCTTCCACTACGGACTGTATCTTTTCCATTCTTGCCCCAGATCTGCTGCTACAGAACCAGCAAATGATTTTCTGTGGCTTACTGGTCCCCTCAAAATCACACAAATGCTGTGCTTTTGCTTTAGCTTCATGCATCCCTACCCCTTTCTTCCCTCTTGCTAAAACAAATAATTTATTTGGTGTTGCAATGAAAGTGCTCCTGCTGAAATTGTGTATGCATGTTGATGATCTTCTGTGATAAGATACTGTACAACTTCACAGTGCCACACACTAAACACAGCAGCATGCAGGAGCTCACATGATGGTCATTTAATATCCATGACTCACAGTCCACAGGACTAGGATTCCAGCCAGCTGGGATTTGTTCTAAGTGGCATGAAATGACAAACAGTGCATGATATACAGCTCAGATACCAAACATGGTGGCCAAGCTTTTTTTTTTTTTTTAAAAAAAAAAAATGGCTCCTGACCCTCTCCACATAAAAAAAAAAAAAAAAAAAAAAAAAAAAAAAAAAAAAAAANAAAAAAAAAAAAAAAAAAATGAAAAAAGAAAAAAAATAAGAAAAAAAATAAGAAAATCATGCAATAGATTTGCCCAATGACTAATGAATATTATTTTTCAAAAACTTATGAGGAATTAAGTGCAAAAATAAAGAGCATGGTATCTTGGCCTTTCCAGGTGGTTTCTGCACCCTCTCTGGTCTCTGGTTGTTTCTCCTTTGTTTAATTTTTCAGTTTGGGTTTTATGTTGGAAACTGATAACTCCTCTCACTGTGCTTGTGATATCTCTGCCTGATTTTTGTACGTAAAACTGCAACTTATTTTCCCTGGCTTGCTATTCAGCTGGGATGTTACACAGTTGCGGAGTGCAAGAGGGATTAGATGTTACTTTGTGATTCACCCAGTCCCCGAGGACAGCTATATAAAGATCATCCTCTTCCCCTTGGCCCCAGGGAAGCTAGGGGGCAGATTACGAGCTAGCGGAAAAGACGAAGGCATAAAGAAAAAAAACTCACCGTCTGCAAAGAGGCTCCTGGAGCACACATTCCCCTGCTCTCACATTGTACAGAACTGGGAATAAATGAGCTCCACTGCTCGCCTACTGTTGGCATAGCCCTAGAGGGGCAGTTCAATGGAGAACAAAGCCACTAAAAGTTCTCTTTCCCACTTTGGGACTGCTGCTTTCACAGAAGTTTCTCAAGGTTTCTTTTTCCAAAGAGAAGAAGGTGATGGGAAAGGCAGGACCCAGAGACTCTGTTGTTTACAGATGCTTTTTGCCTATGGCCTGGGAATCCTGAAATGTGATTGCCTTGTAAGGGCAGGTTATTTTCAGCCACTCCCTTCATTATGTTCCTGTTAAACCCATGGCTCAAGTGGGGCTTCTGTGCTGGAGAGATTTTACACTGGCTGTCTGCCCAGGGGTAGATTACAGCAAGGGTAGACTCTGACAGAAATAGGTGGATATGTGTGTAGACCTCCAAGTCTTGAAACGAGAATATCACTGCTAGAGGTCAAGGTCTGAGCTTGCCAGTATTCCCCTCATTTACTGAAGTCAGTTGACGGTCCCTTGCCAGTGCTGGCTATTTTTAGAACAGTCTCACAGTGGTGAGGATTTTCTCATTTCGGACCATGTCACAGAAGTGACACAACTTGGGATACTTTTGCGTCTGAGACTTCATTAAGAAGTTCAATCCTGTTCTGTATTTTCATGCTAAAATTTCTTCTAGGTTACTTGTTTACAATTCAGAAGTACTTTAATTTCTATAAAATATTTAATTGTATTTTTATGTGTTTTATCTAAGGCTTTAATATTTTAAAACTATTATTTTTTCCTCTGGACACACTTGTCTTTCCTAATTTCAAATGTCCTAATTTCCTAATTTCAAACAAAGCAAAGTTTTGAATAAAAGAAAAGAAAACCAAGATTATTGGGTTGCAGGTTTTGTTTTTTTTTTAACTGATATACAACAGTTTTAGATGCCTTCTCAAAACACTTGGAATGATGGATTTAAATCCAAAAGTCTCATATCTGGTCCCTTTTGATGTTTTTTATGGACGAATTGAGGTATTATTTGAAAAATTTAAAGAAAGAACAAACCTGAAAGCTGAGAGCTACAACAACACCTGCCTCAGCTTTCTGTGTTCTGAGTAGCACATTTAGTTATATTTATCCTTCTATTTTTGCATCACCATTTTGCCCTGTATCTCACCACATGCAGGGGGATTTTGCTGCTTCAAAATCTTTGTCAACTTTAAAGTCACTGCTCCATGTTTAAGAGGAGTTTAAGAGGAGCTTGTTTAAGATGAAAAGCCTTTCCAAAATGGAGGTTTGGCCTTTTTACAATAGGAGCAGTGTACTTTCTTTCTTTTTATTTTTTTCTATTTTTAATAAGGAGTTTTGCTGTAGCACTATCTGGTATTACCATTGGCTTTACTAAGGCTTCACTGCCTTAACTTTTGTTTTTAATATTCATTATGTTCAAATGTGTTTTGTTTTAGAATATGTGTTGCTATTAATGTTACTGAGAGCAAATTCAAAGCGCCCTGTACAAGAAGGTAATGATATTTGTGATGACTCCCAGTTCCTTGGGGAATTATTTAAGCCTTAGATGGCACTTTGGGAACATTCTGTTCTTGCACAAGAAAGCCTCCCTTAGTTATAAGTAGATATTTAATATAGGGCAAGATTACAATCCTTGACAAAGGTTATAATGACTTCACTGGGTCAAGGATTTTACCATAGGATAGTGAAACACAGAAATGAACAGAAATTAACAATGTGTGGCACTGTCTCCCTTGTGAAGGGAGATCACTTTTGGAATGGATCTTGGACCTCAACCAAGCACTTTGTCTTCTGAAGTGAGAGCTGTAGAGAGCATGGAAATGAATCCACACCATGCTACCTGCTGGACTTTTTGGATTGGTTTGTATTTTCTTGGCAATAACATGCAAGGAGGAGAGGGGTGAGTCTGTGCTCATTTCTCCTCTATTAGTAGATGACATTGGTAAGACGTGTTTAAAAATTTGTCTGTCTGGCCTCAATTTCTCTACTGATAGGCAGTCTAAGCTATATTTATTACAGATTGCTGAGCACTGAATCACTAGGTATCTATCAGAACACTTCAGTCACCTTTTGACAATAGCTGTTGCTTTCTATCCATTTCCATTGAGTATTGAGCTGTTCAGAACCCATCTTGGGTCAGCTAGGCTCTGGAGGCTACTGATGTTTTTTGGTACAAATATGGAAACAATGAATGGGATTACAATTTTCAATAAAATGTTGGTGTTACTGAGAACCTAACAGATTAAGACGTTTTGCAGAAATGTTATCTCATCTTAACTCCTTAAGGTCATATGATTGGGAGGGAAAGGAATAAAATAAGAGAATTGAAAAAAGAAAAAAGAAAAAGAAAAAGAAAAAGAAAAAGAAAAAGAAAAAGAAAAAGAAAAAGAAAAAGAAAAAGAAAAAGAAAAAGAAAAAGAAGAAAAAGAGAATGACGAGCTGCTCGGGTTTGGAATGATTCATTTATCTGTACCTTGCTCTGCGGTTTATTTTTCCAAAAGAGAAAAAATTTGCATTAGCAATATGTTGATTGGGGGAAAAAAATGGTATTCTGAGTCCTATCTGGCATTTTGCAGGGCTGGCAGTGCTTCTTTACTCGATCTTTTGGTACTCTACCTTCTTCAGGCTTGTAGATAAAAAGCCTGAATCAAAGCACCCTGCTCATCTAATTCCCAACACTGCCTCTCTCTATGCATCAACTGCCTGCCCACTGTTCCTTCTTTCTATTGTCCTGCACAATTTCTCCTATCTTGTAAGAGGAATACATGCAATTGTGTAGGTCTAGTTGATGCATGTTTCAGTTTGCTTTGCTTAATGGTTTCGTTGTGCTCACTTTTGTTTGCCACCACCTCCCTAGTGGTTTGCCACCACCTCCCTCCCAGTTCTCTGACTGGAGGCCATGATTAGAAGGTCATGATGACATGGACATACTGGTTTGTGGTACTGGAGAAGACAGGATCAGAAGATGTTCTGAACACGTGTTTTGGAGACGACGCATGAAACTGAAGTAAAGTTGAAGGATCTGTTTCACATAGCAAAATGTCAAAAGAGTCTGAAAGGCTTTTAAATGGGAAGTATTGTAGGAAACCCTCTTCTCATCTGCTGATGACTGGGTAGTTTCTCTCATAAAAGAATGCCCCAATGCAACTTGGTATCTTTTGTGGCTTCAGTTTAGCAGACAGGATTAAAAGAAAAAGACAGATCTATTGTCTGCAGGAATCAAATAGTAGAATTCACTGTCTCACTCCGCTTGGACCTTGAAGGTCTTCAAAAATCATTTGAGGCAAAAGGAAGGGAAAATTTGTGATGCTGGAAGACATAAAACATTACAGTTTTGTAGATCAAACTTCTAGATAGAACCAGATTGATTTTTGTAGATAAATTTGCCAGGAAGGGAAATGAATGGAGAAATACCCAGCTTCAGAGACCTGGGATGAGGCTGGGTGGGAGCTAATTTCACAGTAAATTCTGTGTGTCCATGTGAATGCTGGTGACAGTGACATCAGGGGTGGCACTAACTTTACTCACCATTTGGGAGGTGGGAGATGGCACAGGGCAAGGGGATGCAAACAGCTTCAGCAGAACACTTCCAGGAGAAGAGAAAGTGACTGGGAGAAAACTCCCCGGTTGTCCCTCTGTCACCCATGAAGATTGATGAACCTCTCTGCAGCTCTGTCCTGGTCTTTTCAGTGAAAGAATCCTGCTAGCTTTCTCATAATGGCAGAAATAATTAAAAAGGTAGTCCAGTTCAGAGGAACATAAACCACACCACAAGTCTGTCTCTTTAATGATATCCCCTCCATACTTCACTGGCGGGCATTCTGCTAATCTAATGCCTGTTAATTCTGTTTCTAATTAGGGCTATAGCTCACCAAAGGCTGTTTTATATCTAACATAGATATGGTTAATGGTTTTAATCTTTGTCTGGGGATAGAATCTGGTGGTATGGAATGAGATTTTAGAAGAGACTGGAAGATGTGGCACTCAAGACACTGGAAGTTCAACAGCTTGTTTTCTTTGCTCAAAACCACCATGGAAGATGCATGGAACTACACTGCTTTGGATTTATTAGAGACAAAGTTCAATGTACTCCTAAGTATATTAACTTTCATTACAGTTGTGTTTCATGCGATGTTCGAAAACTCAAAAAATTAGGGCCACTATGCTGTTGGCAGAATGGAATTATGAATATGAGGCATCATTCTCACTTCCCAATGCCCCTCCATCGGTGAAATGAGGCAAAGATAACACCTGGCTTCTGGGGAAAGACAGCCTCTGAAAATCAACTACATATGTATCTCTATGTATTGCCTCTTTTGAGGTCAAATGTACCACTTTCAAAGTTAGGCTGAAGTTTTTCAATTAAATAGGCTTTGATCAATTAATGTTTAGTTGAGACAGAGTATTTTACAAGTATTTTTCATTACTTTGTAAAACAGGTGTCCCACAGAATTTCTGTAGGAGTTGCTAGATTCCTGGCAAAGGAGGTCACTCATCACTCAGATTCAAGGGAGATCCAAGAGGCATATTGCCAAATTTTGGGTTCCCCAGTATGTATAGAATCTGAGCTTTCCCAAAACTGTAAGTCTGAAGACTCTTGGAGGAAGGAGGCTCTGAAAGCTGCAAGACTCCCCATCACAGAACTGAGATATAAGTTCTGGCAGTCCTGGAGTTGGCTTCCAGGGACTGTAGCTGGAGCACTTTCTGTATCATGAAGTTATCACAGAACGATGTATCACATATGCTGCCCAGAGCCTATAGAAATAGACCAGCAAACACAGATTTTGTGTTGGAATAACATTAGTATGTATCCAGTGGTGACTATATTAAGATTATTTTGAAAACCAGGCCATTCCCAAATGCACTGATATGGCTTCATGTGCCTTACAAAATTTTCTTGGTAACAGAAACCCCTCTATTTTTACCTCTACTTTGTGTAGCTGGTCATAATCCTGTCTGCAATTCTTCATGAGCAGCAACTTTCAGTGAGGTTGAAGAGTAATGTAAATAACTAGAGTTTCTGGAGCCAGGGCTGTACTGTGGAACACAGTCCACCTAGATCATCCCCGACTTGTATTGAAGGAGAATCGATGACAGTTCTGTCAAGAAATTACAATTTCTCACAGTTTTTTGGAGACTCATTGAAACTACATTTGTTAAACAGCAATCAAGGTATTCAGTCTTCATCCTGTTATTTGCAGAGATAGTTTCTTTACTGTGCCATACCTATAGCTTTATCCAACTGAAATTAGTAATGGGGGCTTTCACAATTGTTTGCTCCTGGAAAGGTCACACTGGGCTGGCTTGCATAGCATGAGGAACAAACTTCAGGGATTCACTGAAGGACTTGCACTTGACGAAAATTTGCAAGTATTATCACACTGAGGATGGCCTTTATAAGGAACTGGATATGAGGTTATAAGGAGGGAGGTGCCGGGTGAGTCGTTGAATTCTAAAGGGTCTTATGGCCATCTATAATGCTTACAGTAGTATAGGGCCTCGATCAGGAGGAAATAAGGTTGTACATTTCCTTTATGAACTTCTGATTATTCCTAATAGTAACACCTCCTATCACTGCAATTCTGTTCATTTCTCACAGTTTGTGTCTCTCAAACTCCTGTACTATATGCTTTAACCCTTCAGTATTTAATTTGGTGCCTTATTTTTTTTCCCAAATATTCACATCCTTATACACTGACAGAGCTTGCACAAGACTAAATCAAGCCAAAAGAAAACATCTGGAGATGTCAAAATGTGGATGAATGGAAGTCTCAGCTGGATTGTTCCATACAATTTTGGATACCATACTTCAGAAAATATGTGGTCCAAATGGATGTACTCTGGAGAGATTAAAAAGAATAACTGGAAACTGTGATCAGCAAGGAAAACAAAAGCAGAATTAGGTTTATTTAGTCTGAAAAAGAGAACTCCAAAGGAAAGCAGGAGAAATATTCCTTAGGTATGCAAGCGTTTGCTGGGAAGTAATAGCTTGTTCTCAGAGCATTCACAATGCATGAGACAAAAGATAATGGGTCTAAACTGCAGCAAAGGAGATTCATGGTCAAATCAAGGGGTAAGGTGTGAAAAGGTACCCTATATTGCCTGAGAAAGCTGTTAAGTCTCTATCATTAAGGGAGATAGTTGCTGTTGTTTTAGGCAAGTATTGCTCAGTTATGTCTACATGTGGGTTAAAAGGAGGAACTAAGCGGATTTTTGAGAACAATTACAGCCATATTTTCTATAATATGTTTTGGAAGTAGGGAAGGATAAAACTATTAGAATTTGTGAATGAAACATGAAGAAACATCAGAAGATTATGAACTTTCACATTATTCTTTTATTGGCAAATACTACATATAAAAAGTAAAGGAATTACTTGCATCTTCCCTGATACATGAAGATTTCAAAAAGCAGCTGCCTGCTCTTCTGTTTTGACAAATGTGATGAAGTGATAGCCCTATTATTATCTCCTTGCTGTTACTGAAAGAGCAATTGAATAAAGTTACAATATTTTTCTTATAGTAGTTTTAGGTATTAAGGCTCAGGTAGTGTTGTCAACCCTGCAATGGACTCTTTCTCTGATCTTGTGCAAGATTCAAAACATTTATAATGCTCTTCTGACTTACAGACAAGGCATAAGCTATTCAATGCAGACAGTTTGATCTATGGATTTCAAGGAAATACAGGATATTAATATCTTATTAGTATTTTTAAATGTCCCCTAAAGCCTTGTATATTTTCCTGTTTTTGCTTTTTCTAATAGAGCTTCTAGAACCTCTGTGTAAAAATTAATTAAGCAGTGATTATCATGTAATTGGTATTTCTTCCTTTCAGCTTGCTTTCCTATGGAATGACACACGCTTGCTTGCTTGCTTTCTCTCTCTCTTTCTCTCTTTTGTCCGCTAGCTAGGTTCTGTGAGATCTGATAGAGGGTCAGAGATCTTCCGCATACTCTGTTCCTAGAAGCTTCATGCAATTAGGCACAGAGTAGGAAAGGGTGATACTCCTAATCCTTATGAGGGGGAGAAATACCTGCCTAAGTTATCTGCCAGAGAAACTCTTGGAAAGGAGCTGTTATGATTGATCAGCCACAGGAAATGCTTCCTGGAGATAACATGGGATCTTGCTCTGCAGCAAAGTTTTTGCTCCTGTGTAGACTCTTATTCTCTGGCTGATAACATGGGCATAAAGAAAGTTTAAAAGTCAGTTATCACAAGACCAAAAGCTGTTCAAAATAAGGCTGCATTAGTTCTTGGGCGCACCCAGCTACTTGTTTTCTTGTGAAGAAACTCAATTAAAAAAAAGTAATGATCAGAATCCTATGAGTGAATTTAAAAACAGCAAAAGCTGAGAAATCCAAAGGTAGGTTTCTGTTGTCTTGTGTATAAACCATGCATTATGAAAACACTTTTAATATAGTACTTTGTGCTAAATTTTATAATGATTGTTTTAAAATCTATAGCAACTCAAAGCTTTTAATGTTCCTCCTAGCCCCTGCTTAAGAGTTAGTTTGCTGCTGGCTTTTCTGGGTGTGAGGAAAGAAAATGCTACATTGGCTGGCTTCCTCTTCTCTTGGGCGTGGTCACCGCCAATTGGTGATAACCATTGTTTGCTTGTTTTTCACGTGTTCTGGGGCAAAACGATGGGACAGGAAATATCTGAGTCTGTCTGACACTCCTGTGGCATGGACCATGCTGGAACATCTGGGGCTTCTTACTTTGCTGGGTAACCCCTGGCTCAGGCCAAAGTTCCTTGGTACTTTTTCACCTCTCCTGTTTCACATGTCCTAGAAAAATTGTGTCAGGGTCTTGAGTGCATTAATGAGCCTCAGCTGCTCTGATCAACCTCACACGGGGCCTCCACCCACACATTCTACTCAGGGGCTCCACTGCAGCTCAGTCTCTGCAGAGTTCTACTCTAGCTCCAGCTGTGTTTCAGTCACACCTGGTCGTGGCCCCTGCTCCTAGCTTGACATGGGACCTGCCCTGTCACTATGAACTTGCCTGCTGATCCTGAGAATGTGTTTGACTCTGGCTACTGCTGTCAGTCCTGGCCTGACCCTGACTTGATGATTTGTGTATAAGTGTCACTACAAAATGCTTGGGACTACGGAAGCCTCGCTACTCAAAGGTGCAAGGAGTGGCTTGTCTTAAAAGGATTGAGGTGCTTCCAGTATCTGACTTCTCCTCTGTCCCTTCTGTGAGGAAAACTAGCCTCAAAATTAGATCAGGCAAATCATTGTCATTTTGGTCAGCCTGTGCACATGGATTTTCTCTTATCCCTCATTCTTGCACATCCAAAAAATCTTGGCTAAAATCAGATGCCTACCTGCACATACTGGTTTTTACACCTGTGGGACGGGCGCACTGCTGGGAGGGCTGCTGCTAAGGCATGGCTTGCTATTGTTAACCCCTTCCCCAAGGAATGGAAATATACTGACAGGAGATAGTGGGACTTACAGTCATTGAATTTCAATTACAGGTGGAGGAAGGGAGAGAGGGAAGGAGAGCTGGGTGTTGTTGCTGTCTGCTTCCCTGTGCACAGCACATATTTCTGCATGGATTTCCAGCAGCAGTCATTGATGATCGCATCAGCAGTAAAGTCCCTTGATGCTTGCAATCCTTCTTAAGGAGTCCAGGGACAGTAGCACTGTATGGAAATGGGGCTGAAAGCAGGAAGGAATACTGGTGACAGGTGAGTAGAGAGCAGAAGGGCTGCTCTGTGTGTGGAGAAGTTCTATCCAGCCCAGGACTTTTTCTCTGATATGAGACAACAGCAGATCCCTGCAGAAGAACTAAGGAACTGGCTTTTCTGGAGTGACTCCTCCCTTGTTACACCCTTCCTTCATCTCTCCAATAGTCCCTGGGCTAGAGACTTACTGGTCAAGAATCCAGGTTCTTCTATCTGAAGATTCCTGACGGACATGACCATCGTGCATATGCTTTGGGGCAACCTAATTTCAGCCTTCCAGTACCTGAAGGGAGCCTACAAGAAACATGGAGAGGGACCTTTTACAACGGCATGTAGTGACAGGACAAGGGGGAATGGTTTCAAACTGAAAGAGAGTAGGTTTAGATTAGATATCAAGAAGAAATTCTTTACCATGAGGGTGGTGAGGCACTGGAACACTTAGCTCATAGAAACTGTGGATGCCCCATCCCTGAAAGTGTTCAAGGCCAGGTTAGATGGCAGCCTGGTCTAGTGGAAGGTATCTCTGCCCATGGCAGGGGCCTTGAAACTAGATGATATTTAAGGTCCCTTCTAACCCAGGCCATTTTTTTATTCTATGTTCCTTGTCTTTCAGAGAAGTTTGTTATGTCTGCCTAGCAGAGGGTAACACCAAGATGCATAATTTCAATATGCAATGTGCAAATCTATCCTCTCTATTTTGTTCTTCCAGGCAAGAACTTCCCTTCTAGAGATCTACCAAGGACTGCCAGGGTATGTTCAGAAAAATATAGTTTTATCAAATCTCCAATAAAAGTCCCCTCACAGCCTGAGGCTTCTTCAGTTCTGTGAGGCTTTGCTGGTAAAGCTTGGGTTGTCTGTTTTGCTGGGCTTTGTGTTCTACCATGGGATGAAAAGGAAGAACCTTTTCAGGTGGTAAATATTTTTTCATTTCTTTTTCAGGGTGGAAAAGAAATAACACATTACCTTGTGCCTAGATAATTTGCTCCTGCAACAAGTAGTCTTCCATGGCTGATGGAGGGCAACTTGACCACGCTTCTGAATTGCCAGCTGTGACTTGTGCAGCTACATGCAGTAGGTAGAAGCCCAGCTTCCTTGTTTCACTTTGCCATGAACTTCCCAATCTAAGAACTCTAATTCCTGTAGTTTTCCTACTGAAATGCCACAGAAGATTATCTGACTAACCATGCTTCTGTAGACAAAACCAGATCCAGACCAACAGCTCTTTTGAGCTGGCTGGAGCTAGGTCACATCTTTAAAGCTACTCGATATACGGCTAGCTGGGCTGACTTGGTTATTTGGCTATATGAATGGATCTGCATATTCTTTATTATTTTACTTCTTATTTGTATTTAATGCACTATTTCTGAAGTTTTTCAACAACAGCCAGTGTCATCTTGACTTGTACATTCTATCTCTTCCAGTAAAAACCTACCAGACAACAGCAGAGAAAGAAGGAATTTTCTGAGGTTATTTTCTGCTACAGAGATTGGCAAGAAGTTACATTATACTGCTTCTATAAAATCTGCAATTCCCAGTCATGGGAATTGCTTGTGTGACTATTAAGCCCTTTGTGGATTTAGATAAGAAGGACAGTGGTTCTTTGGAATTGATGTGTTGTTTTAGGATGACATAACAAGTGCTACCATCACTCTAAGTGAGCGAGTGAACAACTTTTAAGTGTCATCCTTCTTGGCAGCCACAGAGATGGAGGTTGAGGTTTACTGTTTAACAGCAGTTGGTGACTTTCTTTCCTCACCGATTTGGGGTAAATTATGTTCTAATACCCTTGTTTACCTGGCAGCTGACATTCTAGAGGCTAACCAAAGATTGGTCAGTCCCCTGGGATGGCTTCCCATGGCTTAATAAAATGTTTCCTCATTGGCCTGTATTATGTTCTGGTCAATAAAGCCCCATGGACTTTGCTTGTCTGTGATCTCTTATTTTTCTCCTCATAATTAATTAACTGGTGCATAATTTGGTTGCAAACCTTTCTGGCAAAAATTGAATTAATGAAGAAGTGTCTTTCAGATATGTGTTTCAAGCAATTAAAATTTGCCTCAGATCTTAACTTCATTTCAAACTCTTAAAAGAAAATATTTTAAAAATGACAGAAATACAAGGAAAAACACTTAAAAAATAATCTTCCTTTTTCATAACAGTGAAGAATGCTTATAATTTTTTTTTTTTTTTTTGTATAGCAGTTTATATCAACCTTGGAGAATGGTTGAACTGAGGATATTTCCTGTCAATTAGAAGACGGATTTGAGTTGAATTAAATCAGCACTTAGAATTCCACCTTAAATTCTACAAAGATGGCACATGCTTAAGGTTCTGAAGACGGGAATATGATCTGCTAAAAATCAGACAAGTGAGCAGAAACAAACTATGACTTCTGCCCCAGGGGTAATGGAGATGGAGATGAATCCTGACAAGCACACACATGACAAGACCTAGGCAGAGCAAGAACGCGTGACTCACAAATTGTAGTGGCACGTTCTCTCCAAGGGCCTCAGTGTGCAGTAATGCCTGAAAGATCTCAGCCAGGATCACATGATGCATACAGTGGTTGGCTGACTGTTGAGCCATATAATAAAACCCCAACAAATTAAGTATAAAACAGCCTCTGGTGAGCTATAGCCCTAATTAGAAATAGAATTAACAGGTATTAGATTAGCAGAATGCCTGCCAGTGAAGTATGGAGGGGATATCATTAAAGAGACAGACTTTTGGTGTGGTTTATGTTCCTCTGAAGTTGACTCCCTTTTTAATTATTTCTGCCATTATAAGAAAGCTAGCAGGATTCTTCACTGAAAAGACCAGGACAGAGCTGCAGAGAGGTTCATCAATCTTCATGGGTGACAGAGGGACAACCGGGGAGTTTTCTACCAGTCACTTTCTCTTCTCCCGGAAGTGTTCTGCTGAAGCTGTTTGCATCCCCTTGCCCTGTGCCATCTCCCACCTCCCAAATGGTGAGTAAAGTTGTGGAGCCACTGACCTCACTGTCACCACCATTCCCCTTGCATGTGGACACACAGTTTCCCATTGTTGGAGTCTACTGTGAAATGAGCTCATGTTCAGTCACAGCCCAGATCTTTGGAGCTGGGTATTTCAGAGTCCCAAGGTGCTTTCATCTGCTTTCACTTCCTTTACAGCTGTTTATCTTTGTTCAGTCTGGTCCTTCTTTTCTCTGCCTAGTTTCTTATTACTCCTTTTCATTCTGCTCCTTCTGCATATTTTTTTTTTCTTTTCATTTTTCTTTGTCTCACTTTATCCATTCTGCACAGAGTGCAGGTCTCTATTGCTCCTTCCTCATCTTGCCAGATCAGAGCACTGCCCCTTCAAGCCATCTGAATAAGGGTAATCCTGGACATACAGACATTGCGTGCAAATCTTCATGCAAGCATGGAAATGGCAAAAACTCAGAGCAGAACAAACAGCAGTGACAGGGGGGGCAATCAGAGGTTGTCTCACTTTTTAGTTCATCAGTGACCTCCTTCTAGCCCATAATCCTGAGATTCTGAGTCCATGAAAGAGACACAAGGGCTGTATCCCTTAAATTCACCAGAGCGGACTCTGTGGCAAGCCTTCTCTCCTGCTGTCTGCTGGACCTGTACTGTTGGTCTGTGTCCCTGCCAGCTCCACTGGGTAAAATAAAGACCACTAATTTCCAGACCTAAACACTGGAGGATTATTGTCTCTCAGTCTTACTGCAGTTCTGCTCTGCCAGTATAGCACAGATCACCTGTCAGGTGTAGTGGCCTTGCTGCACTTAAAATGTAGAGCTTTTCTGTGCAGATGTAGTGGTTATATAGTCATGATTATGACGAAATTACAGTTGTGTCTTTGCCTTTCCCTTTCAAAGTCGGCTGTTCTTGCCTGTATCCCCGCCCAGAACTGCAAACTTTTAGTGAAAGATGGACGATATATGATTGAAAAGCTTCTGTGAAGAGGCTTTCTGCCAGAGCAGTCTTGTCAAGGGAACAGATCGGCTGGACCATGCTGCTCAGAAAAGTGGCACTTTTTACAGTGTCCTTTGAGAAAATCAGGTATGGGTTTCAGTTAATTGAATACCCAGGAAGAATTGTTGTCTCCCAGGTTCTCAGGTAAGTGCAATTCATATAAAGTGTTTTAAAAACTGTTATTTTCAGGGTGCAACTATGCATCTCAGTCTGGGTAGTCCCATTTTGCCAATGTGCAGTGCTTCCATTCAGGGTCTAAAAGCATTATTTACTTTCTCCTAGGTGTGCTCTGTGTGGATGGCTTTTGTCTATTTCTTTCTTAGTAGATGTGGCTATAATTCATGAGGGATGGAGAAGGTTCCAGCTGAAAAGATGGATAGATTTTAGCAATTTTGTTGTCCTTTTAAAGCCATGACCCTAAAAGGCACACATGGTATGAGTTGGCCGACAGTATTCTGGCAGACTCTGTAGACAGCTATTGAAGTCAATTTTTGGCAAGAATTTAGCTAGCTGGGTTGTGACCACACTTTTAATATAGCTACGGTGGTTTACTTTGACATGGAGGGAGTGAAGTGGCACACACACAAAAAGCTTAAAATGTTACCATGTTAATGCTAAGAATATAGGACATCAAAGTGTGGCAAATGTGTTACTGCCGTTCAATGGCTTTCTATTGTCATTGCAAATCAGCTTGATATTGATCAGCTTTGAGTATACCTGGATGTGGCTCAGCCATCCTGAAGTATGATGTGGAAGCTGCATACCTCTAAAATACCTGTCTTCTTCCCTAGTGCAATCTCATTTTCTTTTTCAGATCTGTGCAATGATGACTGCATTTATGTGTTTGCTGTCCTATTCATTGACTATGTCTCAACCAGGAAAGGCATTAGAGGATTCTTGTTCTGCACATGCTTTATATATACTTCTATGAAGGCTTGAGGAAATAAGCTTTACTTAGAAATTAGGGCTGCATTTGTATTTTATGGAATTAAAATGTTAGATTGGGTCACAAATGTGAAAATTATTCTGCTGTCCTCAGATATGATAGTTTCTGTTTATATATTTTCTTCCACACACAGAGACACAGAGACACACATACACAGTGTTTGTCACAATTCAGTACAGCTGGTAATTTTCAGTTCACCAGAAACTCAGAACAGCAGAGAAATTGTTCAGTCAGGCTTGATGTGTAGAACAAGCGTTTGCACACACTCCTCTCTCTCTTTCTGGGAGGAAACTATCAAAAGAGGTTTGAAAAAGAAATATCAAAGAAAAGACAGTCAACACATTTGCCTGTTCTTTTTTAATGTACTTATTGCTGATACACAGGTACAGGTTTAGCTGAGAAGTGAAGCAGGAGTTTAGATTCAAAATCACTTTAACTGGAAAAGTGGACAGGAGTAAAGCAGGCAGCACTTTGCTATAGGAAATCTTCTGCTGAGTGTCATATCAACAGAAAAGACTTGAGAGGGCTTTCTTGAGAAATAACCTCTTTATCTCTTTCATCTTTCCTACCCTAGTAGACTGGAAATCTTAAGACCCGTCATAGCCCTCTGAAGAGGCAGGGTTGACACATGACCAGAAAAGAGTTTATTAGCTCAGGACATTAAAAAAACCCAAACCTTAGATAAACACAAAGTGAGGATAAAGTATCTCTCTTCTACCCTTCCACCCACCAGACAACGTTCTAGAGAACAAAGTCTTTTGATTCCATCATTTCAGTCATACACCAAGCAGCAGACAAAAGTCTCTTTTGGGGCTGTGTATTCAGTGTGAGAAAAGCTAACTTCTCTCAAGAGTCACAGTAGATTCAGCTGTACCAAGAAAAGTTGGAGTTATGTAGACACTCAAATCCAAATGCTCCCTCTTTCTTTCTCTCAAGGCCAAAATATTTCCTCAGATATACATATGCATCTCCGTTGAAGATAATGAGAACTAAGCAAGTCTCAAGGCAATGGCACAGAAACCAACTGTTATTTTCTGCAGGTATGATTTTCTACAGAGTAAAATATGTCTCTTTTTAAAATGCAGATTCCATTTATAAACTCCTCTTGACATTATATCAATGTTTCTAAAGGATCCCTATCTCTTCACTATATTAGCTGAGCAAGGAGACTGACCACTTTATTAACTGGTCTTTTATGATTTTGGAGAAAAAAATCATCCATTTTCGCTATAATATTAACATTAAGATTTAAAACTGAAATGCATCTTGTCTTCATGAAACAAATCTGAAATTTCATTTTCAGTTACATATATTTTATCTACATCCAAGAGCACCAGACAGTTTACTGAAATCCATCCTTCTCTGACATTGGCAATATCACAGAAAGAAAATCTAAATGTAGCACGAAATATGAAAGTATTTAACACATTATAAATATAGATAAGTTTATTTTTAATACAGATACATTGAAGAAGCATGGCAACCAGTTAAGTTCCTTTGAAAATGCCAAACCAATTGTTTATCTGATGCATGAAGCTGTAGGCAAGTATCCTAGTGATTTGCTTGCAATGTATGAGCTTTTGTTCAGATTACACAGTGAACACAAACCAAATCTGCAAACTCCTCAAGTTTGTTTACAATATGATCCAATTAATTCACATACGATATTGAATAACCATTTCTGCTGTATTTATTTGCTAACCATTTTTGACACAAAATATTTTTCCCAGTGGTTTTAGTGCTCATGGTCAGGGATGGGAGAAGGATGTGGGAACTCTTGATGGAATTAGACAGGGGAGGTCCAGCTACATCCATGTGATTCCCTCATGTTTACCTTGTGTATTCTTTGATGGGTTTGTTGCTCTGCATCTTTCTGGTGCCTCCAGCTACCAGGCTATATAATGTTATACTTACTGTTCTCACTCTTCATTGTAACAGGCAGAGGAAAGTCAAATCCACAATATTATCTCCCCCACCCTCTCACATACAGGCAGGCTGTCTACAGAGAGTTTTAAGCTGGAATTTCCTTAATGCTTTGGAAAACTAAAAAATTTACCATAAAACTGTGCAGTATTTTAACTACAAGAACGACTTCATGTTTGCTTTGCTTTCACTGAAACTTGTGTGCATTCTCAGATCTTCCAAAACCTTTCTAGGGATTCCACCAGAAGGTAGTTGGCACTGCTTCTCTGTGGTATACACACTGGCCAGTTCAAGCAGAAGACAATTTTGGCTGAGCAAACTACGAAGCAGTGATGTGTATTCCATTAAGTACTGTCATTCCAGTGTAATGTGGTTGCTTCAAACTAAGTCTGTACTGAAGATAGCAAGGTTGGTTCAATTATTCATTTGCACAAAACTTACCCCTGTTCTATTGTTTGAGAATCAATCACAAACATTCATCTGCAACATATAAATGAATATTGTTCATGGTATGTTGAGCTGTTTGTTTGCTGCAGGTTGCTGTCTGATGGGTGGTTCCTGTAAACACACAGGAGCCACTCATGACACATTTGCTCTGACTGTTGACAAATTATTTCTTGTCTGTTTTTTTATGTGACTGTTTTACAAATATTTCAAACCAGGATAAAGATTTTAATGGAGGAAAATAATTAATTAAAAAGACTGGGGAAATAAAAAATTATTCCGTTTGTGAACAAGTACCTTCATCCACTTAAGAAATTAAGTATGAAATATGAGTGCCACTTAGCAGCAATCAGAAGAATAGATGGACACAAGTGGTCTGTAAAGGACCTTCTGGACTATGGCTAATATAGTTTGTTTCTCCCAATGCCTGCACAGGCTGCATCACTGCCGCTGTTTTCATCCAAATCCTGCCAATGGGTAATCAAAATCATCAGGGGGCACTCACAACAGTGAAACATTGGCTGTCTTGAGTAGTTCCAGTGTATTCATCTGGACAAAAATGTGAGTGTGGTGTAAGTCCGTTTTGCAGATACAGATTAGAAGATAATAATAGAAGCAAGGACTGACCAGTTGTTACAGCAGTTATTATAACAATATGGATGTCTGGGCTGTGTCTGCTGAGATGATACATGCAGAAATAGAGTAGCCTCATATTTGCACAAAGGATAATGTGGAAAGTGGTGACTCTAAGGGATACTCAAATGTAAATGAATAAACAGGTGAATGTCAACTTCTGTAGTCCCTGGCTAAGAGTGCTGGAACATGCTCTGTAAAAAGCAGTACTGTCAAGTAGTAATAGAAGGTGGTACTATCTTGAGGAAACTGCCATGAAAATCCTTTCTAGTCCTGCCATTAGGAAAGGGTTCAGAAGAGAGCAATGAGTCTGAAAAACCTATGTAAGTGTGATGAATCCAATATGCTATTTTGTTTCTATTAAAAAAGAGCTTAAAAGAAGACTCATTTATGCCAGAAAAGAGCTGTTGAACACTAAAGAAAATGGCAGAAATAAGACTTCTGTTTCTGAAAAGTAATCAAGCTAGAAATTATGTGTCTACCTCTTGGTGTGGCCAGTTGACCCCTGGAAACTACTTACCTAGACGTGAACCTTGCTCCTGTCACCTGAAATATGTAAGCCAATATTGGATATATTACAAAAGTTGTATTCCATCTCAGTCAGGAGTTATGAGTTTACAAGTCTTTTCAGGTGTTGGACCAAAGAGGTCAGCAATCAAGTAATCCCAAAGACCCAGTTAGAAAGAAGAAAGTGTTTCAAAACGTAACTTGGAAAGCACTCAAGTGGAAATATTAGTCATGGACCACAGCAAACGGATTTATACAATGCTATATATAAAAACAGAATAATTTTATGCACTGAACAGTAAGGAAGTTATCAATGCTGAAATTTTGAGCATTTTACCACAGTAAAAAATAATAACTGGCAGCTTGCCTGTAACAGAGGAATCTCATCTAAGCTTTTGTGCGGAAGCAAGGGTCTCATAGCACTTGCAGCTGAGTTGCAATGCATCTCCGGCATAAGCATCATTTGATAACCATTATGCTTTCTAATCACTTTCTAATTAAGCTGTGTTATTACAAATATGATGTGCAGCTGTACTTTGTTTGTCATATTCTTCCTTGGACTTATTGGTTCCAACCTGTAGTCTAATTTTTGTACTATGGGGCTGCCTGCAAAAGTTCATTCTGACAGTTCTGGCTGCTTCGTTAAAAACTTAATTCCTTTGGCAGTCTATTACCTATGCCCATCTCCTTTGACATTTCCCTCCTTCCTTCCTTTTCCTTCCTTCCTTTTCCTTCCTTCCTTCCTTCCTTCCTTCCTTCCTTCCTTCCTTCCTTCCTTCCATCCATCTAGTGCCACTTCCCTGATCTCACCAGCTAAATTAGAACAAATGTGGCCCAGCTATCCAGTGTAATTATGGCATGGCTGTTTCTGTAGCTGATGGCACCCCAGGCTGACTCCTCCTTCCACTTCAAATGATCAGGTCACTTGGAAGCAACCTTTGCTACAAGGTCTTGAATTCCCATCTCTGGACTATCATGGCTAAGGAATAAAAGTTAAAAGGGGCTTTTGACAAAACAAAGCAATCTCAACTTCTGGACAGAATATTGTGTTCAACCATCTTAAATCTGAATTACAATCACATTTTTAAATGCTTTGTTCATCTTCTCACCTAAAAATGCGGTGTGTTCACATCATTGCCTCTAATTGCATTTGTAAAACTCATTGGCATCTTTCATGTTTTACACTGCTTACTTGTTTTATTTAGTACAAAAAGAAATGCATTAAAGTGGACTGCAGCATTATTGCGACATAATGTTTCACAGCAAGGGGTCTAGATACCATAAAAAAAGCTTCCAAAATCCCAAATGCATAATATAAGTGAGATGGGGGAAACACTGCTGTACTGTAAATTAAGTTAATGCCATTCCACCAACTTCATTATCAATGCTGCAAGACTGCAGTACAAAATATCCTCCCAAGACTTTGGAGATTTAGCAAAAATTTTTATGTTCAGGTTTCTAAAGAGTAATTGTATGTATGTTTCAGCACCACCCATTACCCAAAAGGAAGGAAAAAAGAGAAAGCATAGTTAGTTTTATTCACTACTACTCTTGGTTACTACTCTGTTATTTCTGGGTTTATGTAACTAATGTTACATAATGTGTGCGACAATTATCGTAATATTTCCATTGTAGGTTTCTAAAGAAATGAAGACATTTAAAATGTCTATTAACTACCAATGTAATGTTTTATCATCTCCTTATTTGGTGGTAAAGCAAATACAGAATTGAAAAGATGAATCTCCATATTCTCACGCTACACAAGCAACATTAATTAATTCAACGTGACAAGCTTTGTGAAGTATCTGGGTAAGTCAATCTAGTATCATTTTGTTCATGAAGCCCAAAATATAGACTGACAAAGCACAAGTAGGAAATGCATTTCAATCAGTTTAATCAAATAGAGTCAATGTAAAGAAAAGGGGCATTGTCAAGATGTGTCAGTGAACATTTGACCTGCCTTGCAGTTAATATTGTTTTTGTGCAAATTTCTCTTGAGGGGATACCAGCTCTGCTCTGCATTTCAGTTCTAAAAACTGAAAATTTCATTTTTGATCTGGTGAGTGGCAATCTATAGCAGGAATGATATAGGAAAGACATAATTTGCAAATCATTATTCACACACAATCTGAACCTGTGAAATTAGAGACTTTAAAGAAACTAGGCTATTCAGTGTGACTTTGCCTTGATTATAGGAAATTCTGCTTTCTCTGAATTGTTGCCTTTTCCTGGTCTTAAAATTAAGAGCCAAACATGGTTAAAAGGAAAGTATTTATTTAAGGATCCTTAGGGGCACCACCTCGTCCAGGTGGAGTGCGCCGAAGAGCACACCGGAATGCACACCCACATCAGCATATCTATCAAAGACTCCCCAGTGAGAGACTTGAAGGAATCCCCCATTCCAAGGAGTCTCCCCCCTGGATGGGCCTATTTTAGTTTACTGGATGTGTTCTAGAGAGGACCTTGGTGTCTGGGGCTTTCTGACCCTTACAAGCGAGGCTTCCAGGATGTTTGGTCTCCTGGCTTAATGGAACACTGGGTCTCAGCTAAGTTATCAGACTTAAGAAATTAAAAGTGTGTGGGCTAAAAGCGGTAAGAATACATAGAAGCTATATAAAGGGTATATAAAAGGGGTATAAAAGGGGTACATAAAAAAGGAAAAAAATCATCATGGCATCAGAATGGCCTTTTTGTCTGGTTTGCAAGATGCCAAAGATGAGACTATAGAGCATCAAATTCAAAATCTGCTGGAGAGTTTAGCTTGTTCTCTTCTCTAAGACTTGCAGAGGAAAAAGATAAGGGTGCAGAGTGAACCTATACCAGAGCCAAGTGGCCACCGACCTTGGCAAGCTGTGACTTTTAAGGGCAGTGGAAGGCCATTGCCACAGATGGCTTCAGAGAGACTTCAAGAGAGATTCCCTGGTAAGATGATTCAGGATTTCTCCCAGGAGAGAGTTCCCAAAGCTGCCTTACTTCTCTGCATCCCAGCTCTCCCTTTATCACTTTCCATGATCCCAGTGAAAAGCAACGCAGAATGCAGGTCTGTATTTATCTCTGAAAATTTCTTCACAGATTTATTTTCACAGTGCTTGATCTAATGCTATAGTTTCTGATCATGCTCAATATGCAGAATACTTTAATAGTCAGATCATGGCAAAAAAGGATTCTGTTTTCTCTTTAAATCTACTCCTCTGCCAGGGAACAAGGGTTGTTTTAAGGGTTTCTAAAACTGCTACTTTCTCTGAAAACTATAGATTAGGCAGGATTTAAATTCACTGACTGAAAACACCCAGGTATGCACAGCAGAAACTGGAAAAACAGCTGTTAACTCTTTTTTTTTTCTCAAGTGAAGACAAAACTATGGGGGTGACCAAGATTTGGAGAACAATTTCAAAAGCCCATTCCCACGGCAGTATGTATTTGGTGGTTTCCTGGACCTTCAGCTTTCACTGCCTAAAAAACATCATCACTGTCTAGCAGCTGTGGTGACTTCAGACACATGAATCGAGTTTGCCAAGATATGGAGAGATCTGCAAGTTGAGTCTCTAACAATTGCCTGAGCAAACTTCTCTATCCACCCCTTTGAAGTGTTGAGTTTTACTCCCCAGGAATGAATGCTGACTTAGCAGCGTTAAGTTTCATACCACTCCTTAGAGACAAGAAGAAACCCACAAATTGTCTGGATTTGATCCCCACTGAGGATTGCCATTTGTACCCCCTCCCCTGATTTCTGGTCCCTTCCCCTCTCCAAACGTTGATGGAGCCATTCCTAGAGCACACCAGAGCCCATGGACGTACCAAGAGCATGACCAGAGCACAGTCAAGCTTTGGAATCACAGTGGACCAAGTCATCCTTCCAATATGTGCCCACTCTGATCTGAGCAGGGACCAATGCAGCGACTCATCTGCAGGGCAGGTTTTTGAGGCAATGCTCCAAAGATCAGGACTACTCATTTTTCTCAACCTGTTGATGGATAAACCACTAGAAGTTCACAAATCTGGAGAGCTCTCCATATAGTTCAATGTTTCTCCCGGACCTCTTGGAAACTCAACACTATATGGAAGTACTGCAAGTTCTTATACATGATATTTTGAATGCTTCCTTCTTCAAATTTTACTGGATTAAGTTTAGAGCTACGTGGAAAGAGTGATTAATTGCAGTTTAATGAATCACAGGAAAGGTAGATGCCTGGTTCCAGCTCTGGAGACGCACCTGTATCAGTCTCATTTATTTGAACTGCTTTACCCTGTAGTTTTACAGCCAATGAACTAGAATAACAAGAATGGTCTGAAGTGTATTCTTCTGATATCTGTAGCACTTTCACCCCAATATTTTATATAAACCTTTCTGTTTTGCATGAATATATGCTGCTTAGTCCTTGACTAAAACATTTCACAACGCGAGAGTGGAGTATTTTGCTGCTACAGACTTAGACCTTCTGAAGAGCCTAATCAAAACCAGATTTTTTTCCTTTAATTGGAAAAGAAATGAGTGTTTTGCACTACACACTAGCTAGTTAGTGCTATCATAAGCAAGCCCCTATTAATCACGTACCATTTTTTGCAGCTGTGTACAGTAACTGACCTGCCTAGATACACTATAACTGAAGCAATTAAGGATCTTTTGTATTTTTTATGTAATTACCACTTCTGAGCTAGGTTGCTAAATACTTGGGACATTTGGGGTTATAATTTCAAGGTCATTATATTTCTGTTCATCTCATTTCCTAGGAAACCTATTTGCAGACTTGCCTAAAGCATCCCAGACACTGTACATTAAAGTATGGCAAATTAATTCAATCCTACCTCCTTCCACTCAGAAGGTGCATGTCCATTTTTTCAGTGTCTAATACACAGTACATTTTAAAATTGTAAACTATTGCATGTTTTAATGATGCAAACAATGGAGAGACCAAATAAGCTAAAAGAGCTAACACATTTATCTCTACATTCTACCATCTGTTTGAAACTGCTGATGTAATTCCAGTTTTAAATTACATTAGATCCTGCCTTCTGGACCCCTTTCCCTATTTACTTTTTTCTTTTTTTTTTTAAGCCTTTAGAGAAAGCAGTGCCTTGAGGTTGTTGACTACTTAATAAGAAACTGTGTCTTTGACTGTTTTCAATCTAGACTTAAATTTAGGTTTCCTGGACAAAGAGGTATAGTGAAAAAATAGCTTTATTTCCAAAAGATGAAACTTATTCTCTGTGTACAATTTGATGAGATTTGTTTTCAGCAATAATGCTAGCAACCAGCAGATTTGTTTATACTGAAGAAACAGAAGAGATTAAGGTTTGTGTTCTTGCATATTCTATTGTCTAATGATGGAATTTCCAGTTTTATCTCTGTGTTTATGCTTCAGAATTAGTTTAATTTCTTTTATGTAACCTCTTCCCCTTATTTTATTGGCTTAATTAACAAACTTGTATTTATTTGTCTTAGCACTTCCTTTGCCTTTTCAGTCCACAGTGGCAATTCTCCATTCTCTTTTCTTCTGGCATCTTGTGGCTCAAATCACTTATTCGTCTGGATCTGATACTCATGTTGATCTTTTAAAGATTTGCTTACAGGCATGTTGGTCAGGGTCTGTCTTCAGTATCTCTATCAAACACATAGCCTGATTTTTGCACAGTTATTTTTATGCCTTGAATATTCAGATTTTAAAACATTTGCATCACAGAAATCAAATAAATGTATTCTGGTTTACATTTAATTTTTAAAATTTTATTATTTTTACTTTGTTTACATTCATTACATACAGAATAGTCTGGATATAAGGATTTTGGAGAAAATATGGAGCTCTATGGTAAAAAGTTTTCAGACTCCTCATTCAAATTGATTTTAAAAAGAGATATCACATAATTAAAAATGCATTTCAAGCTACATTTTATTCATCACGGCAAAGAAATTTTTCATAAGCATATTTTCAAAAGTCATGATAACGTTTTTAAAAATGGTACAAATTTTAAGATGATTGGAACAAAGATACCCAGTTAGAATTCCCAAACCATACCAGGCAAAAGTCTGAAGAAAATGTTGAAAGGGATTGGTTTGATTCTGATCCTTTTCTAGAAAGTTCCGACTGTCAACAAAAATTACTTTCATCACAATATTTTCCTATATTTAATTTAGAAAATTCTTTAAAATTTAAATCAAACCCCACAAAATTAAGCCTTTTTTTGTTTGTTTGCTTGCTTTGGAAGGGAAACAGATGCTGTGTTTGTTTTGAATTTAAAGAGATAATTTTATCTTTCACGATCTGACAAAAAATGTAGAAAATTTGTTATTATTAAAATTTAGAAATTTTAATTCATATGAAATAGTAGTCCTCTCACGGAATGGTATCTAGGAGCTATGACTGTTATCTAATTCATATCTTAAATTTTCTCCTTCAACCAGATTCCAGAATGGTAGCAATTTTAGTATATCAGTCACTGATCCATGCAAGTTTCCGGGGAGAAACCTTGAACAAAGTTTCAAAATTCCTAAATCAATGCTACCTATAAAAATATACACAGTCTGTCACTGTGACTTTAACTATCATCATGCTCAATCAAAACAAAATTCGGTGATTCAATCTGGTGATTGAATCACAACAAACTTAGCATAGACTTCCTATGTTTCTTTTCCAGACACTGAAGTCAGTTGCTAAACTTAAGTGGTGGCCAGCTATCGGGAATGTGGATGACTCTGTTGCTTCTTTGTCTAGGCTGGCCACCACCAGTGGTCAAAATCTGATGCAGGGAGGTGTAATATTCCCTCTCACTCCAGCATTGCTAACCTGGGCTAGATGGATATGGAAAAAGTCAGCAGCAATTCCCATGAATTGCTGAGGACTAAGTCAAGCACTACAGTGTTCAATTCTGTATTTTCAGAGGTTGGTATAAGACCATGTAAATAATTTATTCATATTTTCATATAAGACTATGTTCTATAATGATTCATCTTGCTGTGAAAAACAAGTGCATGAAAGTTAAACCAGAGATGTCCAGGTATGATAAAACTTATATGTATTTTAAATAGGTCTGAAGCTGATGAATGTGACAAAATATCACAGAATCATAGAATGGCTTGGGTTGGAAGGGAGCTTAAAGATTATCTAGTTCCAAAGCAGAATCCCTGGGCAGGGGTGCTAAGGGCCCTGTCCAACCTAGCCTTGAACACTTCCAGGGCTGGAGCATCCACAGTTTCTTTGGACAAGCTGTTCCTGTGCCTCACCATGCTATGAGCAAAGAATTTCTTCTTAACATCTAGCTGAAATATCTCCTCTTTTAGTTTAAAAGCTGTTCTCCTTGTCCTATCACTATCTGTGTTACATAAAAAGTCACTCTCCCTCCTTTTCTAAGTGCCCTTTAAGTACTGTCAAGCCACAGTGGGGTGTCCCTGGAGCCTTCTCTTCTCCAGGCTGAACAACCCCAGCTCTCAGCCTGTCTTCACAGGACAGGTGCTCCAGCCCCGTGTTCCTCTTTGTCCCCCTCCTCTGGACCTGCTCCAACAGGTCCACATCTTTCCTGGGCCGAGGACCCCAGAGCTGGATGCAGGACTCCAGACGGGGTCTCACGAGGGCAGGGAAGAGGCTCAGAATCACCTGGCTCGAGCTGCTGGCCAAATATTGTCAGTTAAAAGTTGTTATGGGAGTTATATCAGCTTTTCATAGATACAGAGAGTGACACACATCAGAGGAGGGAGTGTTGATTTTCTGCTTACAAAAATACTGCTAACTTATGGAGTCTGAGCAGTGTTTCCCAAACAAAGAATTGACTCCACCCCAGCCTACAAATAAAAATTAATTGAAGTCACATTATTTCTTCAAATACTCAAGATTTCAAATGTTTGGTAACCAGCTGCCTGTTGTGGTAAAGCTTCTACTTCTGCACAGAATTTGTATTCTAGACCTACATGAAACTAGTATACAAAATGAACTGAGTGAGTGATTTGTTGGAAGAAGTTTTTGTTGTGAAAATGTAATGAATATTTCATGGTTCAAATTCAAAGCAACTATAAAATATCAAGTTTTGCTCTGATGCATAAAAACAATTCATCATAACTGTTAAATACAAACCATATTCACTCCTGGTATGAACCATAAATATGACAAGAGGTCCCAAAAATTGTAGTTGTGGTTGAGAAGGAGTCTATGCAGTGAATACAGTAAAATTCCTCCCACATGTTTTAAATAATACTGTCTTTCCTGATGATACATTGCATTTCATCGGCATCAAGATTTACAAATCAGTCAGGGTCACCAAAACTCAATTTTTTTCACTGAATCCCTAAAACAATATAGTATTCAAGCATATTAAAAAAAAAAAAAAAAGTTTAACAAGTCAAAGAATATGTCTTGCCAAGCCCTGTGCCAGTTTATTTGCAAGAATCTCCGAACATTTTATACCATGTGCACACCAGGCCTTTCAACACAGTTCCTGGTCTTACAGAGACACTTTTGAAATGACAGGTCTCATGGAAGCCAAAGGAACCGTTATTAAATTGAAATGTAACACTAATACCACAGACTGTATTTCCCCTGGAGTAAAATATATGTTGTTGTTCTTGAGATCTATGCTTTTGAAAATATCTGATACTTCTTTAGCACATTAGTGCATGAGTCTATATGACAGCAAGACTGATTTTTAAACGGAATGAATAAATTTTATTCAAATGGTTAATTTATTTAGTGATGCTGAGATCTTACATTTTCCTGCAGTTCTTTTCTTACTATTGATCTATAGAACTGCATTTCTTGAATGGAGGCATCTGCAGCAGCTCTTGGTGCTTGATTCAGATCTTCTAAGACACATGCCTTTGAAGAAAAATGCAGGTGAATTCCCCCATAATCAATCACATCAAATAAATCAGTGCATAAATTAAACTGAATTACATAAATAAAGAAGCTCTGTTCCTGACCCACTGTGGTGCTGGGGCCCATCCCATCTGCAAGAGAAGGTCTGCAAGCTGAATGGACGGAGGCCTGCTATAGGCTCTGTAGAGCAGTGCTACAACCTGAGTTGTTTTACAGAAAAGCATCTGACTGTGGCATCCTCTCTTGAAAGGATTGGGCTGCCTGATTTGAACATACAGACAGTGAAAAATTTTGGACAAAGAGCAGAAACACTGTGCTTGCTGTAGTGGTTCAGAGATATAATGGAAGCAAGGCTTATAGGGAGGACTAGCCCTTCATACAGCCAGGATTCCAGCCTAAAACTCCAATCAGAAACCTTCAAAAAAATCAGCAGACTGTGCAGCATGATCATGAAACATTGTTCATATATGGGAATGAATATACTTTTTTTCAAAATGTATATGTCCGATTGTATTTACTTTGTAAGCCTTCAAAAACGCTCTGCATATACAGCTTGATTCCAGCCTTAATACAATTTGCAATGAGCTAGCTAATGAGCTTCTGGTTTTGAACAACTTGACTCTATTTACAAAAGATTAGACCCACTGAGAATCACATTACTCTTTTTTCATAAAGTATTTGAATCTAGCTACTGTAAGGTTGCAAAATACTGCAGAACAGTCAGATTCAGAGATTATTTAATCAGTAATAAAATGTCATTGTAGGCAGCATAGCAGTACTTCCTAAATCCTTCGTTGCATGGTCGGCTTATTTCATTAGAATCAGTGCTGGCTGTTCTCCAAAGATGCAGAACTAATGCTATCTGCAATTATCGGATTTTGTTAAGCACAGAGAATTCGACAGTTACAGTGTTAATGAATGAAGAATAGCTAAGAAAGCCTCTAATCCATTGCTCATTGTTTGAAAAAAATTAGAGCCCAGCCCTATCATACCCAGTTATAATATGACTCAAATCAGCAGAATAAATAGCTCTGCACCTTTTCTCCCTGTGAGGCAAATGTAATGCATTACTCGCTATTTTGCAAATGAGGGTCATTTTACTGAAAAATCCTGTGCTGAGAAATAAGTAAGATGTAAACTGCTTTTTAACAAGTAGGGGTATGGTATCTACCTATCATGGCCATATTCCTTCCTGTTGCAAAAATAATCTCTTGATAGGAAAAAGAGAACATAATCTGGTCTGTCACTAGAAATATCAGTGCCTTTTAATTAGCCCTCAGCAGTCGTAAGTTATCATGGTGTGTATTGCACTGTGTTGATAAAGCTGTGAGGGGAAAAGACTGCAGCTAAGAACTAGCTCTGAGTTCAGAATTGCAGCATGTTCCGTGAAGCTTTGGATGTTGACACATTCCAAGAGCGATGGAGATGTGGGTCCCCTGGCAGAGAAAAAGGTGAGCTTGTGTGTAAGTGGATCATGGCAAAGGACTTTAACTTTGCATTTGTAATTGCATAGTATTGGTAATTGTATTTTTTGTAAACGTACACGTTATATATTACAAAATTTAAAATAAAAGTATTAGTAATTCAAATACTTTCCTTAAGAAAAAGAGCTGAAAACTTTGTGTTTTATAGCATATAGAGCTACTAAATGTATTTAAAACTGTTTGGGGCAAAAGATCCACATGGCATTTTTTTTTACAACCTGTCTCTTAACCAGACAATACTACTATTGATCAATCAAATTTAAAGTATTTTCATGTTTCAAATTACATCACCATTGTTAATTTTGATAGTGACAGCTAAGTTTGGCTTTCTAATGAAGCAGTCTGGTGATAAAACACAGTGGAAAAACAATGTATGTATCCTGAATATGTCCTTTTCCTGTATCTGCAGTCCATCAGTCCCAATTACTCTGCTCTTTTTCCACTGTCTGATTAACAGGAGCTGCAAAGAATGGTATCAAAAGTGAATGGTTTGGTTACTTTTCCCCTGTAGTGTCTTGGTCTCCGTCCTGCTGTTATCTGCTGAGAGCATTTTAGGCTAAAATGGGAAAATGAACCTACGAGGCGGGATACATGTAAGGCCATTAAGGGCCATTACTGGTGCTCATGGATAAGAAAAGAAGTCCTATTGTCTCACATTTCTATTGGCAGCAGACTTTGGACAGCTGAAGTTCTCCTGCATAGGCACCAAAACATTTGCCATGGAGATACATGTTGGCAGGGCCACTGATGTCCCTTGAGGGTCCCCAGCACACCCCTGCCCCAGTCCCTGGCTCCCCAGAACCTGCCTGGGGCCTTCAGGCCCTGCCTGAGCTCCTGTCCCACAGGAGGCAGGGTGTCCTGGTTTAGGAATGGCACTCTGCTTTTTAGTGCTCCCACTGAGACTCTCCAAACCATGTGCAGCTTTTTGCTCCCCCTCCCACCCCCCTCTGCAGTGGGCTGGAGAGGAGAATTACGGGCACAAAAGGTAAAGATGAGATGAAAACAGGTTAGTTGAGGTAAGAACAGTTTACTGGAAACAGCCATGAGATAGGAAAACGAATAGTAACAAAAGTGTTCAGAAGAGAGAGAGAGCGAGAGCTTCACATGCCAAATGCTCACTGCAGAGCCCAGGCTGACCACAGCCACGCAGCCTGACCACTGCCTCCAGCCTGGCACCAGTGCCAGCCAAGCGCTCCTTCTGGCTCGGAACCAGCACCACCCCAGCGCTCCCTCTGCCACGCTTACTCGACCAGAAGGGGCTCCCTCCCCCCAGGTCCTCAGCAATGGCGTGAGGTGGTACAGAATAACCTCCTGGTCCCAGCCGTGCCCCTTGCTGGCTGCTGCAAAAGTGGGCTCTGTCCTGGCCAGAACCAGGACGCAGGGCGAGCAGGGCTGCTCTGGGGCTGCTGCTGGCACCCGCGGTACTGAGGGGCCCCGAAGGCAAGAGCAACATGCAGGGCAGCACACCAGGGTCCGGTCTGGCAGGGAAGGCCTTTCTTTCTTCAAAAAGAAACAGAAAAGGCAACCAGAGCAAGGCTGCTCTGTTGGGCCTAGGCCACAAAGAAGCACTCTGAAACCGAGTTCTTTACAGGTCGCAGGCCAGAAGGAAAAGAGGGCCTGGTTGTTTATTCTTTACATATTTATATGTTTCTAGGAATAACCGTGGATTGGAGGACAATGTTACCACCTCCTCCATCCTTACAGGTTCACAGAATAGTCCATCAAACATTCTCCACCCAGGAGAAAAGAATGTAAACTAAAGTTACAGTTAACTAAAACATTGCTATGTTTATAGAAAGTGTGTGAGAAACTTTATCTAAGAATCACACATAGAACACTGCAAAAGACAGGGCAACACTGCTCCACAAGGGAGGACAAGGCAAAATCCAGGGGTGATGACGGTCACCCGTAGTGAGCACAGCGCAGTCCCACGGCACCCGGCCTGGCTGGGCAGAGTGCTGGTAACGGGGTCATGGACAGGCACAGCTACGGCAAAACCTGAACCAGCTCCACCCAGCAGACACAACCAGAGACAAAGCTGCAGCACAGTCCAGGGTCTATCCAGGATCAGCTGTGCCTGAGGAAGGAATGAAATACAGGACTTGAGTTTCGATGGAGCTCTTTAGCCCATGGACCGAGGATGCAGGTGAAGATTTCAGGCCAGGCTGGACAGCGCCATTAAGGCCTATTGGTGCACTCAGACTTCTGACAGATAAGCTGTTCTAAGTATTAGAAAAATTTCTGTGATTTGTTATGAAAAATTACTGTTTGGTAATGATTATAATACTATATTTATCTTCACTTTAATAAATTTAAACACTGAAGTATCAAGAAGTTACAAAACCAGTTGTTTTGAGGAATTTTTTTTCTAGATTGTTTTAAATGGTGCTTATAAAGCTGAATAATTATCCTAAGTGGACACTAAACAAAGTGTGAATTTTAGTACAATGGAATTTTTTCTGAAATCATATATTCAAAGTAGAAAGCAAGAAAAGTTCAAGCTTTTTATGTTTCAAGCAAGAGGGATGAAATCTGTGTTGGAAATTCACACAAGACCACAGCAATTCTTTGTGAGCAAAGGCATTTTTTGACAATTAACAGCAAAGGCCACAACAAACCGATGGTCTTGTGGGAATGGTAACTAGGAATTCAATCTGGTCCCAGAATAATACTTTGCCTTCCTTACTCTTTCTCTTCCTTGTGCATCTCCACTGAAGGAAAATAAGGATATTGATAGAGTTGCACTATCATTTCAGGTCACTGATGGAAATAATAGAAGATACAAAACAGTTTAACAGAAAGCCTCTGCTTTTATAAAAATAATTTGACAATCTCTTTCATTTTCAGAGCAAGGTAAACTTTCCCTCTACCTAGAAAGAATAATCAGCCAAATATTGTTTGAGACACTTTGAGAGGCCCCAGATGGATGGACTGCCCCAAGCAGGATGAATAGGATGTAATGAGTAGGAGCATTGTACAGGAAATTTAAAATTAAGGAGTTTTTGTAGAATTTTACAGAAGTTGATACAGTGTTGGAGAAAAGTCTGGTAGCTCAGTGATCACAGGCCAGCCCAGGAATTCAAATATGCTTCTGCTGGGCTTTTTGCTTTTTACCCATGCAGATTGCCCTCACTCAGCCTGTAGCTTTGGACAGCTGTCCCTGAAGACAATGGCCACAAAAGGAACATCAGACTATCCCTGACCAAACAAGACATGCACATTTTTTGTGGGATGAGAGTCACCCTCTATAAATATAATGGCACATGAGAGCTCTGGATGTTGTGTTATGGCTTTAGAGGGTATAATGTAGTTGCCTTTTCTCCCATTAACTAGCTCATAAAAACACAGATGTCTGTCTTGCAATAGTATTTTAGGTAGTAAAACGATTCAAATATAGTTAGAAGGCCCAAACATAAAGGAGTCGTCTTTAATTTCCTCAAAACTTAGAATTGGGAAGAACAAAACTTCTTTAAAGAGAAACCCCCTGGTGAAACGTTAATATCCATTTTCAACAGTTATCTGATACAGTGTTCTTGCTGTTCTTTCACACTTTGGAATTGGACATCTAAGTCTCTGATATAGTGAAAGTTTGCTCTTTTTTCCACGTGTAATACTTTTTACAGAGTAGAGGATTTAGAACTCACCTGTAGTTTCTTACACAGACTGAAGCTTTCCTTTAACCAAAGAATGTACACTGACTTTTCAAATTTTTTATTAGTTTAATACTTCACCACTGACTATTTTTGTACATAAAGATATAAAAATAACAATAATAAAACAAAATACCAGCTGAAGCTGGAAAACTCTTATTGACTTTTCTAGCCAGTAATGCTCAGGCAATTCTTCTTGGGAAGTAACACAAGGCAGCAGAACCTGAAATAGAGTCAGTCATTCACTGGAAGGGGCCAGATGGAATGGGTCCTGTGGAAAGATGGTGATATAAGCCATCTGCTGGGACCCCACTGCTAGAACATTCTCAGGTAAATCTTGGTGGTCGTAGAATCTGCCTAAAACTGTGACTTATTATATCAAAGGTAATTTTTAGCAAATTGTAGCAATAAATGCCGACCAGCAAAGATAGTCTGAGCAGGTCCTTTGTCCTCATAGACAGCTTGTGGTTCAAAGATTTAGGCCTGGTAACGACTGCATTTCTCTGAAGGCTCAAGACATCTTTTGTTACTCAGCTTCTCTCATTTTTAACCAGATTAGGCTTAGAAATGCCTTGTTCTTCCTTTCTGAAAAGTTGAGACAGGTTTTCCTAATTCCACACAAATATTACGGTTGTGTTTTTTCAGCCTTGATATATATGACTGAAATTGTTGGATAATCAAAATATTTCAATGAATATGTGATTCAGATTGGTCTTCGTGTTGTTTTATTTTTTTCCTAGCCAAGTCACTGGATTAAATGGAAATGCATTACAGGAACTCAATAAAGTAATTTTACCTGAAAACTTTACTTGATGATGTGCATTAAATCAGAAATCACAGAGAAACATGTACAATTTCATCCATGCATCCAGAGCAGCTTGAAGTTTTACTATCAAAAATAGTATACGCATGGTATAAATGCTAACAGTTATTTCCAAAAATGATCTGTAGAAGTCAGTGCCTTTGAAAAAATCTTAACCCTTCTGAGATACCTAAGGCACTGACTGCACTTATACATTATGTTATTTCACCACTTACAGAAATGGTTCTAAATTGTATCTGCTGTGAATGATTTGTTTATATTATTTTCAAAGTTACTGATGCTTTAAAGAGGACTTACCTAAAGCACAGTTTTTGCTGGTTGTATTCAAAGCATTTAAATGTATTTTTTTGGATTTTCAAAAGGAGTTTTTATTCCGCATGACAGTGCTGCAGTTGCAGGTTTTGATGAAGTTGTCATGAAACATCATCGTTTTGCTGGTATCAGTCAGTTATTTCTACATTTCTGTTCCCTGCATTCTTGGTGTTTCTCATCACAAGATCAGCCAACTTTGCTTTTAGGAGGTTTATTCTTTGTAAGTCTAGTAATACTTATCATTAATGATTCCATTGCTGTTTGAGGACTTGAAAAAGATTCCCTAGGAGACCTGTGTCCAGCTGCCTACATCTTCCTGGGAGCCTCTTTGCATAGGTGGGGTTAGAGGAAGTTCAGAAACCCACCAGGAAGGTCTCTTCATGAAACACAGGCCCAAAAGCAATTCAAAGAGGAAATGCTTTGCTTTAAAGGCTGTCTTATTCTTTTACATCTGGCAGTGAATATTTTGGCTTGTACCAAAAGCATTAATCTTCTTTGCGCAACGTGGATCATCAGCTGAGAAAGGAATTTACGGTAGCCTCTGGAGGAAGTTCTCTGTCAGTGACAAAAGGCAAAGCAGCTGGACAGACAGACTGTGCTAAGACCATTTGCTACGTTCTAACTCAGCACTGTCTCCATGACAGCCTTAGTTGGAGCAAATGTTCAGGTCATACTACTCAAACAACAGCGAGCAAAGGCAGAATGTAGCAACACAATAAAAGCACCAAAACTATAACTCTGCATTTGACTTCCCGTAAAAACTTGTACAAATGCTGTTACGAATTCTGTACTTGATAAAGCTGGGACAGCTGTTCCAAACTGATTGGATCAAATAGGAAGAAGGAGATTTTTGCCAGAGTGAAAATTACACATATATTTTAGAGGCTGAAAAATCTAAGTACCTCAAAATACTGCATTTATCTCAGCTTAACAATACAATTAATCAAACTGCTGACTTCCACGCATGCTTATGCTGCCAAAGGCGTGGGATTTCCACATTAATGAGGAAACTGGACTTTCACAGAAGTATATGAAAATGAGTTTACTCAGAACACACAGCCTGCTGAGTCAGTGATGCCTGACATGAGGTATAACATTGCTTACAATAGTGAGACAAATATGTGAAACTTTGTGTTGGATGGATGAACGATCAATGAGAAAGAATGATTGAGAGTCCACATTAAAATTTTAAATTACCCCAGTTTAGAAAAAAGTTCAGGGAATGCTCTGTCAAAGAGGAAATCAGAATGAACACCCATTACACAGCAGGTAAACCATCTCAGAGTAGGCATTTTTCTTATTATAACCCATATAGAATTACATTGATCCCATTAAAGTATTTCAGATAATGCCTGCTGCTTCGTACAATGTACTGGTATTTCATTTTAGGGCAGCAGCTATATCCACTGAGTTTGCAGGCAAGCTTATTTTCCAGCTGCTTGTGGAAAATATTTCTGCTGAACCCCCTGGTGTTTTTCCAGGCATCTTATTGCTAAGGCTAAACCAAATACATACTACCTACTACTTTAACTTGTGTTTAGCTGAGCCATTAAACATACTATTACACTGCACTCTGGCAAACTTCATAGACTGAAGGATTTAAGATTAAATGATAGGTCTAGAAGCCTGAGAAAATTCTTGTAGACACATTGAAAACACTTATTTTCAACAGTCAACTAAGTATCAAGGCTACTTAATGATCAAATCAAGATCTGCAGACACCACAGCCTGCACACTCTTTCTTAGAAGATTTTAATCTTTGTCCTTGTCCTTCAGTGGAGTTTCTTTCCAGAGCATCTTGGCTTAATAAATGCCTTTGAAGAAGGCTTCAGCATAAGTAAAAGAGTACTTGTGCAGCAATCTTGAGTTCTTATCAGCTGTATAGTGATCAGATGAAGGAATAATTTATTTCAATCAGCAACACCTGTTTTTATAATTGCTCAAGTGATTATAATTCAATAATAAAAAGCCAATTTAACTATCTTTACTCAGATATTAACCTCTGATATACAGCATAAGAATGAAATTGCCATTGGTTAAATTCCCCTAAGAAAACAATTGCTATCATACATTTATCCTATTTTGGTCTGATTTGTTTCATATTTCCCTTGTTATTTTACTTTTCTTTTAAGAATAAAACATGTTCACACATTCTCAGTTGGAAGACCCCCATTGCTATCCATTTTCTATCATTGTCAAATATGCCCCATCTCTCAAAAGGTGCAATTATTTTAGTTTTTCTTCATAGTGATGTTTTTATGATTTGCCGTTTTCAGGACGGCATGACATTTTTGACACATAATTCAACCTGTGATTTCCTATAACACCTAGATCCATTTATGTAAAACCCCTGCTTAGCCAGGTACTCTCCCTCCATTTTTATGCACTTTGTCTTCCTAATCAATGTAAATATTTGTGGTTGTTCTGAGTGAACTGCAGCCAGTCTTTTTTTCTAGGCATTCCTCCATTTTGTCAAGATTGTTTGTGTTCCAAGCTTGCATTTCTCCATTTTTGCAGTCATTCCCAGCTTTGTGTTGTGTGGTTTTTAAGTTTGCAGGCCCTCCAGGTCATCTTCCATATCTCTGATAAAAATATTGAATACTAAGTAGTCCAAGAGATATTTACTGCAGATCTCTCCTTAACACAACTCGTCATTCTAATTCCTAAATTAATATTAACTACTTAACCACTAAAATACCATATTTCCTTCTTTTTCTTTTGGAATGAGATTCTTATTCTGATAACAGAAGCAAAGGTAAGTCTGTGATTTCTACCTTGCCACCACCGCATTCTCCCTTCAGAAATTAAATGAGGAATTTGTATTTTTCAGTTTCTGGCATTTTCCTCTCTTCTGTGGGTTCTCAGAAATAACAACAAATCTTCTTGTGCCAAATATCTGACCTAGAGTAGTACACAGTGGACGTTGTTTGGCATGGCTGATCTGAAAACTTACCAAATATATTCTGTCAAACGTGCTCTAGTAACCTGTTTTAGTCTTTGTCTCTGATCTGTTAGCCATTGGCTTGCAGCTGTGAAGAGTAAAAAAAAAGGAAAAGAAAATAAACGAAACATGCTGCTGTTCTTAGTCTCATTTACCCATTTCATTAATTATTCTCCAGCAACCAGACTGAAACTTTTCTGTTCATCTGCTTTGCACTGATAGTTACAGAAAATATAACAAGACATTACTCATATCTCACGTAGGCATTTCTAATTTTAACTGCATGTACTTAAACTATTTTTTATGGTTGTTCTTACTAACCTGACCCCGTTTCTACCTTCTGTATGCTTTTTTTTGCTACTCAGAATGTGAATCTCTTCAACTTTTCTTCTCAGCATGATGGAGTGTAAAGTCACTCAGCTTGGCCACCCAGTACTGAAAGGCGGCGAGAGCATTTTTTCCTCCTTTTGTTTCGTGATGAGAGATGCCGTCATGCTGGTAATGCATCCAACCAGCAACGGGGATCAGCGTTTTATGATCCTACTGAAAAATTACCGTGTGACTGAAGTATCGCCTTGGCACCGGAGCGGCGCGGGAGGGGCGCAGCCGCCGGGGACATCCGCATCTCCATGGTGCCACCTTCTGACGGGCTGCCGGCGGGCGCGGGACGCCGGCCCCGCCGCTGGAGGGTCCCTGCGGGGAGAGGGCTTGGCCCCGTGGCTGCACATCTGCCGGAGCCTGGGCAGGTGTGGGCGTGAGGGTCAAAAAGGGAGCTCTGAGGAGCACGATCCCCAGTGTATCCTGTGTTCCGTGCCCAACACTGAACAGACTGGGAGCTGAGACTTAGGCACTGTGCGAGTGCTGGTTTGTCAGGTTTAAGTCGTGTTTGAATGACCATAAATGGAAGGACTACCTGAGAAGTGAATATTTGAAAATATTTTAAAATTTATTTCACAGGAAAAAAAACCACCTCTCTTCGTATCAGTTCCAGGTTAATTTACAATATGGTGACAGCAGGACTAATAGACTAAAATATGACTAATAGTCATATTTGCCATGGATGGAGAAATGGTGGAGTTGATTCTGAAGACTTTCCCAGTGACATACCACAGCGCCCAAGCACCGTATACAGAGATGAGCAAACACACGTCCCTCTTTCACCATGAAATGTGTCTTGCACGCTTGTCTTAATTTCTTTGTCCCCCTTTTCTCTTTTTATTTCCGTCTATTTAACCTTATGTGTTAGTCCACAAGAGACTGTAGACCTGGGATGAATGTTACATGCTGACTCAAATCCTTCCTTGGTACTTGAGTCCTATGAAGGGAAATACCACGAATACCTACTGAAACAGGTATAGGAAGCTAGGAGAATCTGTTCATTTTTCTTACACACTGGAGTGCTCCTGTATGTACCTGACCAAAGGGGACTCAGAAATAGAGCCCTGCCCTTTAATGGGCTCTCTTGCTTATTGTTGACTCAAAACTTAAAGGCAACTATGCTGAAAATGAATAAGGAAAATATCACCCATCTCAGTCTGCCTTGACCTATAACACTCCTCAAAACTTTAGAGTTACTTGAGTAACTTTAGGAAAAAGCATTAGAGTATTATACCTCTAACACTTCTAAATGTTTTGCTGAGAAGCTTAAAAGTAATTGGAAGTATAAAAATGAACAGATATGTCTGTAAGATGGTGTGGGGGGAAGAAGCGGATGGAAGAGTTACTCTTGAGAAACTGTTCCTCTTCGTAGTAGGGCTCTCTTAACTCTTCTGAAATGAATTAAAGAAAATTTGAATTACAAAGCTGAATGAATTAAACAAAAATTCCACACATTGTATGCTTCAAAATATAATTTTTCTCTGACCTTTATCTTGTAAGGGTTGGTTACAAATGGCTTGCTATGAGAAGTTGACACCTGATACTCTAGATGTCAATTGTTTTGTTTTGTTCTGACGTTTCAAATAATTGTGTATTGTTGCCCATTCTAAGGGCGTAATGCTTACAAGGCAGAAGGCTTGAAGAAACTAGGGGGCTTGGGCTCCCTGTCCAACAAAATAGTGCTGCAGGGAGAGTAGCCTAGCAGTAAGCAGCCTTGGCAAATTCTAGAAAATCAAAACTATTCAAGAGGCTTTTCTTTTTGTTCATTTGCCTAGTTTTAAAACGATATTCTCAGTGGAGATATCTGGAACACTGCCTATTCGCATCAACATGAGGCAAAAATTCTGTCATATTATTTCAACAGAGTTGAATCTGATTGAACAGGAAAGGTACTCTTTGGTATATGACTTAATCAAATATATTTTTTGTGGCTATGGCTATACTGTCTTCCCCTCTTTAGAGAGCTGTCCAAAGGGGCAGCTGCCATTTTGGGAATATTGCAATACATTATTATGGAGCATGTAAAGAAGATATTTTCTATCATATGGGCACTCTGGGGTTTTTTGTTGTTTTCTCTAGGTCACTTCCTACCCTTTCTCAGTAATAGATCAGTGAAAACACATGAACAGGGTGTGTAGCAAAACATTCCAGCACAGGTTTACTTACACAAGGTTTCTTTGTTGTCTTACAGACAATCTGTAAAGAAAGAGAAAATGGCTTATGATGAAGTCAAATAGAGATGATTTTGCAGTTCCCAAAAATAGGATTTTTACAATGTGGGGTTTTATTCTTGATGAGAGTGCCAAGGTCTTCAGCAAAAATATATTTGTAGGTTTCTCTTAAAGAATAAGTAAAGAAATCAACCCAGAAATATGGATGTATCTGTTGAGAAACTTGCTGAGTTTTCCAGGTCACAGAAGACCATTTCCTGTCGCTACAAGAAGAGAACTAAACCACTGATTTGTTTATGGGTGAATAAAAATACTATGGCTGTAAAGTGCTTTGCGTGTGGAGAGGGGGAGAATAGGGAAAAGCCGGGAGTTCCTGGGGATTTTTTCTCCCTCTAAAATAAAATCGTGTTATTTATGTGCTTGTTTCACCAGCAAGTGACAGCACTTAGTACACCTTCAGGTTTTGGAATAAAATCCTGCTTTAACAACTGCTACCTGACCACTGTAACAAAGCCTGGATTGAATCTAAGTGGAGGCCAGTTCCAGAAGTAATTATTTATAGCCAGAGCTAGTCTTCATTTGCTGAGGCCTGAGCTGGCTCTTTGACTTCCCTAAGCAGTTGAAACATAAAATCTTGAGTTTCAGATTCCTTCATATGCAGATTATGGGATAATTGTCACCTTTGGAATTTGCAGAGGGCTCCTAGGAAAGACAGCGCTTTGGCTTTAGGAAGTTGTGCTTCCTGCTTTTAAGAAGCTTTGTAGTTTTCACCTGTTCATGGAGGGAGAGTAGAAATCAGCTGGCTGTACAGGTATGCCTGGAACCATTCCTTTTCCCATCACATACAGCATCCTGGTTTAGTTGTGTGTGGGCACTACATTTTGGAAGGACTAGACCTACTTGATAATATGTCCCTATAAACACCAAAGTAAAGTATACTGGTCCTAAATAGGGCATAGTTACAGCAATTGTAATCTGAAACAAGACATCAGTCTGAGTGAGTTTGTGAGGTTTTGTGTATGGATTTAAAAGAAAGAAAAAAGCTGAGATCCAGGAATGATTAATGGAAGTTAATCCAGAAATGTTGCCTTGCAGCACTCCAAGTAAGAAGAGAGGACTGATTCAGCCTCTGCAGTTTGTATGCAAATTGATCTTGCAAAGGAAGAGAGATTGTTTTTGACAACTTGACTCTAGCAGTGCTGCAAGGCACCTAGAACGGTCCTGCTTTCTATTTTCTCCAGTTCCTTATATTCCTTGAGGTGTTGATAATGAAAGACTCCTGCCCAAACTGAATGCAGCTCATGTTGACAGAGACAGCAAATACACATGGTAGCTTTCATATTTCTCTGTCAAATCGTTTGACTTTTTTCATGCCTTTTCCATAGGGCAAGCTGTGAAACAACATATAATTTCTGTCACCTGTTTGAGATTTCAGCAGTGGGGTTACAAAAGATGAGCAGGTCTCCAGAAGAACGTTCAGAAAATGGTGTTTGAATGATCTTTGAACTCCCTTTAAGCTTCAAAGGAACTGCCACACTTTCTCCTTAACCTCAGTAATTGCTGATTTAAAAAAAAAAAAAAAAAAAAAGCAGATTTTAGAAAGAAATCATGCAATCTAGAAACATACTTTCCATCTGTGTATTGCGGCTGAAATCCAAAATAGGCCAGCTGGTCATAGCACAGCTCACATATTCACAGTATCTGTCCTCTGAATAAGTCATTTCATCATAAACAGTGGAAAGCAAAAAGCAGAGTCTTAGCTTCTCTGATTTTTCCCCCTCTATTTGACACTCAAAGGACTGGCAGATACTAAAAGATTCCTCTCTGATGTTAAATTTGATATCGTCATTGCATTTTATTTGCTGCTCAAATATGTCTTTTTAAAACTGTGTGATCCAGGATGTGGAGTGGAATGTTTGTTGTGGCAAATGCCTCTCTTCATTGGAGCAGTTTGGTCTGGCAGAGTTCCCAGTTGCTGTAGATTTAGCAAGTAAGTTGTGCACAAACCCTTGATTTTTGTTCTTGCTTTTTGTGGCACTCTCTCTATATCTTGAGAGCTCCTGCAGTTTTTGGAACTAGGAAGTAGTGTCTTTCAATATCTACATTTTATATCTAATCAACAGGGACTGATCCTAGCAAGCTAGAAATTCCTCTTTAAGTAATGGGAAATCTCTCCTTTATTCCCCTCTAAATTATTGATTTTGCTATGGGGAGCAGACACTGTGCATAGGGGTTTCAACCTTCCCTGCTCTTTCCCTGGGCTGGAATGGTTTGAATGGTGCTTGTCACTCTGCACTGAAACCTTTTAGATAAAAAATAGAGATGATGTGCCAGGTAGGGGAGGAGGGATGAAAGGTAAAACCTGTAGTAGTGGCACTGCAGGATCATGAGAGGGAAGTTCGTCACTGTAGTATTTGGAGATGATCTAAAGCAGTTTTGATCAGACACAATGGATATGGAGCCAGTGACCAAGCTCTATCAGAAACATAACCAGTGAAGGAAAATTATACCCAAACTTATTGTCTGGTGCTTTACTATTTTATCTGGCTTTACATTCTTCAAGTATGAATCTGGACAGACTGTGTTTAAAGTGCTTTCTCTACCTAACGGCCAAACTTTTGGCTAATTCAGTGATGAAAAGCATGAGGCTACAGTCTGCAGCAAGTGGATATTAGGTTGGGAGTGGGACCATATGCAAAAGTAACCAAAACCCTTGCTGCATGTATAGTGCAGTTTCCATGCACCCATATTATACCTCCATGCACAAATAACTACAAGCACAGCCTTACCCTGGGCTCTCAGAAGAACACTATTATGCTTTCTAATTGCAGATGTGCTTTAATATGGTTTCTCCTCCTCATTAAAAATGGTGTTCACTTGAATTGTATGGCCTTTTTTGTACTATTTAAAGGACATCAACTTGTTCCATTAACTTTTTTTCCCCCCTTTTAGTGAGAGAATGTCTCCTTTGGTAATTAGTTACCAAAATACATTTATTTGATGCAGATTTGCTAGCACTACAGAATCATTTAGCAAAAGGGGAACCTCTGGAGGTCTCTAGTCCAACATCCAACTTAAGCAGGACTGTCTCCAAAGGTAGAGTAGGTTGTTTAGGGCCTTGTCTTGTGGGTATTTGAATATCTCCAAGGATTGAGGTTCTACATCCTTTCTGGGCTACCTGATCCAGTGCTTGACCCTTCTCATCATGCAGACTTTTTTGTCTTAAATCTAGCTGAAATTTCCCTTGTTGCAACTGGTGTCCATTGCCTTTTGTCTTATTTGCCTTATTTGTCTTATGCATCTCCAAAAAGAGTCTGTCTTCTCTATAACCACCCATTACTTATTTATGCTGCAGTTGTTTACAGAGCTGTATGAATAGCTGGTGAAGAGAGACACATACTCTGAATAGCTGTCAAGCTCAAGTAAATAAAATCAGAACCTGCTGGGCAGAGGCTTCTGCAGGTCAGGGAAGAGGTACAGCTGATCTAAGTAACTGGATGAAGCGCTGATGGTCTTACATGGGAATACAAAAAGAAGAGTGCTAGAGGTACCAAAATGCTTCTCTATGGTTCTGCTTGCTCACAATTAGACAAAATATCCCCTTGTGCTTGTTGTGTGAAAATTATCTCACTTGTGCCACATAATAGTTTATCCAAAAGGCAGTAAGTGGTAGCTTGGAGAAACTTGGTCCTTAATGAAGCCTGAAGGTTCATTACGAACCTTCATAATGAAGGTCTTACTGGGAGTCTAAAAGGGCTCCTTCTCCTCTGTGTGGTTTTGGGTGGGCTTTTCCCCAGTGAAAATTAATGCAATTGTTCAAACGATTGAAAATGTGTCTGAGCCATCCCTGTCCATTGCATTTGTTCTTACCTCATGGTGGACACACTGGAGCACGTCCTGCTCCCTGCACTGCTCACTCCACCTGGGCAGGCATGTCCTGTGCTAGTTCTAATATGGAAATTGGAGAAAAGTCCCTCCTTCTGAGATCTGGTGGTATAAAGTTTCACACAGGGTAGGTATTGGTACTGGACAACTGATCCCGGAGATAAGGTCTGAGGTCTCAGTCTCTTTGGAATGCAGGCAGAACTGAGATCTCTGTGCATTCTCCCATATCTCCGGTCTCAGTCTCTGCAGCCTGGCTCACACTGTGTGCTCATTCCTCTCTTACCTTCATGGCAAGATTCATGCTACGTGCACCTCCTAGATCAGTACCAAAACGAGCAGCTCTGTGCAAATGCACTTCACATCTTTTGAACTCCCAGTGAGGTCAGGTGGCATATTCAAGCAAAGCTGGCAGTCTTTTCATATTTACTTGGACAATGATATGTACAATAAATTCTGCTTCCTATCCCAGAAATTATTTGTTCAAATCTGGTTGTGTGTGAGTGCTCAGGCACAAACAATTGCTGCCATTCATGCAGGATTAGGTGTGGTTTATATCCTTCCAGATTTGTGTATTTGTGGTGTGTTTCCATCCTTAGAGATGCCTGTTTGTTGAGGTCTGTGCTTAATTCTTTACCTCTTTACCGACTCATATACTTAACTGTACTCAGTTAAGTAACACTGCTGAAGTTTAGCATGAGTCTGTAGATTGAGGTCTGCCTCTGTATTAACTTACTGTAATGAAAATGTAAAATAACCAGAGCAAACCCCTATTCTAACTACATATACAATCAAATATGCCCTCAAGTAATTGGATCTGTAGGATAGAAAGCAAAACATTGCAAATGGTACTGGTTTGCAGTAATTCATAATCCTTTAAGCATATAAATCCACCAGACAGCTTAGAAGTGCAATTTCTGCCACCAGCTATGTTGAAAATGCACTTGCATACTTAGTACTAAACTATGGCATCAAGCAACAAGCGATGCTCAAGGGATAGTGTAGAGCCCCTATCGCTGCCGTGCCAGTCCTGGGAGTTGCCATCCCTGAGGGGGGCACAGTGCCTGCAGAGCTGCTCTTGCATCACTATTAATTAGGGCGCCGTTCGCACTCCTCTCTGCATCTTGTCAGGCTCCGCGGCCGGTGCGGGGGCCGCGACGGCCTCGTCCCCTCAGTGCCTGCCACCAGAACGGCTGCAGTGGGTCACAGCCACAGCCCAGCCAGCCCAACACTCCATTTCTGACAGTGGCCTGCAGCAGATGTTTAGAGAAAGAGAAGCAGAGCCAGGCAATTACAGAGAGATGCTTTTCAGTGGTTTGCCGGGAAACCAGGAATGTGGAGGCTTCTTGAGCCAGATATTGTCTCTACACTTTAGCATATGATAGCTGTATAGGCTGCCAGTGAACTTGTTTCAATCTCCTTTTGAATTATTTTTTCTCTTCCTGCCTCCCCAATATCCAGTGGCAATACATTCCATAACGATTCTCTGATGTGTGAAACAGTCATTTCTTCTGCTGCCTTTAACCTACCACCTGCCAAGTGTACTGGGCAATTTTCCCCCCATGGTCACCTTCCCATTCTTGCACTTTGAGAAAAAAGATACTCGACCCTGGTGGGCAGCAACACCTTTAGTTGGTAACACTCCACTCCTCCTGTCCACTGCTTGTACAAGGGGTACAAGTGAGGAAAAGACGATTTTGTGCCCAGGTTGAACACAAATGGATGAAAAAGAAAAGGATACAATCTGACAGACAAGACACCCTCAACAATGACCTTGTATTTAGGAGTAGAGAAGGCTCACCTCTGTAACTTCTTGCCACAGACAGCAGCAAAGATCAGGGCAGAGATCCCTTTCTGCACCAAGAACAGCAAACACCTTTTAGTGAAAGCAAAGCATGTTTATAACAGTAGAATGTGGAGGGGATGTTTTCCCTTTAAGAAATATCCATTCAAGTTAATTGAAACATCTGTGTAAAATTCATTACATTGTTTTCTTTCAAAAAGAAATGACAGTTCAGTTCAAAGCTTTTGAATTATACTTAGATTTTTCTTTAGACGAATGGTTTTTTCATTTAAAAAATAAGTTTACTAGAGTTTAATTTTAAAGAAAACAAAGGAAATGAAGAAAAAATGCAGGGAAAGCAAGAAAGCCTGTCTTCCTTTCCATTGTGAACTGCTCCTGATAAAAAATGCTCCTAATCAAAATAACAAGTCCCCTCCACCTTCTCTAATATGAAGGATTAGACCTCCTAGAGAAGTGCTAGATACTTTGTCTTTAAAATGGTCTTTGTCAGGCTGTGTGTGCTACGTAGTCCAGACCTGGTGACTGATAATTATGATTAAAGTTACATTTTACTGTATTTACATATTTTAAATTAGATTCCAGGTAGCAAATTACAAGGGAACCAGAGTAGGATATTTACAAAAGAGCATTTCAGTCTTTCCCTCCATTTTATGCTTTATTTGGTGAGAATTTTCCACAGAGGAATCAGGATTTTTAACCTATCAAGTCTGACAGTTGTAAACTGAAGGACAAGAAGAATTTAACATATAAACTTCTGCATTTTTTTAATATCTCAGCAATAGAAAATGTCCTATTCATTGGCCTAGCAGATGTTGAAATCAAAATAGATTTCTCCATTATTCTTAGAGGAGACCGAAATATGAGCTGATTCTGAAAGAGTGACTGAACAACAATCCCTATCCCCCCACAGTATGGGAAAAGATACTCCAAAAATGAATGTCTTCAAATGCCTTATTTGACATTTCTACCTTTTATTTATTTATTTAATTCTAGGACAGGCACAGTGAAGTAAAATAGGTGTTAGTACTGCTGGCAGACTAATGGAGACAGTGCAGGTGCAGGAAATAGATACTGAAAAGCAACAACTGAATATTCTTGTTAATGATTTCTCTAGCAGTGGATTAGTATTTATTTTAGGAAATGTCTGAAATATATGTAGTATCAATAAACCTCAAAGAAGTGTTCTTCTGTAAGTCAATGCAATTGCCAAAAGACTACTGCTACATAAATGAAAATCTGCTAATTGTTTAGTGTTGCCAAATGTTTAACTGGCCTCTGAAACTTGGCATACACAATGAAAATTAGTTACCAAATGGATAAAACAATAGCAATTAACCAGGAAATGCAATCTTGAGTTGTGTGCTGAGACGGAGTACTCTGCTGCCTTTACCTCCTTCTGGATGAGTCGGGTGAGCCTCTGGTGAGATGCCCAGAACCCGAAGGCAGCTGTGGGAGGTGCCAAAATCTGGGCAGCTTGTGACAGCAGATGCAGCTCAGTGGCTCAGGGCTTGGTGAAGGAGCACACAGTAGAAGGTACAGCAGCAGTAATGGCACTGTATTTCTCATGATGGGAGGCCACTCTATGCCTCTGGTCTACAAATCTCAGCTGAAGGTTAGGGGGTGATTGGGAGTAATTTTTAGGAAAAGCTGTGTCCAGCATAATGTCTTGATCTTGGAAGGTGTCAGTCTTTGATGGCTTCTGAAGAATGGTGAGAGTCTGAGCTCGGGTTCTTTTGTCAGATGTCTGAACTTAGGCAGGATAATTCTGGGTCAAAGTGATGAGACTGGGTCTACATGTGGCTCTCTGGCTCCAGCCAATCCCACATGGCCTCAGACAACTATAAAGAAATTCCCTTTGGGGTCTTCCAGCATGAGAGAACTAAAACCTCATCATTCATTTAATTCCAAAAAATGGTGCAACAGCAATGCCCATTTTTTTCCCCCGGCTTAAATGAGGACCTGGATGACTGGTTCAGGTGTGTCTGCAATGTAAAAATGCCTTCACGTTAGGTGAGATTGGGGCCCATTTACAATCTCTGTGGATTGTAGCCATTATGAACTTCTGAATACACACACCATTCTGGCTTTGTGTCAAAGATTTGGCATGACGTTGCTCTAAGGGGAAAAATATTCATGCTTGGTTTCTTTGATCCAGATGTGGGAAGCTCAGTGCAGGAACCAAGCCTGGCAGCAGCAAAAGGTTGGGCTCACAGCAATACTTCCACTTGGGTACACTTGACCTTCCAAATGTCACTCTTTTGGTATACCTACAGATAATATAGGTATTGCAGGTATTGTGTTGCTAATCAAGTTATTACAGCTTTAAGGTTGCTTCCGCAGAAATGGAACAGAAGCAGTGATGATGGCAAGTAACCCCAATATTAATTGTTTATCCAGGTTTCGTTCTTAAAGGCCAGAAAAGAAGTGTGAGGTTTAAGGGACTTGCTGGAGCTTATTCCTTGTATCATCCACTGTGACTTTTTTATGCAGGGTTACTCCATAATGTGCTGAATTGCCACAGGGCCATGGTACTTTTCTGATAAATGACCACTGGAGTGAGCACTGAATATGCAATTTCCAAGTTACTATCTGAATGTGTAGTTAAAATCTATTTAAAAAATCCCTCCTTCTCATCAGCGCAGCCTTTTGTACAACTCTCTGCAGGATGAAGTAAGCTTCTCAAGTTGATGACATCCTTTAAAAGAAAAAATATATTATTGCTTCCCATAAAAAAAAGTTCATTACAATCTCTGAAGTATTAATGAAATAACTTAATCTTGCAATCATTAAGCTTCTCCATAACTTTTCTGATCACCAATTTTAGAGTGATAAAGGATGGATACCATGTACCTAATAACATGTCTGCATGTGCTCAGCCAGAAGATGTTTCATGCTGATCTCAAAGCAGCCACTACTTCAAGAACACTGGAATTCCAAGTGGATGATTTTAAATGCAATTTATCTGCTCACAGCCTATGTACAAAACTATCCCCAAGGTCTTTCCAAACTGCCCTGTGGTTATGCCCCAAAATATATTTCATGCACCAAATGTAATTCAAATATGCCCAAAAGGACTTGAAGACCAAGAAGTGAGTTCTGATTGAAATAATTCCTCAGGGGAATGTTTGTTGCTAAAATGTGGCTGAATACCACAGAGATTAATAATCTCAGTACAAAATATTTTTCCATGCTTTTTCATTCCCCTCATTTATTTAGAACATATGCCAGAGAGCATTAATGTTTAAAAAAGTCTCCACCCACATCCCTGTACAATGTTCTAGTAAGAAGGGCCCAAGGTTATTGTAAGTGTAGTCTTCTGACTGTGCAGTTAGGTGAATTTACATCACTGACTTTCTTCCCTCGAGTCTCCTCTCTACCAAGAGCATGAGCTTTTTCCCAAATGCCCTTAACAGAGATAAAATGGACCTTACAACATGTAAGCTGTTATTTCTGGGAAGAGGGTTTCTGCGGCATAAATTACCTCAATTTACATAGCTTTATTAGAATGAGATGAATCCACCCCAGAATTGTCTCTTATGCATCAAAGTTTAGGTGAGTGGCACAGGTGTGGATGTGTGAAGCTTGGAGGGGTGAATTCTGACGTGTTGTTCAGATGGTTTGTGGCTGCTCATTTTTTGGGGGTGGGAGCCTGCACAGCTACCGTGTTGTTTCTCTGCTAAAGCAAGGTGATGGTGCAGAATATGGGGACAGCAGCCCGTTCTCATTCCATACTGACACTGGTGTGGAAAGGCACTGTGCTTCAAGAGCTGGTCTTAGAGACCAGAGAGGTGCCCCCGTTCCGCTGCTGTTCCTACAACTCCCCTGTCCCTTCCCTGGCTCAGGGAGAGGCAGGCAGGACTGCAGTTCTGCTTGAGCATTTGCAAGAGAAAACACGTAGCAGACAATAGCAATGCAGTAACAGAATACAGCAAACTTTTCTGGCTCATCACTATTTTTGTGTTGCCTTTGACTATATATAAATGCAGCAAGAGAAACTGTGTGTCTTTTTTTGAAAATGAAGGTAAGGAAAAACTGAAATACGGTATCACTGAAACACGAAGATTACAAACAAAATGAGACATTTCGTACTAATGTGAAGAGAAAGCAGCTCTTAAAATTACAATGATAATCCCCGAGTCAGATCCAGTACTTGGTTGATTGTTTTAATTAAAACTGACATATATTTGTTTCTAGATGTTTCAGAGAGTAGGGAAGAAGGGAGATCTTGGCAGAAAAGTGTGTATCAGGAGGCACCTGATGCTTTTGAGCCTGAAGCAAACCTCCCCCAAACTCTTCAGGATGTCATTGAAATACACAGATGTAATTATTTGAAGTTGCTGAAGGAATTGATGTTGCAGTAATTAGACAACTCATTACATCAAGAAATGAGGAAATAAGACTGACACAGGTAAAAATGAACGCACTGATAATTTAGTGCAGGATTGTGAGAAGTTTAAGGTAAGGCTTTATGAGAGGAAAAGCACCTAGGAGAAAATCAGTGGACCCAGGCTTGCTTTCATCAGTCCACCCAAATTATAGATATAATAAAGAAAGGGATGTCAAATGAGCAAATACTGCTGCTGTCTAGCCTAGGCTTTCACTCAGCATCTTGCTGCCCAGGCCTCCATCTTCTACAGCCTCTTGCCAAATGTTGTTCCATGGTACCTCAAATGAAGGGTAACATATGTGAGCCCTCTAGAACTGGACTTGTTATGTGTCCTATCCAAGTTGGCAGAGTATTTCCTGTAACTTCAGATAACTTTGAACCAATGCTCCAGGTGGCTTATACATACACCCTGCCTTGAATGAAAATGCCCATGGAGTGTGCTTATTCTACAGTGCAATTGACTCTTCCTTTTTCCTCTTACTTTTTTGAGCTCCACAGTTACTATTTGTTGGAACTTCTAGTGCACCATTTCAGACTTTCCACCCCAAAATTGTCCAGGTTAACATTCTATTATTCATTCTAACATCTGTTATTAAACAGACATTTTCCTCAGGGAGACTCTGGTGAAAATAACATGAGGCAGAGAGGTATTTTTTACATGTCAGTAAATATTCCAAGAGTTATGGTGAAACTAAACTTTCACACATGACATTCTTACTACAGCAGGAAACTTTAACCACGTACACAGAGCTTAATGATTGTCTTTACAGGTGGCGTGGGGCTGTTCAAAACTTTTGAACAATAAATTATCAGCATGTGCTACCTCTTTGCAATTTCTCTTCCCGTTAAGAGAACAAACTGAATAAAAGTATTTCAATTTTGTCTCTTTCCCTACTTTCTTAAGTCTCCTACTAACTGTGCAATATATTTGAGTTACCTTCAGCTTCAGTTTCACAATACAATCCTCAGCTGACCTTTTGTGTTTCCTATTGTGTCACAATACTCTTAATCTCTGCCCTTTCTGATCATAGATCTCCACTTTGTCAATTCTTTACCTGTGAAGAGTTGTCACCAGTTTTTTGGGGGTTTTTTGTCAGATCCGCAGGGAGAAAAGATGCTAACAGGGCCTGCATAGTTAATTAAGTTTATGGTGCAGAAGGGCACTTATGACCAGTCACTAACCTGAAGTCAAACTTACTTGGTCAAAAGTGACCAGAAGTGATTTCTGAAACCTTCTTGGCAGCTATACAGAAATGGAAACTAAACCTGGTAAAGTTGGTTTTGGTTATGCTTTTATAGTTTTATTTGGTGGGGTTTTGGTTTTGTGGGGTTTTTCTCTTTCTTAACAGAGCATGTCCTGTGAAAGTTTTACTGGAAATTTTTCAATAAATCCCACCCTCCCCAAAAGTGCCTTAATTAGAGGTAGGGGTGAGAAGTTGTCTTTATTTCTCCACATAAGCCAGGTTCCTAGTTTTGGTAAAAAATGCAAAACCACCCAAAATCTAAGTACGGAGATGGAAAACTGGGAAACAAGGATGACCCCAAAAGGCAGCAGCGACCAGCTGTCCTGAGCGGCAGCTGAACACGGCTCATCCCAGGACCAGATGAGGTGCTGCCTGTCCTCACACTCGTCCTGCGGGCATCGTACCCCCCTCGGCACGGGGCACAGATGGGGAACACACACCAGAGGTGTCAGAGGCAGCAAAAACTCCATTATCCCCCGGCCCTGAAAACACAGCTTCTTCGGCAGAGAGCAGCCCCAATGAGCAGCTGGGAGAATTCCCGGGGCCGCTCGGCAGCTGCAGTTTCGGGGTGGGATTTCGGGCTGAGGCAGCTCCCCGGAGCTCGCACCCAGCTCTCCCTCGGAGGTGCTCGGGGAGGGAGGGAGCGAGTGCGAGCGAGTTTGCACAGCTGCTGCCGGCGCTGGGCTGGCCCGACCCAGGAGCCAGCAAAGCGCTCAATTAAAGGCTTGTCATTGACTCCAATGGGCTGCAAACGAGCGCCAGAGTGAATAAAGAGTTTCAGTTCCTGGAGCGGTGCAGCTGGCACCTTTCACCAGGAAGGGGCCAATTTTACAGTTTTAAGTAAATAAAGTTTAAAGCAAACAAAGCTGTTTTTCACCAAAACTCTGGATTCTTTGTATGTGAAGAAGTGGAGGCTGCTATGGCCTCGGAGAAAAACTGACAGCTAAAAGGAGCAAAAGTAGAGCTTGTGAATGAAGAGAGCCGTATGACACATTGCAACTCCCCTAAATCATGCGAGGAAGCCTCCTGCAGTAATACCTGAGCTAACTCCAAATCTGAGGAACGTTACAGACCTGTCAGCACGGCACCCTGCCTGGAACACATCTCTGGTACCCAGCACAGCTGTGCTGCCTCTAGGACACAAGCTGGTGTCTGTGCTGTGCTGGTGGGACCAGCCACCGCTCCTTAATGCTCTGCGGACACCCAGCATCAGGTCCTGCTGCATGCTTGCACACATACTTGTCCCAGTTTGATGCCATACTTTGGAATTTAAATCTGTTCATAATCTATATAGAGGCCCTAGACTGACTGGAGAATTCAGCAAATAAAGTGTTTGAGCAGCTAACCTGATGGTTTTTTTTTTTTTTTTTTTTTTTTTTTTTTTGTACTGAAGTGAAATGGTGCACTAATTTCACTAAATCAGCCTAAATTCACCTTTTCCATTACAGTCACACCAAATACACTGCATAATTTGAAGAGCTGCATTCATGTGCCTCTACTATGCAAAGTAGAAAGGCTGATAAATGGATTTCTTTGGGACATTTCTCACGTTCCTGTTGAGATTCCATCGTAAGAAAGGTGCAAAAGGGAGCTAAAATTAACCATTTGGAAGTCTGTGATGTTTTCACAAGGAGATAACAATTTCCTCTTCTTCAGCTTACAGTATGTTAAGTATTTAGTAAATAGTCTGGAAGGAGACTCTTTCGAAGATTTTCATTACTTAACACCTACTGTTTCAACTATTCCTAAACTGTTGTAATAGTGCAAGCTAAAGGGATTTCAGATATACTGACTTCATTTTTTTTCCCCCATTTCCTTCCCCTCACCCCTTTCATTCTCCTTTTTCTGGCCAGAAAACCTCAAACCCCAGAATTCCTCCAAAAACACAACATCAGTAATAATCAGAATGTTGAATTTCTGACAAATGCCATCTGCTGATTTCTTTTTTTTTTCCTTCCCAAAAGACAAGATTTTGGATAGGGCTAGTAAGTACTTTAGCTTCTTCTACTTTATGGTACCAAAATAATCACCATGGCAACTCTTTAAGGGCAGTCTTCCAAACAGATTTATTGTGAATGCAAGAACTCAACAGCACTCTCTAGCAAGAAACAAGACGGCATCTATTGCAGGTTATTTTGGTACAATGCATGAATGATGACTAATAGACACAGGCATGTCTGTCTGAACTTTTTCAGTTATCCCTAATAGTTTAGCTTGCCATATTTATAGGTGGTGGAGGATGCAAGGGTGGGGGAGGGAGTTAGAAGCATCAGTATTGAGCTTACACAGATTATGTTATAATTGCCTTTCCTGAATACATTATTTTGGGCCACTGATGGTTGTAAGAGAAGAAAGCCAGAGATACAGCACGAATACTGGAACAAGGATGCACTAGACTAGAATGAGGGTCAAATTCATTTGAGATAATAATTGAAGGCTTTGGCACATTGTTTTTCTCCTTCCCTTCCTTTCTTATTTCTTCTTGCTTAGTAAAACAATGAAAGTATGGAAGATTGCCAAAACTATTGTTTGAGGGAAGGGAAGGGAAGGGAAGGGAAGGGAAGGGAAGGGAAGGGAAAATGCTAAATTGCTAATTTCACACAGTCATGGTAGTATATTCCAGGTAGCTCCTTTCTGGCTCAGGCATTGGTTAGAGTTAGCAGGTATAATCTGTACAAAACCCAGAATTTTGAAAACCAGCCAGCATTGCTGTGTTATGTAGTTGTGTAAGAGGTTATATATGGTACTTGCTTTGCATTTGGCAAATGGTTCTCACTTAAACACTCATTTAGCATGATTACTTAAGTGAACCATATAAGGCTATTCCTTGGAGCTGCAAAATTAACTTGTTATAGTGATGCACTATGCCAAAAGCTAATTTAGGATCTGCTTAGAAATTTATAACATTTATTTACCATGCCATTTGAATAAGGCAACTTTGCTGACAACTCTTAGCTGGCCACAACTTTTATGCCATGCTGTATCTCATCTAATGCTCCCAAACATTTGTTTTTCTGTTATGGACTGTCACCCCATTCCTCTCAATGCAAAGTGAGAAGATAAGAAACTGTGTACAGAAGCAGAAACCCACTGAACCCTGTAAAAAGTGTCCTTTTCTGCATGAATGAGGGGAGGACTTTGGACTTTTGGGAGAATTGCTTTAATTGAATTGAGCATTGAAAGAAATACAAAGGATCTTTTCCACCCTCCCACTGATTTGAGGAGATCAGAGACACAAACAGGGGAACGTTTCTCTCCTTTTTGTCAATTCAACCAAAAGAGAATGTTAAAAATACTGAAGGATTCCCTGCCTGCAATTTCATGCTTTGAGATAACGTCCTGGGGAGGTTGCTTAAATATACACATGCATTATGGAGCAGGTACTCTTCCTCAGGTGTAAGATATCCCACAGGTTTTGTTTGTGGGCTTTTCCTGCCTCAACTGCATAGCAAATTGTTTATGAAGTGAGACATGAGGTAGAGCAGACTTACTGATTCAGTGAAGCAACTTCTGCAATCACTGAAAAAACTTGCAAAGGTTCCTTGAAAGTAGGGAGTGAATAGAGGCTGGGGAAAGCAATGATGTTGCTTTCTGTTTAGTCAGTTCAAAAGTTGGCTCACCAGCTTATGCTCAGATGAGGGAAGCAAATCCAGGAGAGCTCCCTCTAGCCAGGTTATGATACTTCTTGTTTGTCTCAAGAGAACCTGAGATCACAGTCTGTCCTGCTGTCTCTTTTTACATCTCATTTTCTGTGCAACCAGCCTTTGTGCAGAAAGCTCCCTGTGTTGCTCTTTGGTGCTAGCTTCAGCTTTCTCCTCAGTCCCAGCCCTTTTCCTCTTTAGCACTGTAACAATTCCCAAACAACAAGAAAAATAACGAGGGGAAAAGTTAATTTGTGTCTCATTGTAGATACTAATTGCAGAATGCGTCGTCTTTCTTTTCTCCCTTTTCTCCCCTTTGCTGACGCACATGCTCTATAATAAGCTCTGTTACTTGGAGCCTGTAAGCCTCTGTAGTAAGCTGAAACTGCTACTATATTTACTCACTTTCCACATTTAGACAAAGGCTATTTTTAACCGGAGTTCTATTTGCGGGGGCTGCCAACGTCACTTAATGTTCACATGCATCTTGGGCATCATATGCTTGTTATTTTTATTTACTGTGCCTGTGCCAGGTCTGCTTTTTTATGGGAAGAAAGAATGAGAATGCTTCTTCAGGCCAGTTCTTGAAAGCTCTTTTGTACAACAGCAGATACACAGATATGCAAAGAGAAAGCAACTCAGCAGCAGATTTGGCAAACCTGCTTTTTAATGGCTGGCATTTTTTATCTCTTGGTCTAGTCGCAAAGCTGTGTTCTTAGTCCCACTGCATTTGTTAAAGGTGAAGATGTTTTAAAGGTATGTTAATTATTCTGGTGTCTCCTGGAGGAGCCATGAGCTCTTGTTCTGTGATTAGGGACGCGGGGATCAGGAAATTACTACGATTCCGGCACTGCTACCAGGTAGTTAAAATAGATGATGTGTAAATAATCCGTGCTTTTCTGATCCTCCTTGTTAATAGGTGCATGTTTTGGAACTTGAATGCAACAGATGTTATTTTCAGATAATTAGTTCAGATTTTCAATGTAAGAGTCCCCTGAAAACACTGAAAGTACTGTGCTGCAGCCATAAATCAAGGCTGTAAGCTGGGGCCTGTACACAGCATGTTCTGAACGGGTTTCCCTGCATTGCTCTAGTGACCTGAACTTGACCCAAGGGAATTGCCCTTTACAGAGGTTTGGAACACTTCATTCAGCATGCTGACTCAGGATGCCTGATTCACTTGATATTGCCATCATCATATGCCCAGGATTTTGAGATACCCACTACCCACATGCTTTTGTAGGGAATAGGTTATTCTCTATACACAAAGTGGCATCTTTAGTCACACTAAAGGATGAATTATTTAGAAAACTTTAGAAAGGGATGAAGTTAGGGACAAATTCTTTAATGCCTTGCTGTCAGCATACTTAACTGGAAAGTTTTAGCAGGATACTAAGTTACAGAAGAAAGCTGAAATGGAACCTCCTAAGGTGGATTTTGTTTAAGTTTGGAATGTTTTGGAAAGCTTACACGTTTGGGCTTTTTTTTTAAAACATCTCTCAGTACTTCCTACTCCCAACAGTAATTCCCTTTTCAGACTGATTTCAACATGAAAGAGACTTACCAAGCCTCACCTAAGTCAAGATTTCTGTATGCTGATTATAATCAAATATTTTACATTTTCCTGTAATTAATTTTTCCAGTGCTGTTTCTTTCCCCACTACTGTGAATGTTTTAATTTTCTTAAAAAAACCCAACAACTTCTGATTGTCTGTAAAGTGAGGTCTTGGTTTTAAAATCAAAACTGATAAGTTCACATCTGTGCTTCCAGAACTGAGCGGTGAAATCCCCACTAAGTCAAGGACAGGTGTTCAGACACAGTGGGAACTGCACATGCTTAATGCTCTATAGGTTAATCCATTTATTTAGGTGACTAAACATGAATGAATCTACATACCTGCCTTTAGAGGCTTTTGTTTAAAAACATGTCAGACTAATGATATTACCCTATGTGGGGTTCTTTCCATGGGAAATTATTTTTCTACTGCTAGGTGATGTTTTTTTTTTTTATGGTTTGGAGACTAAAACCTGAAACTAAATGCCAGGAAAAGGAAGGTTGTAAAAAAACCCAACAAAACACCACATAACTGTATACCTTTTATTAAAAACTGTGTTATATAAAGCTTGTATTTTTCAGTCCTCTTCAGTTCCTGCTAGGCTTTAAATTTACCCTTAGACAATAAAATGGATTCTGGACCTAAGGGTCACCCCAGGCTGGCACAGTGTGTGGTATCTGTGTGGCTCTGTTGCTCTGTCGTGGTTCATGCTGGTGGGGCACAGTAGCAAGGGTAACTGCTGATCTGACTTATTGAGATGAGAAATCACATTCAAATTTTTTTGTTGTAACTTCTGGTCCTCTGCTGGGTGCGTAATTGTAAACAATCTGTCCCACGTGTAACGTCTCTGATATCCTCTGCCACATGACAGCTAAAACTGTACAAGAAAAAACATATGTAAGCACACTTTTGGAGGCAGGACCCATCTTGCCTTTGTCATGCCACCAGCATGTGACGTGCACATGGCTCCCCAGTGACACACGGCCAGCGGCTGTGCGGATCAGGAGCAGAGGTGAGCTCATCTGTATTTTCAAGGTAAATCCATTGGTTACGTTGCACCGATAAGGAATGAGGACAACAAAAACCTTTCCGATTAAAACAGCCATTAGTGTTTGCTGTCACAAGTTACAAGTTGCAATAACTTTGCAATAGGTGCACTGGCATAATCCTTGCCTTTCTTCTACAAAGGTACTTTCTCCAATGTTTTTACTGCAGTGCACAGGCAAGTTTTTGTAGTGTATGCAAAGATATGGTATGTTTATGCATATATGAATGGTTGTTTTCCTGTCTGTTCTCCACAAGGGAAAGGGTGGGCGTGATGGAGTCTGTAGAGATCAGGAAGCTTCAGTAACATCCTCTCGCTGCTCTGTGTGATACAATTTTCTATCTCTCCTCTGCAAACAGCATCAAACTTTGCAATTTATAGTAGTACTGAACTTACTCTGTGGCCACAAATGGCAGGCAATTTACTAAAAGATAAAATAGACTCATAAGAGAGCCTCAGCAGCCTGCTGCCAATATAGATGATTTTCTACAATATCAAATATTTGCACTAGACTGTGGCAGGAGGAGACTTTTCAAAAGCAAAGAGAATCTTTTTCATCTGAAGAGCTACTGTGGAGGGGAGGCAATGGGTTAAGCATTACAAGAGTTTAAGCTGACAGCCAGCCCTTGTGCTGTGCTGCTTCGCAGAGGTTTCCCTTTGATGGAAAATATTTCAGTGACACAAGACCCTGGCAGCTGAGGTAATACACTGGTGCTGCAGGAACCTTGTGCTTGCCAGGGAAAGTCAATTGGTCTGAGAACAGCAGCTCTGAGAACAGCAGTGGCCGGCTTCTGTCCCCCCCCTCATGCATTGCTCCTGTGAGAGTGCCTGCTGCAGGACTGGCAGGGTGCATTGCACTGGGAAATGCACCAGATCAGGTCACATTTGGATTATTTACCTGTTGCTACAATGAAGAACTTTTCTGAGGCATGACAAGCAGTCCCCTATATTATTCACTATGGAGAGGAGCACCAGGACAACGCTTATGGATAATTTCAGTCAAACTTGAGCCTTCAGAGCAATGTTTTACTGCCTTCCCTATTGATTCTTGGATGCATTCAATCAATCTATATACGAGTTTACTGTGACTTAATGCATGAAAAGTCAGGAGACAACACTCAAAACTGGTAGCACCAGTTCCATTTCATGTGACCGATCAAACTTGTCACCTTGTCAACAACATCCTTTGTTGTCAGAAGAGCGTTTCGTTTGTACTGCTCAAAATGTTCATTATGGTTCACCAGAGCACTCTGAGGTCCAGAGCCCCCAACCTGAGCCACAGATGACAAAGCTGTGCCAACTGCCTTCTGTAAGCTGTGAGCCTGTGCTGTTTGAGCAGTGTAAGAAATACTGCTGGCAGGACAGAACGTGTACACACACAGTTCACCCTCGGTGCTCTGGTATATTTAGGCACGCACAGGGTTTGGGGTGGTACGGAGGAGATGTAAGGCTTTTGTGCTCACACTAATCTCTCATTAGTTAAAAAGAAATTGACAAATTAACCTCTTTCAATCCAAAAAGAGGAGGTTAGATTATGGGTAGGCAAACCAACAGATTGGAAATTTTCGGTAGAAAAGACTACATTCACTAAAATTACTGGCATTTTTCAGAGCAGTTGAACCAACTTTTCCTTTTCTATTGAACTCCAGCATTTAGTGGCTTTGAGGAAGCACTACAGTCCAGGCATGTGAATTCAGAAGCCATATACTTGGAGAGTATATTCAGTGTTTTTAAATTGTTGCTTCATGATATTAATTGTGGAAAAAACTTGCAGAAGAAACAAGAGAGTAAAAACATTATCAAAAAAAATATATTCTCAGATTATTTGACATACCCTGTTCCAAGAATTTCACAGATGGGTTTTAAGTAGAGATGGCCTTATTTAAAATAGATCCAGATTTCACATATGACAGAAACCAAAATATTTTTTACCTGAGGTTATCATGTTCTAAAGAAAAAGAGAATTTGTACTGTTTGGATTTGGACAGAGTTAGGAATATACACAAATATTTGAATCTAGGATTACAAGCAGGGTAAAGGCAGCATGAGCTGCCATGGAAGGAAGTGGATCAGGCCCTTCATTTCCAGGCATTTCCAAGCATTGCTTTTCTTCAGAGAGAGACAGAGAGAGTAAGCTGGCATTCAGCCCTTAGTCTTCATTCAAACCTAATTCCAGTTGCAATATTGCCAACTCTAAGTGTTAAAAATCGGGAGGATTAAAAAAAAAAAAAAAAAAAATTGTATATTTGTGTTTGCCGTCTGGTGTTTGAGACTTAATATGGGTTATGTTTCCAGGCTTTTCTCTGCAACCAGAAGAGATTGAAACTCTGGGGGTAAGAAGTTGAGGGCAGAATGAGGTTCTCACAAAGCATTTGACTCCAAAATCAGTGCTTGAATTGAAATCCCAAATATTAGGAGATCCATGCTGTAAAATCCCATGAGTCAGAACACATTACCATAAGCTTGTGGAAATTTTATTGAATAACAATTGTGTAAGGACACCAAGAATAATTTTTTTACGTTCCATATTACTGAACATACTCTCAATAAGAGTTAAAAAATTTCTTTTAAGAATTAGGAGCTCCAAAAAGACCTTCTATTCCCTGACCTGGCTTTTATAGTGACCTGTCAGCAAATATACAAGATTTCAGTGTTCCTGACACATTGGGTTCTCTGTATGCCACGTGTCTGTCCCCTGGAATAGGCTGTAGCATAAGAACAAGCCAGGATAAATGAGGACATTTGTTATAGCCTGTGAATCCATCCAGCCCAAATCTCCTGATACATAAACAACACCAGGTCCAAACATCTTGTCACATCTGCTTTGTACACCAAACAGCTGGGTGCACAGATGCTTTGGTCTACTAGAGCATCTTAGGCTGAGTGCATTCTTCTGTGTGCTTACTTATTTGTTTTAATTGGTTTTGATGATTTGACTTAAATTGCTTCAGATCTAGCTGGAGTACAGGTACTTTTGTGGCTGATTGTGACAGCTGCCATGGGTGCATGAGAGGCAAAATCCGTCACCTAAAACTTCTGGGTGAGAGATCACCCTGAGCAGGCCCTGAGTTTAAGGACACTGACTTCAGAAGCAGGAGCCTTGCTCTCTGAGCTAGAAAAGACACTTCACCACGTGTAATGAGGCCCTGCCCCCCAGAAAACAGTGGAAAACCACACTTAGAAACACACAAACAGTTTCTGGGAATGGAAGTGAAAGTTAAACAGCTAAATTACATAACTGCTTGTATACATTAGGTATAGATCAGACATATTTATATACATGCATATATACATACATATATATGCATATACATGTACATATATTACACACATATGTATTTTAAATGAGAGACAGAGCATCTTGTTGATTTCTCCCTGCCTTTCCTCCTTAAACCCATTCTGTCACGCTACTACACCACACCACACCACACCACACCACACCACACCACACCACACCACACCACACCACACCATAATTTACCCTCAAACCTGTTTGAAGGCAGAGACAGNTTACTCTCAAAGCTGTTTGAAGGCAGAGTCAGGTCTCTCTCATCCACGCAGTCAAACAGCCAATGAGGACAGTAAGTAATAGAGAGCATTTATTCGGAAAGGGGATATGCCCAGTGGCTCAGTGATTCCCATGGTACTCAATCTTTTCACGATCCATTTCACACTCACTGGGAAGAGCCCTCTTGCAAACAGCTCTTCTCCAAGCACCTGGCTTGCGTGTCAGTACTCCCCCATTGGAAGTATTGAACCAGTCTAATGTTCCTCAGCTAACAAAAGCAGAAACAATCACAGAGCTAGATGGCCTGGCGTCTGGCCAACTTTAATTAATTAAGTTCTACCAAGCATCACACATTTACCTCCAAAAAAATTTCAGTTCACATTAAAGGAAAATCTGGGGAAATGAACCACCAAATCCCTGTCAGTACCTAATCCCAGTGTCTCCCACCGCAGGACAATACCCCTTATCTGCCATTTCAACCTCAGGCTGTTCCCACATGGTGCTGAGCCCACTCTCTCCATCCCATGTTTGTTTTCTCTATCCCTTTGGGAAGCTTCATGCTTGAGGACATACCACACATGTCCTCCATGCCATAAGCATCTACACAGAAATGACCCAGCTGGCACAGACCTTTGCAACTTTTCTAGCAAGCTCCATAAACATGTGAACAGTTCTGTGTTTGTTTGATGTGTTTAATTTAAAATCTATAAAACAAAGAGGAAGGGATAGCACTGGTCAGAGAGGAACTTTCCCCTTTCCCTAACTGGCAGGCCAGGGAAAGTGCTTTGTGTCTATTGCTAGTAAACAGGCAGGAGGGAATCCTGTCCTCGGTGTCACCGCCAGGACATTGGCTCACCTCTGGAGTCATTTTAGATGCACCCTGACATTTGCTAAGTCAGACTTCTCTCGTGTCTCTCAGCACTGTCCACGAGGCACCAAATAACTCACTTCTGTCTCCTGGGAACACCTCCCTGTCATCAGTCCTGTGCCACAGTGATACTGCATCACGAGTCACTTAAGATTAATTACAGTTGCTCCACGTTTACTGAACCTTGAAGGATCAGATATCGCTCCTCCTCCTCCTCTTGCCTTGCTATGATAGGGAATTCACACCGAGTCCAGCACAGCTACCCGATATTCTTTGAAGTTACCTGCTGTTATTTATAAACTTTGGGATCTTTGTGACATACTACTAAGTTTTGCTTTGACTAAATCTTTCATTAAATTTCATTTTCCTGATTTCTGACCCAAAGCATGGGGAAAAAAAATCAGTCTTGTTTCATTCAGTGCCAGAACTTATACAAGTGAAATGAGCCCCATATTGTCCCTTGTTGTAAATGATGGAAAACCACCTTTGCGTTCAGCACTGCTTGTATAATTTTTTTTAAACATTAGTGCAACCAGTTAATTGTTGAGCTCACCCTGCACCAGGAGCTGTACTATGCCACCAAATTAGAAAGGCTGATAAACATTTTTGCCTCGGGTAAATAATTTGCAACAAGAAATGGATTCTGTGAATGTAGTTTCTTTTCTGCTCAAGGACCATCTCTGGGAATGTTGCTGTTTCCTGGAGATGGCTGTAATAAAAGCTAAAATTAACAAAATAGGCGTTACTATAGGCATTGCCAGTAATCTTGCAGGAAATGAAATAAAACCCCTCAATATATGCATATTTGTGCATGTAAGATCATGGTTTGATTTCCTCCCATTGCTCAGGGTAGTTAACCTCCATCACCTGAATAATCATGCAAATCAAACGGGAGCCTTGTGAGAATGCTAGTAAAGCATCTTGAATCTGTTCAGACACCATAGGCTTATCTTTATCCTTTGAAAGCCTGTATTTTGTGAGGCTGGGATGGTGCTAAATGGTAAAATTTCTACTTCACAGGGTTTTGAGTGCCAAATAAAGGTAATGCACAAGTATGAGTGTTTGCTATTTCCCGCTGTGGAAAGAAGATGACTACATTTGCAGTGCTGGAGGTTCAGATGGGAATGGCAGAGAACGTATGGTTGATATTATATATTATCATTTTGTGTCAAGGATTTGGAATGCCATCTCATGGGTGATGGGGTGGGCAGGAGGGTGAAGATAGAAGAGTGTTAATAAACAACCTTATTGCTTCCTACTCCTCATAATTTGTTTGCTTTTTTACAGAAGAAATTCTCTTCATACCTTATGTCAATCATAGCTGAGAATATGAACTATTTTTCATGTGAATAAATGAATGTGAATGTATGTGAATAAAGTAACATGCCATTTCCTATCTGGAAATTATGCATACAGTTCATATGGTGAAAATCCATTTTCTCCTTAAGCCCACATTGGTGTTTCAAATGCTGATGTTCTTGTAGACACGAGGGGGAAAAAAAATCGCTAGTTGGAGTTGGCTTAAAGGAAAACAGTCAAGATTTGCAAGACCATCATTTGGATTGAGAGAAGTCCTTTTCCTTTCCCCTCCTTAGTTGTATTCAAACAGCCTGTCAGTTTTTAGCCTTCTTTCGAAAGTAACAGTCAACAGTCGTAGCTCTGCCATGCCCGGGGACCAGCAGCTCCGAGCCGTCTGTTGGCCGGGACGGAAACAAACCTGGGGCTGGGATAAGTGTGAAAATTCTCAGCAGGGAAGCAGCTGTGTTTTGATCCTCCCAGAGCATCTTGGAAACTAGCAAGGGGAATGATAATTACGAAGACGATATTATAATATTCACATTTAAATATATAGGTTTTCTAGTTGCTCCCTCTTCAATATGCATTTGCTTAGGCACAAAAGGTCACATGTGTGCGAGCTGCATATGCTTTGCCCCGTGCCACAGCAGACAGGAATCACATGGATTGTATGTGAACATAGCTGTGACAAAATAAATATCCAGAACTGGGTTTGAGGGGAAGTTTGTTTCCCCATTCCTTGATAAGTGCCACAGTGATATCGAAATTCAGTCAGCACCCACGTTTCTGATGCTGTGGAGTGGCTCGGAGCCTGCTTGCAACATGGAGGCTTGTTCTGAGCACAGCTGCAAAACCCAACACATCTGCAAAGGGTAGAAACTTACCCTATCCCCACAGACAGTGCTGTAGTGGGTTAACTGGGCTGCACCCGGTCAGGAGAAGGGGAATTGCACTGATTGCCAGCAGGGAGAGAGGACATTTTATAGGAACCACAGACTACTGAATCAGATTTCAGATAGCCGCTTTATTTTGTAAAGTTTGATGGCCTGGCCCACCTATGCAGGAAGACAGAGAGGGTTCACAGCTGCCTGATGAAACACACACACTGAGAGCATGTGTGCATTGTAGTTAATGGGCCCATTAGCAACACGTATCAAATGGACAATATTTGCACAGGCCACAGGTAAGTGTGTGGTAGGGTCTGCCTTGGAGGGGGTAGGGAAGAAGGGTGAACAAGAAGGGTTGATACAACTCATACCATATCACTCAATACTGACAGAAGTAGATCTGCCCCAGAATTTCTCTCAGTTTGATCCTCCTTTCAATTCCCCTCCTGAGTTTACAGTATGTTAGTCTTTGGTGCTTGAACTTTTACACCTGTTGTTTGTACACAGAGTATTAACACAATACTCCTAGACGTGTCTGACTTTAAAACTTTGTGTTGCCATTAGGCTATTTTCCTTTCTTTTTGTGAGAGACGGACAATTAAAAACATTCCCACTATTTGTAAATTCTCCTTGTGAGGAACACAGCAGATTGCCTGGATCTTCTGCTTGTTGTTCTGGCTTCAGTTTCAGAACTGAATGCACTCCTTCTGCTCCGTCTGTTTGAGTTTTGACAATGCAAAGGATGAAGCTGGAGGAAGTCCCATATATAAGCGAGGTCTATGCTTCTGCTTTATCTCATTTTTAATTGAATTTCAATTGGATTCTGCTCACTTTTATGTAACTCAGTGCAGGAGGATACAGAATTTTTGTAATACACTTTCTGCAACTACAAGTTTTCTCTAGTCACGAAATGGTAACACATAATGGGCATTATATTTAAGCACAGCTGATGTTTTCAACTACTACCCTTTTCCTGCAAAATAAGTTGTTTTGCACACATTCGATTTCTAAAACATATATAGGGGTAGCTAAAAGCTTCACTTGAATGCATTAGCATACATTTTTCCTTTTAATTAACTGCATGTTAGTTATTCATCCAGAAGAAGACAAACTAGTGCATTTCCTTCAGCTGACTATGCAGCGTGCTTCTGCAATATGCCCTCTTCTTGTTGGACAAAGGAACAAATCCTCGCTTGGTTGATGTATGTAGGTGTTCCCCTGCATTGCAATGTCTCACTAGAAGCCTTTTCTTTCAACTGGATTTTTTCTACAAACTCACCAGACAGTGTCTTCTCAGCCTGGCTTTGTCTTGTAGGCTAAGATTCTGCATCCTTTCATTTTGCAAGAGTACCATGCTGATAAAGCCATGCTGCAATGAGTGCTTTTATTGTCAAAAGTCATTCCTGTAAGAAAGTCTATCAACACAGGCACGATAACTTGTCTGTGCAGTATCTTTATGGTATTTCATACAGGTGACTTTAAAAATTCTTAATTGTGCAATGAGTCTCTTAGTTATTAATTAAATATTAATAGCATTCTTTTGTAGCTTCAAATATGTCAAATTTATTTTGTAAAATATTCTGCAATGAGTTACAGATGAAGTAAGGAATACAAACAATCAGCCTGAAGTAGGAGTTGAAGTTTGCTTGAATAGCCCAGTTACACATTTCTGTGTGTATTATGAAACCAACAAACTTTTATTAGCAAACAACTTCAATTGCTAAGCACTGGTTCAAAGAACATATGCCATTATAAACTCTTTTTATAAAACAAACAGGCAAATGTAGAAAACTTTATAAGCTCATCTTGCAGCTTCTTTGAGTGTATAACTTAGCAGTTTGCAGGATTGAATACTATAAAAGAAATTAAAAATTCAATTAGAGCACAGCATTACAAGATCATTAGAAGTAAAGTGGTTGCATTGTGCTAACAGAAAAATTCTGCTGCTTCAGGGCGTTGTAACTACGCCTGCTGCTAGGGCTGGGTGGACTACATGGGTGGACCTGTGAGTTAGATGGCAGCTGTCTGCCTGGGAAATTCAGAATGTTTGTTCTGCTGGAAACACACAAGCCTAAAATTTGTGACATGCAGTGTAAATTCATAACATGTTATTAATTCAAACCATTAAAAAGAACTACTAATAAAAAGCCCTGCAAAAATTCTGCTACAATGCCATGCCAGCTTATCAAATTGAGACCAAAAATACTGATCTGGTTAAAAATCAGTGAAAGAAAGGAAAGTTTACTGTACAAGCTTGGATTCAAGCAGAAGAAAGGGAAGAGTGCACCTCCCCTAGTCTGAGCCATAGAAAATCAGATATCTGAACTGAAACAATCATGGCTAGTGAGACAAAGTCCCCTTTACACGCGTGGCTCACTCAACCCTTGGAGAAGCAATCCCCATGAGATGGGTCACGCCCCAGGTCTGCTGGCTTTGGTGGAACACCAAGCTTTCCCATGGCTAACCTGTGGGGCAAATCCTTTGTTCTTGGACCCGAACCCACCCTCCTGATTCTGTTCCAGAGGTGCAGTAGTTTTACTAGGTTGTAAATCTAATTTAGACATTCTCAGGAAGGATGTAAAATGTCACTGAGGGGCTTTTTCCACGTGTACAGTGTTTCAGTATATTGTCACCTGTGTTTCAGGTGGAAGAGTTTGTACCCAGGACACATGCTGGCAGTTTTCTGCCTTTGGGCCTAGCTTATGTCCCTGCACCCGTTTCTGAACAGTGGCATTATGCAATCAAAAGGGAGAGCATGCCAAGCCCTTTGGCACAGTCCTGCTGACAAACTCCTCCATTTCCAGGACAGACAGGGGCAGGGCTGGGCTACAATGGCCCATTCAGCCTCTTTGCTGCACAAGGCTTTGCAGCCATGCCGTCTGTGTGAGCAGGAACAGTGAGAAAGGCTTATCTCCCCACAGATCCCAGCCCACCATGAGTTTTAGGGTGGACAGATGGAAGCCCCATTGGATCTAGCTGTGTAGGGAGTGCAGATTAATTGCTATCTGACTGTTGCAGAACGGTACCAATTTCAATTGCCTGGGAAGTGCTGCCTGTTCCAAGACAAAGGAAGAATAACATTTGCCTGATGCTATTACTTCTCTTGTTCTCCTGCCTGTGAGAGAAAGAAAGAGGCATGGTACTGCCATGGAAGCCTGTTCCCCCACTGAGGAGAAAAAAACGCACCTCATCCTGCAGGCACATAATTTTGCTAGTCTGCTTTGCCAATTACCTGTTTTTAAAGCACTTTTAAATTAGATTCAACTTAATTCTGTTTCACTTTCAGGTCATAATATTGTTTAGAAACATTACGGAAACACAGACACAATAAATGCTCTCTGTGGTTAAAGAAAAAGAGGGTTGAGGGGTTGAAATTTTCATCTCTGCTGCTCGGTGATGGCAGCTTTGCTTGGCTTCAAAGGAAACCCAGCAGAGTGGCCCCACTTAGCACCTCTGTCCCTGGTGCCCACACTGTGACTTCAGAAGGTGGATGCAGCTGTCGGCACGTTATGGGACCCACTTAGGCGGCAGCAAAGGGGACCCGCGAGTCTTGGCTGGAAACAGCGATGAGACCTCGGTCAACACCGAGAGAAAGGGTGTGTGAGGCAAGCAGGGAGGTCTGTGCCTCTTGCTGCTGCCACGCTCGCCGAGCTGTGATAACAGCAGGTCTCACCTGGGACGTGCCAGGGGAAAGGCACTGCTGTCCCCGCTGTCTCGCAGGGAGAGCTGCCGAGGTGGTCCTGGAGCGAGAGCAAAGCTGAGCTGCTGTGCAGAATAGATACGAGGCATACTGCTAGCAGCAGGACAGAGGGAAAAGACCCAGTTGTGTGAATTTCCCTGTCTCTGAGACCCCTCAGGTCAGCATCTGTTGAAAATGGTGTTGCCTATTATTCTGGCTCCCAGGCTTCTTTGCTGATCATCTTAAAGACATTGCCTTGCAGCAGCAAAATATTTCCACAGTGCAGGATAATCCTTAGAACTCTTAGTTCTTAAGACAAGGCCTAGTATTTTTTCAGAACTTGGACAAAAGCTTGGGTGCATCTCTGTCTGTTTAAATTGATGGATGTGTGCACAACTCCATTGAAATTTATCTCAATATAAAAGCAGTTAATCCAACATAGAATGGGTGTAAAGTCAGAATCAGGTTTCAAATAATTGTTCAAGTCTTGAAATTGTTACACATAAGTATGTAAGCCACACTAGCTTATTTCTACCATTAGCTAATGCAATAAAGTATTTCTTTGAATTTTTCTCCTTGTAGAGGCATGTAATGTGCTTTAGTGAAGTTAATCATGTGCAGCCTCAGGTGACTACTGCTTGTATTTCTAGTTTATTTTCTAGCCTTCTTTTCATTCTCCCTTATTAATAGATGTACTGAGGTTTCAGAGGAAGCTTAACTTTCTAGAAGTCATTTCTCTTCAACTAGCTGTGACACATGCCTGCCTGATGGATGTACGGTACTTGCTCTCTCTGCAGATGAGTATCTGATTTCATTGGGAGTCCTACTCCAATATTGCTGAGACAGCTGCTCATCTCTTTTTTTTTTCCCCAGTGAGGAAGCACCATGTACTCACTCTAATTACAAATCCTATGATCTGGTCATTCTTCAGGTTATGCAGCCTGCCTGTAACTCTCCCTGTTGAGGTTTTAAAGATGATCTGGAAGTGGAACACCTGTTCCCTCCAAAATATTCCATTTAATTTATTGTTTAGTTTTGTGCTGATCCCACTTTGATGTCTTTACTGGGGGCACAGGGGTAAGAAAGTAAAAGGTTGTTTGTTTATTTCTATTTTCATTTTAGGGAAAGGGTCTGAGATAGCAAAACAATGACTCCTTGGCCACTGTTTAGTGTCGGAGGATGTAATACCCAATATATGCTTTGTGGCTGGTCCTAACAGCTTTGCAGAGCCTCCTCATTTTTGATGGCAGGAGGAATTCTGTGGTTCTGATAGGTGCTGGTGGCTGTGGTGCAAAATAACTATTGTAAGTGGTGCCCGTGGGCACCATGCTAAGGATGAACCTGCAAAAACTATTAGTCACTTTTCTAACCAGTTACTGTTTGATGACTACCCAATTAAAATTCTTAAATACATTGGTGGCAAATACAATTGGAAAGTCTGTCCCAGTCAGATGGAAGTGTTTTGATTGACTGGAGCTAAGGGATGGTGACAATATACTTGAGTGTTTTATGGTAAGAGTCAGAGGGAAGGCCAACAGGACACATACCCTGGTGGGAGTCTGTTACAGACCATCCAGCTAGGATGGATGAAGAGGCAGGTGAAAATTCTGTAAGCAGCTAGGGGAAGTCTCACAATCACTGGCCCTTGTTCTTGTGGGGGACTCCAACATGCCAGATGTCTTCTGGAAATACAATACAGCAGAAAGGAAACAGTCCAGGAGGCTCCTGGAGAGTGTGGAAGATAACCTGCTGACACAGATGGTGAGGGAGCCAAGGAGGATAGGCACCTACTGAACCTGTTGTTTGTGAACAGAGGTGGTCTGGTGGGTGCTCTGATGGTCAGAGGCCACCTTGGGCAAAGGGATCACGGAATGATAGTGACCTTACTTCTTGGAGAAGTAAGGAGGGGGACCAGCAGAATTGTCACCTTGTGCGTCTGGAGGGCAGACTGTTTTTAGGAGGCCAGTTGTCAGAGTGCCTTGGGAGGCAAACCTGAAGGGCAATGGTGCCCAGAGAGGCTGGACATTCTTCAAGAAGGAAATCCTAGAGGTGTACAAGCAGACTGTCCCCACGTGCCGAAAGACAAGCCAATGAGTTCATATGGCCAGTTGTCAGAGTCCCTTGGGAGGCAGTCCTGAAGGGCAAAGGTGTCTAGGGAGGCTGGAAGTTCTTCAAGAAGGAAATCCTAGAGGTGTATGAGCAGGCCGTCACCACGTGCTGAAAGCTGAGCCAGTGAGTTTATGTGGCCAGTGTTCTCTGGCATGGTTTTGCCCAATATGGTTCATTTTCTCTTTACAAGATGATGGCATTTCTTACACCTCTTTGGCCTTATGGAAGTCAAAGTTCTTGATTAACAGGATATTCTTACATGCTTTTACCTTGTCTTCCTCCCTCTGATGTTTGAAGCAATTTCTTTGTTGAAACAAATAGATAGCAGAGACCATCCAGAAGATCTCTGGTTGGCCTTCATAGCTCTGTATGTGCTTACAGCCCAACACAGTGTGAACTTGTGTTCACCTTGTGCTACTCTGAGTAGTACTTCCATAAGTTCATTTGAAGTTTATTTTCTAGGAGATAGTGCTGACTGCACATCTGAGGATGTGCAAAAAACACAGTCCAAAGAAAAGATCCATTCAGTTAGCTGATAGTATTCCTGTTTTTCTTTCCTAAATTGCATTGTTTACCATAGAGATATATCATTGTATTATTTTTTTAAATATCAGGCATGTGGCTGAACAGTTTGAAAGATACTTTAAAAAAAAAAAAAAAAAAAAGAAGTTTTTTTCTCCCCTTCACTTTGGATGAACTCCTAAAACAGATTCTGGCCTTGGCTGCTGCCACTTTACACCCTTTGTCCCCTGTTGCTGTTCCATCCTGGCAAAATCCTTTTCCTTTCTGACAAAGCTTCTAATATGCATGTATCTGGGAAGGTTATTGTTTGGTCCACAAGATTCCAAAATGATGCTATTTGTCTCGACTTACAAGCAGCTTTGTGCAGATGATATACCTTTGGCCCCTATCTGTTAAGCGTGCATGACACCCAGAGACATGCAGTTGTGATTATTCCCTTAACCAGTCTTATTAAAAAAGATTGTGTCATGTAAATCAGTGAGCAAAAATGAAGTGACTGAGCAAAATCCTCATCTCACTGTAGTCTACAGCAGAACTACTTCCATGGCAAAGCAAAACTGACTTATTTATTTTGGACCTGGATCTTTATTTTGCCTATTTTGACTTAAAGGAAAACTTTTTGCATTGACATCACAGTATAAAAAGTACTGTGTCAATAGAAGTCATGTCTTTGAATGGTAAGTGACATGATTATTATTTCTACCTTGTCATGTGAAGTTCATTTAGAGTTTGCAAACTCAGTTAAAGAGTTTGCAAGTCTCATTTAAATCACACCATAAGGGAAATACTGATATGTATATTTAAAATGTGCCTATACATCCACAATATAGTAATTAATCCAGAAAACTAGAGAGGGATGCAGCACAGCCCATATAAGTATCCTCTAAGACTAGAATAAATGGGGGCTGTAAACTGGCATATATTAATTTCCCCCATTTTTGTTTTTGATGTCTTTGCAGCTGAACTTAGAGGCAGTGCAAAAACCTGCTAAGTTTTTATTTGCACTTTGCAGCTCTCTGGTAGCATAATAAGTAACACAAAAGGGGAGCATTTGAAATAGTCCCAGATGTTCGGCTTGCTAAAGCACTGCACATGTGTCGGCTGTATTTGTCGGCTGTATTTGGTATTTTTAGATTTCTTTGAGATCCAAAACACTATCAAACTCCAACAGCTTTTTCTCTGTGAATCTTCAATCCATGCTGTGTGGCACTCATTTGTGTTGTATGACGCCAAAACAGGGGCTGAATAATCAGACACCCTGGCACTTTGATAGATTTTCTGAAACTACAGAAAAGAACCTGGGCTTAGGAATGCATTCTTTCACTCCTCTGGTAAAATCCATAGCCAGCAATATTATCCCTAATCTGTTATGGGGTCAAAAAGAAGGAAAAAACCCCTCTTAACACATTCTTCTTCCTTGTAAACCACATACAAATTTTTATATGCCTCCTGCCCTGATTCCTCAATGCTCCCCCCCACCCACTCTGTCTTTTCTCATGTAAGTTATAAAAAAATTATAGTGCTTCTCCTGGGCACCACGAGATTGAACTGGAAAGCACATTTAAAGATGACACCTGTTTTCTATTTAGAGCAGATTCCGAATTTCAGCAGATATACTGGTTTCTCAACAAATGCAGTAAAACAAATTGGACAAGACTCTGCATCTCCTTTCTTCCTCCCTCCCAGGACTTCTCCATCAGGTTTTTCATATCGTCTCAGGGCAAGACAACATCTAACCATCTCCTTCCACCTCAACAGCTCATCTCTGGTAGGAAGCACATGGCGATGCTTGTTTCCCACGCCGCTCACTGTGAACATTAAATGGCTGATGGGATCACCTTGTTACACCGTTAGGAAACGTGTGGTGCCTCTGAGGGAGCACTCACAGCTTCGGGAGCCTGCAGTGGCTCAGTCAAAATGCAAACTGACAACCAGGAGCTGTAGCTCAAGGAGAGGTTCCTCCCCACCATGCAGCCATCCCTGAACCAGCATGGGAGGTGTTTTCTCTGCTATTCCCAGCTTTGGTGTGAGGATTCTCCTGAGTTATTTTTATGATGGCTTTTTTTTTACAGCCTCTGCATGCCCCTCCTGTACACTCTGTGCTGGCTGCCCAAGAGCTGCTGAGTGACGGACAGAAGGAGGGACGGTGGCCAGGGTGGTGGCATGAGCCAGCGGGACGTGTGACCCACATGGAGTCTGCGTTACCAAGCGGAGCATGCCTTGGCAGGACTGCCTGGTCACTGACCCCACACTGGCTCAGACCACTTCTTGGTAAAAGATTCCTTTCTGGGAAAGGGTTCTTAAGATCCAGGCTGCCTGCATGTTGCACTTTGAAACCGTATCAGATTGCTGCTGCTGCTAGGGCCAACCCTATTTGGAAGGCAGGTATTCATGTGTTTTACAATGTCTTGTTAAAAAGGCAAGAGGTGGTTCTTCTGTGCGAGCACTGAGGCTGGGACTGGTGGCCCGAGCAGTGTGGCACATGTAGCATGTCTCATTACATCAGAGCTTATGAGCTGAAATGGCCTTAATGGAAAATACTTAGTATGACAAAGATCCTTAGTCCCCAAAATAAAAGAGCTATAGGGTCATAAAACCATAGAAAATTTTACATCAGAAGGACCCTTTGGAGGTTTCTAGTCCCACCTCCTGCCTGGACCAGGCCCAGAGCATGTTGCTCAGGGCTTCATCGGGTTGATTTCTGAAAATCTCCAGAGATTTCCCAGCCCCTTTGAATGCATTTTCCCAAAATGCATGTGCAATTTTTACGTATATCTCAGGCCTTCAGGCAAGAGTAGGACATACTTTGCTCCTCTGCTTGGAGAACTACGCAGTGCCTCAGCTGCAAGTATTTAGGCCAGAAGTTACTCCTGTGACTACAGCAAATGAACGCGGCTAAATTCCAGAGGGTTTTCCTGGAGCTTTTACCAAGGCCAGAGGATTATAAAGCTACCAGTTATGAGGACAGTGTGAAAATATGACCACGTAACAAAATCTGGACTAGCTGTACCTCTTGGACTAGTTGTACCTCTTGGATACTCACCAGCCTGCTGTGAGAGGATCCAAACACTGGATCTTCCACTTGAACTTTTATAAGGTAGGGACAGAGCCCAGGCAAATGCCCCTGTTTGTTTCCTCTACCTACTCCCTAACACCTGCTCTAGAGACTTCATGGTTGGACTCCTTAACCTGTGTCTAGGGCTTACTCTTCTGTCTTATCTTGTATCAGTATTTCCACTGTTAAGGTTAATACTCCATTTCCACCTAATACTTTAACAGTTAGGGACCTTTTCATGGACAATGCATACAGGTAGGTGTTTAGAGCCTTTGTGTAGAGTTTCTGAAATTAACAGAGTCAATTACTTAACTCAAAATTACAGAAGACTTTATTAGTTCTTGCTGACTTAAAAAGCTCACAAAATATGGTGAGTGCTGTCTTTCCTTGGGAGCAGGGCAGAAAGTTCAAATATCAGGAAGGCAGGACCTCCCATTATCCCACAAGGCTCTCACACAGGCCTCTTGTTCAGGAACTGTTGAACAAAGCCTTGACCTGAGAGCTCAGTTTGGAGCCTATCACAAAATTCATAATGAATTCTCCACCTTGTCACAGTTAAGGGTCTGTCTTGAAAAACTATGGGTTTCAAGTAGCAGGGGAAATTCACAGTTATGATACATTTTTAAGAAGAGGTATTCATTTAGCAAAATGTAGCAAGTCTATGAAGTATTTGGTAAGAAAGTAATGGGAATGCCACTTTATGCAGCAAATAAATGTCCAGCACCGTTAGAGTGCAAATGACTCACACCCTGGTTTGGAAGTGAGATATTTGTGCATCTGTAGAATTGTGAGTGAATGAGCAAATGAAGAGACATCTCAACAGCAGGGAGAGCAAACCAGAGCAGTGCTGGCCCATGTCACGGCCAGAGCAGTGCATGCAGAGCTGCCTGCTGTGTGTGTGCAGTTATTCCAGTGAAAAAAGACTGGAAGCATTGTGACTGGTGAGCTTACCAGCTGCAGTGTGTGCTGTGTATCGGGAATTGTGGTGGTCTGTTTCCTCCCATGGAGAGGTGCACCATAAGGCATCGGAAAAAAATCTCTTTGCTTTGAGTTCTTTAAATGTGAGTTAACATAAAGATTCAATCCTTTATATCCTTTGATAAGGAATTGGTATGTGGCAAAACTCCATGTTTCCAATGGGAGCAGGATGAGTAACCAGCTGAATGTGCTGTAATCATTGGCTCTGTGATTCCCAACACAAAATTACTAAGAATATTACTTGGTGCAAAAAATTTTAGTCTTCAAAAGTACTTTTTTTTTTTTAAATCAGAAAGAGTATATAAAGCCCTGCTCACCAAATACACAAAACAGTGGCTACACGGAACGTGTGTTCTCATTTCATGGGTGACCTGTGACATTTGCAAATGCAAACGGTCTGAGCCAGACCTTAGATCCTCTTTAAACCCAGCTCAGAGCTAATCGAGAGAACCCAGGTCATTATCGGTCTCATCCTGAGGCAAATATCTACGCTTGGCCAGATGAAACATCCACTAAATCCCGATATCTATGCTGATTCCATCTCCACTGATGATAAAGGAAGAGTACAGGAAGTCCACCTAGCACGTGAAGTTCGCATACAATATCAGGAATCCTATTTCTAGTTTTCAAATGTTAAAAGTTACCTTGTCCCAGTAAGACTTCTGTGAATTAGGGCAGTGTCCATTGTGGCAAATTGGAGTACAGATCCATAAGGGAGTAAGAGGAGAAGGAGAGTTTTCATAGTAATTCTCCAGGAAAGAGTAACCACCAGAGGGAGAGAATACTCAACCCCATGATGAGACACTTTCATGCTTACCACAAAAATTGCAATAAAACACAAAGGGTTAGAAAGGAGAATTCACAGAAATATACATTAGATGAACTTCATAGATGCAGAATTGACTTTTGATTTCATTACAAAATAAAATAGAAGGAGTATCTTAGGAAGCTTTAAGAAAAGCACAAACAACCGTCAGCGTGTTTTTCTTTTTCTTGGTAGGTATCAATTTAAATGTCAAAGGAGACCAGTTGGAAAATTCTTTTAAAGAGTTAAATTGAACATATTCAAATGGAACTTGTTCCCTTTATATATTCATGTGTTTTGTATTCTGGCATAATTATTTTAAAACATGACTAAAATACAATGAGTTTGATTAAGATGGTTTTAATAAGGAGCACAGAAAATGTGTCTGTATGTAATAATAACAATGAGTTTCATATTTTACAGTTTAATTTGCTGGGTCAACATCTAATGCTTTTCCCATTAGCATTGGTGTGATTTGATGTGGAAAATAATCCTGTTTCCCAACAAACTTTAGGAGATAACAAATATTTAATGACACCCTACGTAGAAACAATAAATAAATTTGAGTTGCTCTTGGACTCCTGTGGAAAGAGGTTGTGAAAATTTTATAAGTTGGGAATTAATAAATTATAACCTGGTTGTTAAAATGTGAATCACTAAAGACTCTTGACACCCTTTTCCTTTCTCTAATTAGAATTTAAAAATAAATAAATGAACAAATAAACTTGTCATGTTTAGTGGCTAACTTACTTCTCTGCACAAGTTATGAAAGTAAAAAAAGTTGATCATATACAGGTTGCATATTTTCATTTAAAACTTAGACTTTCTGGAAGGGACAGGAGCAGGATGAAGGTCCAGCAGGATAAAACATAACCCATTTATAAAAACGTGTTATAACATAAAAAACAATTTCCCAAAAAAATTCCTGGAGCCTCCAGATACTTTTTAATGCTCTATATATTAAACAGTCATAAGAATTGCCAATGCAATTTTCATTTAGTAAAGCACAGTTATCTCAAAACACTTCTGTATGTGCCTTTATTTATGAACACTTCACATTCAAATTCAGAATGAACAAACAGCATAATGATGATACAGGGACATTGGTCAAAACATGACATGTACTGAACATTCTGTTTGGGAAAGACGGGAGTTATGTAAATGCCTGCCTGGCTCCAGCAGCCCCCTGGGTCTTCATAACCTTCCGTCTCTGAGAGCTGAGAGCTCTCCCTGTGCCTGTGTGGAAGGGACAGTTGATCCTTCCATGCAAAAGGAGGGAAAGCAAACTTTTAACCCTCAGTGCAGAATGAAGGCAGGCTTCAAAAGTAACTGAGTCTGCCCTTGCTAAATCAAAGTCCATAAACTCGTCTGCTTGACTGCACTTTCTTAGCGTTCACAGTCTAGGACAAGATATGAAGAAATGTGCTAATAAATAACATTAAAGGATGATTTGGCAGGCCTTTCACCTTCCACTTCACGTTATTTCTGTTATTTTTCATGATCTGTCATATCCTTGTGGCCATTTTCTTATCTCTTGTTCCTCCTTTCCTCAGTATATATGATTCATGTTGTCATCATGACATCACGGAAACCTGCTCTACAGCTGAGCAGAACCAGGCCTTCCTTACAGCATCCTGTGTCACTGTCTTTGCATGTCAGAATACTTGAAATGGTGGGTACAAGTCTTCTGGCTCTGTGAGGCCAGCCCAGACTTGCAGAGTGGGTCCTGTTCTGATCGTCCCTGGTCCTCTCTCTGTGTGGCAATCCTTAGATCAAGGGGATCATCTGGAGCCATTGGAGAAAAAGGGACAACTGAATGCAAATGAAACATCTAGAACATCCCAAAACATCAAATTTTTGAACCAATGATTGTATCATGTCCATCCTTTCTGAAGACATGCAGAAATATATATATATTATTTTTATATA
>VZRO01005388.1:0-39496 GCA_013397915.1 Daphoenositta chrysoptera
CTTTTCTCCAGAGAGAGAGTTTTGTTGGGACCCTTTTTTTGGGTTTTTTTCTCCTTCTTCTTCTCTTCAGGACTGTTCTACAACATCGGACCACACTGGGGGAGAACTCCTTTTCCAAGGCCTCCCGGAAGGGGCACACCAACCCAGCTCTGAGGAGGGAAGAGGCCACACCCAAAGAGGACTCTGAAATTTTTCCCGGTTTCTCTCCACAGCGAGAGATTTTTGTTTTGTTTTGTTATTTAGCTTTGTTATTCTTTTCTGTGTGTTTGTTGAATAAATAGTGTTTATCTCTTTCACTTTCCTTCGAGGAAATTTTTTTCTTTCCCGAACCTGGGTTTTGGGGGAGGGGTGGTGGTAACCTGCCTTCCCTCAGAGGATATTTCTCCTCTAATTTGGCCGAACCGGCACACCCTTGTACCTTACATAGAGAACCAAGAAAAGACAAGTATGTTAACATCTCTAAATCAAATAGCTCTAAACAATCATCTTAATAGCACATACAAAAAATGCAAGTAGTGTGGAGACAACAAATAAGCTGACTAACCAAAGCTATTTACTTTCAAGGAACCAGAATAAAAACATCCACACTCAAAATAATACTTTTTTTGCAGAAAACACCAACAAAACAAGGTATTCTTATTTTAATTCAAACAAAGAATGATGAGTTCTCATATTGAAAATTTATACTTACGCTTTCAACTCAGCAAATCTCACAAGGATGCGGGCATAGCTCTCATCTTGACAATACTTTTCTGCAGGTAATGCAGTCACCGCTTGACTGTAACGACCAATGAGTCTATTGAGTAGGCTAACATCCATCTGAGGAACACCCTTTTTCTCTAGTTTAAGCAAAAAACATAGCCAATCTTCTGGATTATTTCTTGTCATCATTATTTGATTAACAGTTCCAGAGTTATCTGACAGAAAAACAAAAAGGAGATTGATTAAAATAGCAGCAAACATGTATAGAAGAAAACACTTTTTATAAGCTTTCATGCAAGACAGTTACAGACTCTTTTTTAAACAAGATTAAAGCAACATAGCTAAGAAATAAGGAGAGATGAAATTTACTTTGTGGTCATTAATACTGAAGAAACACTGAACTTGAAATCTTTTAAGTTAATGGTTCTTATACTCAGTCTAAATTAAGATCTTTTATGTAAGTGAGAGTAGACAAACAAAACCAAATACCTGTTGTATCAGCTGAGATTTTAGTACAGTTAAACTCATCTGTGATATTCTCTTCATTCCTGTATCTGTTTTTCAAGTTTCTAACTCTATTCATGATTGATGTAATCTGCGGCAACCCTCTTTCACTCAGGTCTGTCTCCTCCATCTGCAGGGACAAGGTTAAAAAACAGTGAAGTTACTGAAGAAACCTGTTGTAGCTCACTTTGATTGGAATTATCCTGGGAAAACCTCCCATGTATCATTTGCAGATTGAGCCTCAACCACATTATGTAACAAATACTCTATCAAGCCTTTGTCAATGTAGTTATACAAGTAAGCTTCTTCACAGAAAACAAGTTGGACAAATAAAAAGAATAGGTACTTAACTGATCCACCCAAATCCTAATCCATGCTTCACAGTAGCCCTTTCCAATGAGGTATATTCACCATTTGAATAAAATGGGGAGTAGGATGCATTGGCTGAAATAACTTCCAGTCTATTGCATTAAATCACATTCTGAACTCATAATTAGGCTGGCTTTAGTTTAGCACACAATGTTAATCCAACCTCCTTGCCACCTGTTTATGTTTTCACAGTGAGCTAAGCAGAAAAGAATTCACATTCTCCACTGTTCAAAGGAAAAAAGACATGTGACATCTATTTTTAAGCTTCTAAGAGGAGATTTAGAGATTCAAAAACTTCTTATAAGAAACTTACACCAAATCCTCAATGTTCTACCAGTTTATCATCAGCTGAGATAATACCTAATATCTGACAGATAAGAATCTAGGCAATCTGAGCAGAGCAAGACTGCTAATAGAAACTAAAAACACCCTAATGATTTCTTCCTCTTTTGCCTACAATAAATAGCTTTTCCCACATCACATTCTGTAGTGAATTTAGTGCATATTCAGGGGATTTGACTTCCTAATTACTGTGAAGTGGAGCCCAGAAATAGGGAAAGTAATGCACTTCAGACAGATAAAATAGGTTTAAAGAAAGACTAGGTTTAGTTTTACAGTGAAATGTTGGTCTTTCTTCCTTTTGTACTTATATGTAACAAATCAACAAAAAGTCGCTGGAGGGCTCGGAAACTTTAGATCTATTTTTAGGTGAATTATTGATAGAGAAGGAATTCAATGGAACAAAGTTCATCTACCTTTAACACCACCATCTAAAAACTACATCAGGCACCACTCTCAGGAAGTCTCACAAATAATTTTAGAGCGTTATTCACCAGAAGCTGGCATGTCTTTAAAAGCATCAGACTCCCAGCTTTCCCCAAGTAGAGACCACAAATCAGAAAGATTATCATGCTTACAAGAGCTTGCTTATAAGGCAATAGTAGGCATATTTCATGTTCATCCTGAACTAGATATGGCCCACCAAGAATATCAAGCCTGCTCTTGTCTATATAGAAATGTTGTTTTGTAGGTGCAAAACACAGTTTTGCTGTGCAAATTTCAAGACTTAATCCAGCGAAAGCACCATCTGCATTACCACTATGAAGAGTCCTCAGCACCTTATGGGTCTGGAGAGACTCAAATAGCCTCAAGCAAGAACTACAATTAAAAAAGCCCAAAAACCTATGAAAGCAAAAGACTGTATGCTAAATCAGTAGTATCTGAAATACAATTTTTATTTCACTGAACAGAGACAAAAGAAGAAACCCTTCTCTTTTATATTCAAAAATGTATGCTGAATATCAGTGCTTACTTGGAATTTGCTTTAATATCTATTTCTCCCTAAGAGTCAATTTAGGCTATTCTGAGAGCAGGTCTGTAAACTGTCCCATCTTTTGGGGATCACACTGCTAAAAATTACATAGGTGATTACTTTAGCAAATATGTTCACATGCCATTCTACAGATTATACTTATCTACTTCACAAGGAAAATTTTGATACACATTGCAGTTTTGCCTTTTAAAAGTACTGTAGAAGGGGCTACAGGAAATCAGATGCTCCAAATCTCCTCTTTATGGATGAGACTATCCATAGAGATCTGTTTCTGAACTGTACCCATTCCCTCAAACTATGGATCAAGTCAGCTTCTCCAGAACCTGAAGCACCAAGGCAACCAAAAGAAATTTACCTCATGTTAAGCAATACCACAATATCTCATTACAACTGTAACTGCCAACAATTCCCAGGCGGATTATGGATTTATTAAACATCCAACGTAAAAACAAAGTCTTTAAACATAGTCTTTTCATCTTCCTCACCAAGGTCAAAGGTTCATTATTCTTCCTGCAGTGATAGCTTCCCAAACGCAGTAGACAAAAAGAAAAATAAATTTCTGTATAAATTAGATTATAAGTCTCAACAATATACATCAAACTTACATTTCTGGTGTTCTGCTTAACTGCTGAAGGTTCAACGTGTTATGGAGAAAAACTCTCCTGAAGAATGGATATACCTTGTCAAAAAGTTAAAATGGATGAGACTCAGACTACCTCAGATGGGTGCAAGAACCCAAAGGCAAGAAATATAGTTCTCCATCCTGAAGAAGTTCCTGTGGATCAAAATTGATAGCTTGAACATTGAAAGCTTACCCTGTAAGTAAGCTTGCCTAATCTTCATGACATCCCAGAAATACAGTTTCCATTTAGATCAATAAAAGTATTCCTAGTTAGTTATAAAAACAGAACAAAAAAAGCTTAAGGAAAACTTTTTGAATGAGGGAGGACAAGCACTTCCAAATGTATCAGCTTGCTGTGACATTTAGAAACTAAAAAGTACACTAAGGGCATATTCATCTATGTCTGGTCATGATTTGCCAGTAATCTTTCTGCTCATGCCAATGTTCAATCATAAACAAGTATTCAGAGGTTCATTTTTTCTTAATCTGTTGCATAATTACTCTTAAATAATTTGCCATGAGTTTCCCTGCAGCACACCTGAGTTTTAGAAATGCCTACAGGAGAGAAGGCTAGGCACAGGAAACCAGGGAACAGGGAGAGCACATAATGCAAAGATCAGGAAGATACAGAACTACCTCTAGATAAAGTGTAGAAGTTAAAGTAACTTCAACCCCTCATACAGACCCACTAAATGAGGGGTCAAAGGACAGAGACTTAAGAGCAGCAAAGCAATGAAGTGGTAGTACACGTTGGTGATAAGATTCCATGTCTAATACACTCAAAAATATTCATTGATAATAAATAAAAGTACCAGCATCCAGGCTTGAAACACTGTATTACACTACTTGTTCTGTTTCCAAATGAAGCCAGATGCAGTTTTTCCTCAAATGCAAATTTTAAGAAAGTATGAAAATACTTTTTAACTATTGAACAAAAAGATGCACTGTTCCTACCCCTGGAATCTACTGATATTTTGCTTTTGTCTATCCAAAGAGCTGTAGAGTGAAATAAGAAGTTTAACCAAGTGCCCAAGAGTTTACCTGGCTTTTATCTGCCAAGTGAACTGGTCAGTCTAGAAGAAATTAACATTACCCTATTACCTATATTTTCCTTATATGTCAACACCATTGTAACTACACTGTTGTCTTGAACATTTGTTTAGCTCTGTTCCTATGACTGATTAAAGCTTCTACTAATGTCAAGATACTATAAGATGAAGAACTTTTAAGTCCTCTACGGAGGAGAGGTAAAATGACACCTGTTTCTGAAGCATATACCCAGGCTTTAAAAGATACGAACTATACACAGGCATAATATTTCTTTGGTTTTGTTTACAAGTCCTAAAGCAGGATTTTCTTAAAAGGAAAACAAAAACTCCCAACACTAAGAAAAAGCGCTGTCGATTTAAAAAAATTAGCAATAGTAGCGAAGAAACGAAAGAGAAAAATATTAAAATCTAACGTTAGACACCGAAAGGGTAAGACTCGAAAATGCAAAATAGGGCTAAGTAAGAGAGAGACTGAACAGCCGTGGAGCAGGTGAGGCAGTGTGGCATAAACAAAGACCGTGAGGCAGCGAGGGAGACGAGGAGACGCGGCCAGGTTTCCTCGCCCTCAGGGGAGGAAGCCCAGCGAAGCCGCAGCCCCGGCGCTGCCGAGGAGCCCGGCCCAGCTCCTTTCCGGCCTCACCGCAGACCAGCACCCCCGCTGCCCCCCGGCCCCGCCACCAACCCTCCCTCNCCCTCACCGAGGCCGCCGCTGCGGGGCCGGGACGCGGCTCCGACCCTGCGCGTTCGCGCGCTGCCCCCGGTTTGAATCTGACCGACGCCCCAAGAGCGCCCTTCCCATTGGTGGGGAGGCGGGAGGGAGCGAGCGCTGATTGGCCAGAGGACGGAAAGGCAGGCGGCCCGCCCGCCCATTGGCCGGTGGCTGCCCCGGCCGCGGGTCCCAGCGCCTTGTGGGCCCGAGGGGAGGCGCATGCGCGCTGGGGAGGTCGGGGCCCGCCTCTGGTTATAGCTGGGGAGAGTGGTAGTGCGGTAGCGGTGGCTTACTTAAATTATGTATCTGAAAATGCCTTCCTCCTTTGGCCATCGCCGGTTATAATTTGAAGCTTCATTTAGCTGTAACGGAATAGTGGGGCTGTGTGTCCTGACAAGCTCCTTGAGGTTACGTCTCCCCTCTACGTTTTCCTGCGAGGGATCTCTCCTAAGCCGATCCCATATCTGCAGTGTGCCTAAGGCTGCTAAAAGCAGCTCCTTCTCTGAGCTGTCCCGTTTTTCGTGGATTATAGTAATGCAAATGCACTAAGTGGAACAGTTCGGCCTCTCGGTTTGCATTCTGGCTGTAAACAATAATTTGCGTGTTCTTCGCAGCCTTAGGGTTCTTCTGATGCTTATAATATATTCAATATTATGCTTATAATATTATATTTTCAAGATTGATAGCACATTATAAAAATCAGGTTTGATTTTTTTGATAATTTGCTAAGTTGATACGTTGATAAATTTGGTAAGTTGACGATCATTGGCTTGCCATAGACATCACATGATGTATTGATACTAAGATACGTACACTGGACTTTCATTGACATTTATCTCATTCGTCTTTATTCATCTATACTTTAAGTATCTCATCTCATCTCGTGATACAGGCTCACTCTATACTCAACAAAAAGATTTCAACAAGGAAATTTAGTCCAAACACTTATTTAAGAATGTAATGGATGATCCCATGGAGCTTCCTGTGTTCCTCTCCTAAGTAAAGACTCTCAGCTAAGGCTAAATGAGATGGTATTTTTTCAGCATTTCCTTACTCCTTGCATAGACACATTTTTGGTGTGTTGGTACTCTTATGTTCCAAAATAGAATCCAAATCTAGTGAATCAGATTTGAATTAGAATCCAAATCTAGTGAAAATGTAAAGAAACAGCACAAGTTGCATTAATCTACTCTGCATCTGTCTTCACCTGAGGGACATAGAGATAGATTATATTATTAGCAGTTTTGAAGGGCTCAAAGGAGAGGAAGGTTGTGTTGTTCTAGTAACTGAATAATGCTGTAAGGAGCTGTCATTTAATTTCTGTAGTTGGGATGAGAAATCTTTATACCATATAGATTCCTAGCAAAACCAAAATAAATAGGAGAAAGAAAATGGGATAGATCTTGGGGAAAAAAAAAAACCAACAAGAGAAAAAGAGTCAGAGAAAGACTCTATGTAATACTCACAGAAAAAAGTAAAGGAACCTCCATTAAGTATTATTCAACAAAATATAAAATATGTATGGTTTTTGGAGTGTTGGTAGAACCATTCTTTATTGCTTATAAATGTTTATGCTTCTCATTTTATTTAATACAGAGTCATAGATACATAGAGAATTTAAGAAGTGTATGAACTGAAGGCTCCACCTAAAGGTAATTCCACTTTGGATGACAGAAATGAATTGTGAATTGCAAAATCAAGTACTAGATTGGATGACAAACAAACGGAGAGAGAGGTCAGTCTTTCGTAATGGGTTACTATCAGGGGAATCTTGCTTCATTATTTTAAATACCTCATCATATTGTAGGGTTTTGTGTCAGTTTGGATAATGCTGTTGCAAATCCAAATGTAGCAAAGGTAAAGGTGAGTCACGAAGGATTTTTCAAACGTTGGTAACATCTTTATACCACACCATGGTGTTTTCTGTGATAGATACAAGAGAGAGGCCTTCCTCCTCTGGCTGAAAATTTGTCAGCCACTAGCCCATCCTCTCAATTTGGTACTTGATGTTTAATGTCTGAAGCCTATGAAGGGCTTATCTAAAAGAAAAAAAAAGGGAGGTCTTTGGTTGCAGCTGTTGACAGACATTCAGTGTAGCTGATTTGGTGGAAAGTGCATTTGGAGAAAGCTTTGCTGAGTATTTCATGGACACCATTAGTGAGAGTATCTGGACTATTCCTGACTCCTGATACATTGCTACAATCTATGCGTGTCCATGAGAAAAAACAAACAAACATTCTAGATAGCAGAGTCACCTCAGCAACTGAGGTGTTCTGAAAGCAGTGAGTAAGTAACAACTACTAAGATTTTGAGCAGCAAAAATAATCACCAGATGTCTAGTATTCCCAATCCTCCTACGTGTTAGGTGTCCATGAGATACTACCTGTTTGTCACTACTGGCTACTTTGAGATTTATGTGTAATTTTTTTTTGCTGTTGTTTTTGTGTATCAGTGGATCTTATCCCATGGCATTTCTTCAGTTACAGATTGGATGCATGCTTTGTGACTGGACTTGGAAAGTAAACTTTTTCTCTATATTGATTGGCATATTCAGTCAATAAAATAATGAGAATCATTGTTCTTTCGGGCTCCTTTGTGTTGTCTGATTCCGGTTTCTGCTGGAGGTCTATAAAATGCAGTTTTTCTCACACACAAAGTACTGCTGTAGAAACTGGCTAATCAACAGATTTCAAAAAGGAAGCGTCAATGAGAAGTGTTCAAGCTCAATGAGAAGTGTTCAAGTGTTCATGTCAGGAAGGATACCTCAGGGATTGGCTCTAACAGTGGTGTGAGTATTATGTTGGTGATTTAAAGTGTTTGCTGATTAACTTGATGCAAAGATGGTGTTAGGGGTGTAGGCAAATGATTGGGCTCTTGACTACGGCGGGGATGGAGGTTAGGCTGACTGAGATGGAGATGGGGATGGAAATCTAGGGAATGTAATGAGAAATTGCTGAACATATCATTGTAAGCAGCTGATGAAAGCTACAGATCAAACTGTGGAAGGTGGCTGGATCTCACATGTTGTTATGGAGGAGTTGTGAGGGACAGCCAAACTTCACAGGTATTTGAAGTAGAATATTTTGAAAAGGTCGTGTTTTGTGCAGCAGGATCATACACCACGAAGAGCACCTACATAACCACATCAAGAATACCACCACCACAGAAGTATAATATCACTTGGGTAACGGTGCCAGCCGTACCAGATGTGAATGTAGATTTATCAAAACTGGGACCAATGGAGAAAAAGGAATTAGAGGCAGGTTCTGTATTGAGGAGACTGAGACAGAGAACAGCAGGTACAATACTCAGTCATGTCCCTAAGTGCCACATTGTCCTGGTTTTGGCTGGGATAGAGTTAATTCTTTTCCTTATAACTAGTAAAGTGCTGTGTTTTGGATTTAGTAGGACAATCATGTTGATAGCACCCTGATGTTTTATTTGTTGCTAAATAGTGCTTACCCTATGTAAAGGACTTTTTAGTTTCTCATACTCTGCCAGTGAGGAGCGGCACAAAAAGCTGTGAGAGAGCATGAGTAGGACAGCTGAGCTGAATTGGCTAAAGGGATATCCCATATCTGAAAACATCATGCCCAGTATATAAACTGGGAGGAGTTGGCTGGAAGGGCTTGATCTTTGCTCGGGGTCAGCAGGTGGTAAACAATTGTATTGTGCATAACTTTGTTCTCTTAGGTTTTATTTCTCTCTGTTTTATTTTTGTCTCCCTTTTTGCATTACAATTATATTGTTATCTTTATCATATTGTATGTTACTTAAATTATTAAACTTTTTGTGTCTCAACCCATGCATTTTACCTTTTTTTTTTTCCTGATTCTCCTCATACTACCAGTGGTGGGGTGGGGAGTGGTGATGAGCAGCAGCTGTGAGATGCTGGGGTTAAATCATAGCAGTCCTTAACAGTTCCTTTTGGCTGCCAGCATGGGGCATGATGTCTTGGGATAATGACAAATCTGACTAGAATGTGTTAGAACAATTTTGTTACAAGCATTTGTTCTATTAGTTTAATAGTCGCTGGTCACAATGTTGATTTATTTGCTCTCAGAGTTGTTCTTTTAATTGTGTTAATGTCATACCTTACTTGCAGTATCTCACCCATGGGAACTGGGCTAAAGTTATTACATTGCTGTACTTCGCAACACTGGCTTATGGTATGATAGAATTGCTGGTCATGGAACTAATCTAGTATTTGTACTCAGCATCGCTGTCACCACTGTACTTTGGGAGCCATCTATTCAAAACTATTAATAAAGATAACTTTTTACCTACCAAGGGCTGTTCATCACTATTCAGCAGGGGAAGAGAAAGTCTCTGGATCAGAGAACAAAACAACAGGCACTGTGGTTACCCTACCCCTGAGGACAGACACCACAGCTAATCCAACCCCCATGACAGGCACTGCAGCTGAACTTGAGAACCAACCTGTGCTGGTGTTGGTTGTTCCTCTACACAAGAAAAAATTGACATGACAGCATGCTTAGTAAAGGACAAAGCAGGGTTACCAAAAGAACAGGAAGAGGAAGCAGAACAAGAAGTAACCCCTTGATCCCTATCCATGATGATCTTTAGGATGTGAGAAAAGATTTCAGCCATCATCCAGGTGAGCACTTTGTCACTTGACTGCTCCAAGACTGGGATAATGGATCTAAGTATCCTGGAGTTAGAGGGTAAAGAAGCCAAGCAGTTGGGATCACTTTCTAGGTAAGGGAGTATTGATAAGGCAAATGGAAAGGGGACTCAAGTCCTCAACCTGTGGTGCAGGTGATTCCTGTCAGGCGTGAAGGACAGGTATCCCTTCAAGAAAGACATTATGTGTCAGGCAGGTGGACCACCATGAAGACAAGTATCCAGTACCTTCCGGAATTAGCCATGCTAGAGATTATTTACTCTCACCCAAACAATACACAGTCACCCAAAGATCAAGATGAAGTCCAATGTATGTGACCCATGCGGCAGAATTTTTTAGAGAACACTATCTGCATATGCCAGCTCATTGGCAGTAATTACCTGGAAAGACAAAGAGGCACCGATGAGGGATTAAGTGGCTCACCAGTTCCGGCAATATGAGGAAAATCTCTCTTCCTCTCTATGAACTTGTATCTTGACTGTAGAAAACCTGTCCAAGAGTGGGAAAAGCTATTCCAGGAGTTCCAGCAACAAAAAGAGGATAGATTCTACTCCTCACCTGTACAGACCAGTGTTTCAGCTATTAACAGTGAGTGTTTTTTTGCTCAAAAAGGAGGATATTGAGGGTGTACACCACAAGATACCCTGTGGTTTTACCTGCAAGACCACAAAGAGGACATGAGGGAATGGGAAGGAAAATCTACCTTGACTCGAGAGGCATGGGGACATGGGTTGCAAAGAAAAACAATCACAAATTGGGGTTCTTCCAGGAAAATTGCTTTTCCAGTCTTCAGTGGGCAGTTCCCCAGTCAGAGGGGAAGGGTTGGTCTCAGTTCTGATCCTATGGAAATTAATTCTGATTTTACAAATGAATGGAGACATCTATGACCAGTAACAGAGGGGCCCTGCTTGCAGACAGGTGAAGGAGAGGGACAGCCAGGTCTACTGGACTATGTGGATCCCAATGGCTTGGTACATCAGACCCACAGGACTGTAAGGCTCTTGTAAATACCAGTGCACAGTGTACACTAATACAATCAGATTACAAAGAGGCAGAGTCCACCTGTTTTTCTGGAGTAATGGGAGATCCCAAGACCTCTCTGTGTTGAAGGCTGAATTAAGTCTAACTAGGAATGAGTGACAAAAACACCCCTCTGTGACTGGCCCAGAGGCTCCATTCATCTGCTGTGTAGACATCTCAGGAGAGGGTATTTCAAAGACCTAAAAGAGTATTGGTGGGCTTTCAGTATAGCTGCCTTGGAGAAGGAGGAAATTAAGCAGCTGTCTACTGTGCCAGGTCTCTCAGAGGACCCTTCTATTGTGGCATTGCTGAAGGCTGAAGAACAGCAGGTGCTGATTCCTACCACTGCAGTGTATTGGCAGCATTATCACACCGAGACTCCTGATTCCCATCCATGAGCTGATTCATCAGCTGGAGAGCCAAGAAGTGATCAGCAGGAGTCACCCTTTAATAGTCCATATGGACAGTGTAAAAGTCTAACAGAGAAAGGAGACAAACAACAGACGATTGTGGCCTGAATGAAGTCATGCCACCACTCAGTGCTGCCATACTCGTCATGCTGGAACTTCAACACAAGCTGGAGTCAAAGGCAGCCAAGAAGCATATCACAGTTGACATTGCTAATGTGTTTTTATCAGTCCTTTGGCAGCAGAGTGCAGGACACTGCTTGAGGGGCATGCAGTACACCTGGGATCGACTGTCCTGGGAGTGGAAACACAGCCCTACCATCCGCCAAGGAGTGATCCAGACTGCATTGGAACTCCAGAATACCTGTAATACATGGATGATAAATAACTGAAATTATTGCAAGTGGCTTGGTGAGTCCTCTGTTAGCTCCCTCAGTATCCATCTGGCCCTATAGATTTGTGTGTGTCTATTTGGTGTAGCAGGTTGCTGTTTCCCCTTGGATTATGGGGCTTCGTTCTGCTCCCGGTCCCTGTGTTCCGGCTCAGGGGGCTGGGTACCAAGAGAGCAACTGGTTTTACAATTGTAGACTGAGGCAAAGGAGTCATTAAGTACCTCAGGCTTTCCCTTACCCTTGTCCCTCTGTTCACCCTGTATCCAGTAAAGGATGGAAAACATAAGGAGGAACTTCTTTGCCACCAGTGGTGACTACCACTGGAACAGCCTAGAGAGGTTGTGGAGTCTCCTTCACCAGAGATATTCAGGAACCATCTATATGCAATCCTGTGCAAAGTGCTCTAGGATGACCCTTCTTGAGCATAGAGGTTGGACCAGATGATCCACTGTTTTCCTTCCAACTTTACCCATTCTCTGAGATTCTGAGAGATTCTCCTCAGCCCTCCTTTTGTTGGTATATTTATAGAAACATTTTTCATTGTCTTTTATGTCAATAGCCAGATTAAGTTCTAATTGGGCTTTGGCTTTCTAATTTTCTCCCTGCATAACCCTATGACATCCCTGTAGTCCTTCCAAGCTGCCTGCTCCTTCTTTCAAAGGTAATCCACTCTCTTTTTTCACCCTGAGTTCCAGCCAAAGCTCTCTGCTCTGCCGGGCCAGAATTCCCTGCTGGCTCACCTTTTGGCACATGGGGATGGCCTGCTCCCACACCTATAAGAGTTCTTCCTTGAAGAATGTCCAACCTTCCTGGACTCCTTTGCCCTCAGGACTTCTCCCAGGGGACTCTGTAAACCAGGTTGACACCGAGTACAACAAACAAGATGATTGCTCACCTGCATACTAGATAATTAGTAATCTGCCATGGACGACTTTCCAGCTGGAGTTCTTCTGTGTTTTGTTCTGTTATCTGGCCAGTATAATGCATGTATGAGGCCACACAGGAAATCCGTGATGATACGAGAGTTGTGGTACTTCCAGTAGGAGGATAATACCCAGCTGTACACACTGATTTCATCAGATCCAGCTGGTGCTGTTCAGCAGCTTATTTCATTTATGACCAAACTGAGTTACAGATTTATGTGGGCTGGAAATAACTAGAAAAGAACAGAGTTGAGAAATCGTAAAGTGTTGCTTGTGCAGGTTCACAGCTTTGGGTCATGCTGGATCCATAGGTTCTGTTAAATGTCCATGTAAGAAGAACAGAAGAAAATGTATTTTCAGAAATTTCGAGTGTCCATTTTTTAGAAGCTAAGCATGGTACAGTTCCCATGTTTACTGCAGCACACCTTCTATTAGTGCATTCTTTAATATTTCTAAAATGTCAGATAATATGTATTAACTGCAATAAAACCTATCCAACTTTTTACACTGGATGCCATTCAATTCCCTAGTGAAATTTTAAATCTGAGGTTTGATCTATAAAACTGTAAATAATGCTGACTACTACTTCCAGGATTAAAGCTTTGGCAAAAGTGGTCAGTTTAGGCTAGTTAGTCAGTTATTATCTTTTCTGCCTACATTCTGGTCCAGCTGGACATGAAAGAAGTCCAGTTTAGAAAAGACACAATTGTACTGGGATAGTCCTCTGACACCTGCCTGGAAATCAGCATATGCTAATTTGTGCATAGCCCTTAGACTGCATGTTGTTTCTATGTGACTACTTGAGCATGGCCAGAGAAACTTGAATCTATTTTTGCCACTCCCTAATGAGTGAGAAAGCCCTGAGAGACTCCTATTTACTTTTTAATGAAAACAAGGGGTGTGGGCAGAGGGATATAATCGGTGAATGGCACCCAGTTTAAGAAATCTGAGACCTGTTGTTCAACATCTGTTCTTTACATTTTTCCTCATAAATTCCTGACTTGCAACTTAGCTATTGTTAGGTTCTGGCAAAAATACTTGGACTATCAGAAAGAACCAACTAGTGATTCTCAAAATGGGCAGCTCAAAGTAGTGAATTTAAAGATGTGCATGGGTGAAAGATGCATTTGTGTGCAATACCAGATCAGGGCTTAAAGTTATTACAGCATGTCACCATTGTTCACTGCATTATTAGAGTATTTTAGAGAGGAGGTGGCTATAACGCAATAATGTGTATCAGTCTTTATAACAAGTACCTTTCTAAAGAGGTGTAATAGACATCTGAACAGCAATCACCATTATAGCTGTAATGGGACATGCAGGTATGGTATCAGACACTTCTTGTGTCAGTCTCTTAAAAAAAAAGATTAATAGCAAACCACATTGTTTATTGCCAGATCATAGGATCCTGCAGAGAAAATAGGATACAGATTTGTTTCTGCTAATTCATGTGGGGTCTTTAGGAGGTTAGGAGAGCTATAACGTGTTGGCCATGGTGCTGCACAGATTGTTAACTGCTGATACCATTGCAACTGTTAAAAAGTCTCCTTTACCACAAACAGTAAAAGCGAGAAAAGATACTGCATACAATGGTGAATTTGGTCCTGAAAAAGTAGATTCGGGTAACCTAAATTATACTTTTAACCAGAAGGACCTGAAGCGACTTCTAAATATTTAACCAAAAAAACATTTCTTATCATGGTTTTATATGCAGCTTCTATTAGCCAATGTACCTGTGATACTTAGTAACAGAAAAAAAAAATAAAAACCAACAAGAAAACAACAACAGAAGGATTCGTTTTGCAGAAATCTTCTGATAGGAAAAGAGTAGAGTTAGAGAGATGGCATGTGCTTGAGGATAACGGCATCCAAGAAGGCACAATCAAGGTCCAACAAGCTTAGACAGGGTCTTCAGAGAAGAAATCCAATATATAGTAACATTTGCCCTGCCCTCAGGTGTAATTATGACCCTGTTTGTATGCTACCTCTTACTTGCCAGCTACTTCTTTTCCCAGCATCCCTTTTCAATAATTTTATAAAAACTGAGCTGACAAAAAGCTAATAAGGAAAAGGCCTGTGTTTTCTTTAAAAGTCTTCTGCTGTCTTACTAACATATAGCTAAGGCTTAGACTGTGGCTTTTTTTCTTCTTCCTTATCTTTGAAAAATGATGATGATAATAATGGATTTGTAATCATCTCAGTTCCTCATGAGGAAGATACTATTATAAGTATGTAAATTGAGTTACTGTTATGATTGCATATATAAAAATATATTTGTACTGGAACAAAGTGTCCGATCGTAACTAGAAGAAGTAGGGTTACCAATGTAGTTAAATACTCAATCATTAATACTCCACCCTCTGAATTATCAATGCATCCAAGCAAGGTATCATTAAGCCACAGAGATTGCACTTCTGACCTAATAATTAAACCTTTATTAATGACCTTAAGACGGAAGTAAATAAAATATTAGTGAAATTGATAAGTGAATGGGAGGAGTTGGAATAGAAGTAACATATAACAACCTTAGAAGAATACAAAATTAAACCAGATCAGAAAACAAAATTATAAAAAAAAACCCTCTAAGCATTAGAAAAGAACAGCTAAGTGGGCAATCAGTAATGCTGCAAGGGAAGTAAAGGTGATGTTACACAGGGACTTAAGTATGTCATAACTGGCCCCCAAAGCAATTGACGTTTTAAGCAATTGAACTCTGATAGAGTTCTCATGAATCTTGCTTTTCACCCTATACCTGATTTCTCCCTTTTCTGTTGGAGGTCCCTACTTTCATAATGCAGATAAAGAATGCAGCGTACTCAATCCCAGTGAAAGCAGGATGCTCCACTGAAGCCGTGCAGCTCAAATACACATTCCTTTTGATGCACTCTGCTACAGGGAAAGTAACCTGAGGCCGTGGGATGACAGGAGTATCTCAGACTGGCTCACCTCTTTTCTAAGCAGCATGATCAAAACATTCAAGGCCAATTACTCCCAAAATCATCTCCTACCCCTGGAAACAGATAAATTATTTTCTGCCTTTAAAGTTCTCACTGTTTTTGCTGATGATAATGAGAAAATAACTCCGACATTAACAACATGCAGCATTTGACATTTGTCTCACACTTAGCTGTAGTGGAAGACTCCAGTGACACAAAGCACTCATCTGCTCATTTCAACAGATTTTCCCGTGTTAGATGAACCTTGAGAATGCACAAACCACAACTATACAAACCACAACTAAAAAAAGTTTTAATGATCTGCTACCAAAGAAGCTTGACAAAACTTTTGCTGCCAGAATTAGGAGAGAGATCAGATTCTGATTTTCTGATCTTTTTTTTAGCAGCCCTGGACAGACTGCATCAAAAGCGTCATGGTGGCTCCTAACTACCATTTCATCACAAAGTTATTGTTATTACAAAGATATTTACAATTTGGAAAGAGATTAGAAAAACATTCTAAAATGCAGGCATTTGGTAAAAAAAATTATGTAGGGACAAAATCTAATTAATTTATTTATGAAGCCAGACAAGAAGTAGGAAAGTATCATACCATAACATTGTTGAACTGATATTTAAAATGACAGCAGATTCTAGTATCATACAGATAGATCAGCTTTGTGTTACATCATGTTGATGTTAATTGTCTTGAGTACTCTTTGGATGTACATTATAATTACTATCCTTCAGTATTGTTGAGAAACAGGAGCCTGTTATTTCCAATCATATAGGAAATAAGGATTAATCAGATTTTGCCAGGGAGGAAGATAGAACTTGGGATGCAAAGTGTCTAAGTGTCTCAAAAAACACCTGCTTGTGGATACTGCTTAAGTTGCATAGATAGTTCTTTAATTACCAATACATCCAAATAATCTCATCAACACTCTCCACAAAGTGCACAGTGTAGAAACGGTTTTCTTACATTAGCTCTGCTGGGAGATTATTTTCCTCAATATATTTCCTTCAAAAGAGCCAGTAGTTCCCTTGAGTTGAATTTTGTGTTTTGATTTTTAATATTTCAAGAAAATAATATTTACTCTGCAAGTTTTTAAGTGTGGTAGGTTTTAAATTAAGGCTTATTTTCTATTTGATGAAAAAATAAAACTTTGGTTAACTGAAGATAAGCATTTAAGACAAAAGAACGATTCTTTGGCTATTTTTGGGATACATTCCACTAAACAAAGACCTTTTTTGTTTTCATAATATGTAAACAGTGAAGAATGGTAAGATTTGAAACATCAGGAATTGTTTCCATTGCTGGAATTAAAAAATTAAAAAAAGTTTTTAAACTTCAGCCACAGAGAAACAAACTGAAACTTTAGAATAGACTCAAAATGGATTTAAATGCTGTTTCTGTAAAGCATAAAGGAAAAAATTGAAGCTGAAGGAAAAAGACATAGAATCATAGATTGTTTAGGTCAGAAAAGACCTTTAGGATCACAGAAGCCAACCATTAACCCAGCATTGCCAAGTCCACCGCTAAATCATGTCCCTAAGTGCCACATCTACGTGTCTTTCAAATACCTCCAGGAATGGTGACTCAACCACTTCCCCAGCAGTCTGTTCCAATGCCTGACCACCCTTCTGGTGAAGAAATTTTCCCTAATATCCAATATAAACCTCTCCATGCACAACTTGATACTGCTTCTTATTATTCTATCACTTCTTAATTGCTGGAAGAGACTGAATGCTAAGTAAGAGAAGGAGCCAGAGGGTATCCTCCTCTCTTGTGAGCAATATGGGTGGTCTTCTCTGTGATGCTCCAGGAGATGCCCATTTCAGTCCCTTTCTTCAATCTGTCCCTTCTTTGTAGTGATGAAACTGATTATATTTACTTATAATTGCTATTACTAAAAGCAACAATTTATGCTATTTGCAATGCAGCTTGCTGCTATGAGCAGCTTTACTACAGCATATTAGTCGGTCACTGGTTGCTTATGTTATCTCTTTCAGAAAAAAAGTGAGTGTGACCTGACATCCAGTTCTCAGGATGTACTGTTGAATACAAATCTCCAGGTGTCTTTCCAAAACAATTGTCCAAAGGACATACCAGTACTGACAGTCTAGTCCCCAAAACTGAGTTATTAAAAGGGCTAAAATTGGGATACTGTGTGATGTTTTCCCACAAAAAGAACAGGGTTTTTTTAGCTGAAAATATGATTGAATATTACACAGCAAAGCAAAGTGAATGAAAGTTTTTAGTAGGCAGATTGCCCAGAATGGAGCCTCAGGAGATATTTAAAAGAAGAAAATTGGATCTAAGCCTGCCAAACATGAAGTACATTTTAAGATCTTATTACTAGAAATAAATATGTAACTGATTTTTATCACAGCTGTGAATACCAGCATGAGTGCCAAAAGATCCACCTCAGGACATCCTCGTTAGAGCTCTTAATTTTAGCTCATCTTAAATGAGCTAACCTGGTTATTGAAAGCAGTCCAAGGGCAGTAACAGAGAGCACCACGGGCTCCCGTGCACTGCTGAGAACTGTTGAGCTGAGAAGCCATGCACTATCCTGCACAGTTCTCCATGCTGTCACTGCTGCTTCTGAGAACCAAATAGCATTTTTTAGGGAATACCTATAATATATAGCACAGTAGAGACTACTGCCTGATAGAAAGTGTTGCTTTCTCTGTAAGAATATGACTAATTTAAGAGATGATGATAATTTTGTACAGAGCCGGCTCCCCTATTCTGTCCTGACAGGTTTGAAACAAAGGTGATAATGAAAAATCAGGTGATTTCCCTGAGAATCAGATGTTGCAGGCTGACTGCACACTTCCCTAATTGATGGGGTATGAAAGCACAGAAAATCAGGAAAGGAACCATATTTTCAGTGACAAACTGTACTCGTGTAAACTCACTGCAGCAATACCTCCTCCCAAGGTTTCTCAAGGAAGGAGGTTACATAGATTAATGTCACAAAGGAACCAACCACCGAGAGTGATTGAATCCAAGGTATGAGAGTTGAAATTAGCAATTAACAAATGTCCAGACACACGATACCGATAAAAAAAAGATTAGAAGGCTTTGTCCACCCTGTTTCCAATGGGTGTGTGAGCAGCATGAATAGACGTGCACATATTAGGTTAATCCAGTCAGCAGAGGTAACACAGTGGTCAAGATGTGGCAGTACAGTGTGGGCCAGTAAGGAAGGTATTCAGTATCCACTGGATACCCTGTCAACTGCTGATGCTACGATTATCAGCACTGTGGTTATTCGAGGTACCCAGAGCACAGCCCACACAGTGGTTCTTGCCAGTGCTGTTGCTGTCCATCCCATTTGTGGGTAAATATGTGGAGAGGCCAGTGCTGCTGCTGTCCATCCCATTTGTGGGTGAGCATGTGGAGAGGCCAGTGCTGCTGCTGTCCATCCCATTTGTGGGTGAGCATGTGGAGAGGCCAGTGGAGGCAGTGGCTTATGCCACCCAGAGGTTACCCTTGGTTGCCTGCCAAGATAACTCCAGGCTCATTGGAAGGGCTGACCTACATGCGGTAGTCTTGCAGCAACACTTGTTTACATTGTGCATGGAATAGATACCCAGAGGTAAGACAAGACAAAACAAAACTTCTTTTTGAAAGCAAGGGCATTAATAAACAGTTATTCCATACTCAGAGTGCACCCAAGAGGATTTATCCCCAGGGCAAAAAATACATGAGTAATTGAAGGGGTACCACCATGGCAGTGCACATTTCTTATGCTGTCTAGCAGAGAAACCCCATCAGTTGTCCAGTTTATTACCTTATACCCTGGGAAAGTTGAAATTTAAGATTATGACACTTTAGAGAACCTTGCTTATTGTCTTAAGCAAGCAAATGTTCTTAACATTGCTGATATTAAATCCTTCAAAACTGGAGTAACAGTCACAGGTAGGCAAGGTTGCTGACATTTTGACCCTACCTAGTATGTATTCCATACATACTAGGAAAACTTGATTATTGGCTGCAGTAATTACTTGGTAGGACATTGGCACTTAGCCTCATTCTCAGTGAGGAGGTTCCTTATGCTGCTGTAGCCATGTGGTGCTCCAGTGTACAAGCATGAAAACTAGTTTGAAAAACCTGTGCCCATTTGCAGTGGCAAGAAAGGAATTTATTATGACCGGATTAAATATCTTGATTGTCAAAAAGGAAGATCCCGTAACATGAAGACGCAATGCGAGGGCTGTCTTCCAAAGAGAGAAACCTGTCAGGAACCCTTCAAGCTTAACACTGAAGAATTATGTTGGAAAGTTTAAACTATTAATGTCTTAGAGCCAATGGATGATTAGAAAGTACTGTGCCCATTGAAGATGGCTTGAGTTTTGAACAAGGTAGCAGCAAAGATCAAGGACTGAGCCAGCACAGAGGAAAAGTGTTCAGAGGAGATGACTGGAATATGTTTGAATTAGCAATTAATATGACCTCTCAATGAGTAATGTAAAGGAAAACAACTGTACAGCTGTTGAAAGTGGTTTCAGCTGATGGTTTCTAATATTTCTGTAAAGCCTAGATACTGAGTGTTTACAGGTATTCCTGCTTGCCCAACCACTAGGCATATCCCATGCCTCAGTACCAACCCTTTCATAGAAAAAAGTAATCGAATACTTTTAAGATGTCTTAGAAAAACAGTTTACAAGTAAGAGTTGTTTTATTCACCAAAGTTATTACTTTCAAAAATAAATTAAAACTTAAGATGATAGAAGTTAAATTTTAACATCTTATTAGAGCAGGAGTAGTGAATTATTCACTGTGGTGTGAAAATTCAACATAATCTAAATGGATAAGAAGGAAGGTTTTTGTTCTCCATATTAAACTGAAATAATTGAGCATTCGTGGTTGAACAAATACAATTCCTCATAGCCTATACTATTCTGTGAGCACTCTACAAAATGCCAAGTCCCATTTTGTCAAAAAAACTGCTTGCTGTCTCTCTGGAGTCACAACATCTGAGTCCCTGATTTATTGCATTTCTTCACCAAATAGACCCACACAGCATCTTAATAAAAAATCTGCCTAGTTCTCACCCAACATTAGGCCACCCAACACTGGATTCTGAATTCCCATTTCTGAAAGTACCACAATGCTTTATACTATCTGGCCAGAAGACTGGCAGAGCAGCCAATAACATCAGATCTGGTTTTGCCTTCATCTTTATCTTGCATGTCTTCCTACAGGAAACCACACTTGGTTGCATATTAATGCCATGAAGGTACACTGAAGAGAGGAACAGATCAGACAGTTACTGTGGGCTAAGGCAGGTTCTGAATTTACCCTAATTGCCCACGTTACCATGCAGTACTGTCTGGTTTAACCTCCAAAGAATGTGCTGAATAAGTCACGTCTCAGTGAGCTCACTTTTAGCACAAGGTGAGAGTAGACACATAGGGAGATACTGATGAGTAGTTGCTATGTGGGGGCTTCAGATCCCTAGATTACTGCTTGCCATTTGCCCCCTTGCTGTTCTCCTAAGTTTGAGTGCTTGTGGGTCAGGGACAGTAACTGCAATTGAGAAGAACAATTATTTCCATTCAGGGAATCTGCAGCATCTAGCTTGAAACAGGTAGGTATATTTCAAGATTTCTCTACGAAGCAAAATACTTCCCTGTTTATTTATGGAGATGCCATATTAAACCATAATTTTGTGAATGCTGCTACATATTAGAGATAGTAGGATCTGATTGATTTAAATTAAATACTTTTTAATACTATCTGTGGAATGATTTTCAGGTTGATTTTTTATATAAAATACAACTTTTCTGTTAAAAGATGTTTCAGAATACCCTGCAAAGGCCAGAAAAGACATTTTCTAAAACTGCTTTGGATGTTTGAAGAGAGAACCATTTTCCCTGAAATTTGCTTTCTTACAGTCTTCAGTTATCTGCCCCAGTTGCCACGACCTTCCAAAGATAATGGAGTGTCTTTTCAATTACACTGGCCAATACTTGTGGGTGTGTCCCTTCAGGTCCAGTGTGTATTCCAGTTTATTTAAATAGTCCCTAACATTATCCTTATCCACCAAGAAAAAGTCTTTCTTGCTCCAGAACCTTGATGTATCTTGGGAAACTGAGATTTATGTTGGAGGATTTTAAGGACAGAAAACTTAAAACTATGATGGTATCACAAAAACAAATTATTCAGTTCTCATGTATAAAAATCAGGTGGTTAGTGAGTAGGACTCAGACACGATCTTATTTTTACATGTGGTGCTGGGGAGTCTCAAATTAGTCAACAGCAATGACTCATTTCAAAAAACAAGTCATTAGAATACACAAAAAAGGGACAAAAATACCTCAGACTCGAAAAAAATGCCTTATTATTTAAGGAGGAAAGGAAAAAAGGTGTTTGAGACATAACTTGATTGCTGTTAATCTTTGCTGGGAGGAAAAAGTAGGTATTACAGTGGTCTGTAATCTAGTGGGAAAAAGTTCCAAGGAACCAGTGTCTGGAAGATGGAACTGGAGACAAAATACAGCACTGAGCATAAGCACTCAAATAAAGCTTTCGGGACGATTTGTGAATAATCATCTTTGAATCAAATTTACTCTGAAAGAATGTTTTTTATCAAAAGTTTCTTTGTCTCCGTACAAATGTAATACAATGAAATGCAGTGAGTCTGATATATCAACAGATGTTAATTTCACAGTCCTGTCTGACTTGCATAATTATTCCAGAGGTCCTGACAGTGAGTTTGAGGCCAAAACCAATGTCAGACTTCAAAAAGTACTGCCTGTGCTGATGGGTATGGTTGATGCTGTACATCTAAAGAATACCAGTCAGGCTGAGGTATCTCTGGTCACTGTCGAGGCATGAACACTAAAATTAGACAGGAATTAAATACACACAGTGCATGGAAGATAGAAAAAGCCTAGTAAAACATGAGATCATTTCATCAGAAGGAGAACAGATCCCACTAAACAGTGAACATTTTGAATCTCCTACTCAGCAGTGTTTCAATATAATTGAAGTGAAGTTTCCGTGGAATTATGTCCATTTTGTGTCATCATGGACTAATCATTTGAGTGTGTACATTACTCTGCATTCCTTGCAATGCAGCATTGACTAAGGTGTTGATTTTGTTCTAGATAAACATGCCAGAACTATCAAATGCATTGTCATGTTTGTTTATTAGTTACTTTTTGCTTCCTAAAGGCTTTCCATATGCTGAGTGACTGGGTTGCATAGCTGTATAGGAGATGTCATTCATATGACATGAATATTTTGTGGAACCCTTTTTTGCATCAGGGTTTCCACCATTATGCTTCTTAGTCTTATAGAGATCTCTACTCCATCTGTTGAAATGGTGAATTTATTAAAGATAGTTTTAAAATTAGACTTCTGAGAGATGTTTCTCTCAGATGTGACCTTTATATTGAACAGGGAATGCATAATTGTTACAAGACTTACACAGCTTTTTGTGGAATTAAATGTTTATCAAAATCTCGTATCATAAGAAGGAAAAAGAAAGAAGAAAATAAGCTCGATTAGAGAATTGAACTCGGGAACAGTTCTGAAAGAATAAACTGAATATGCAGCTACAATCCCTTTTTAATATACTTCTAAGAATGATAGTTGTATTGTACTGATAAGAGAAGCTATAGTTAGATTTACACATGCACTACCTCCCTGACAGAATGATTTTGGTTGTACTATATTCATGTCTTCTCCAATAATCCCATCCTCCTTGAGAGAATTCCTTCCCAAGTCTACATTGTAAAAGTATACTCTTATTCTCTCTGTCTTCACATCATTTTTCCCAAGCAGAAGGACCCATCTCTTTCCTCACCCACATCTGTCTTATTTGCATCCAGATGCTGCTCTACTGCTACATGTTTCACTTCTGTTCTAGGAGGCAGTCCCAGGTCCCTGGACACCCTAACAGCTGGATTGATGCTGCAGCCAAGACTGGTTTGCCCTTCCCTCCCTCCCTTCCTTCCTTCCTTCCTTCCTTCCTTCCTTCCTTCCTTCCTTCCTTCCTTCCTTCCTCCNATCCTTCCTCTCCTCCTCCCTCTCTTTACTCTTTCCCTCTCTCTTCTCTTTCACCCTACTCCTTATTCAAAATCCACCAGTGTTCATAGTAGAAGATAAAGGACTAACTTATATTGATTTCCACACCAAGTGTATAACTTACTAATAAAACTTTGTAAGTTTTTGAGGACCCTTTGAATTCTGTTGTTCTTTTCCAACCACAAGCATCTATGACTGTTGGGTGCTCCCTTCCCCTAGGAGTGGGACACCACACATACAAAATCAGGCCTTGAAATGGTAACTCTAGGTTATAGGAAAATTCTGCAAATAACCCTGAAAATACAGCTGTCTGGAATGGGACTTTCCAAGTGTCACTATGATCATCAGTGATACTCAAATGCATGTTATTTATCCATTAAATAAACACATGGAAACTGATTGCTGAGGCTGTTATTCCATCATTCTCAAGTGGTACTCAACATGAGTACGTGCAGGTATCACAGAGTCACAGAATTGTAGAATCATGGATTGGTTTGTATTGGAAGGGGTCCTTGAAGATTGTCTAGATCCCCCCCTCCTGCCATGGGCAGGGACACCTTCCACTAGACCAGCTTGTTCACAGCCCCATACAACCTGGTCTTGAACACCTCCAGGGATATAGGAAATATTAGCAAAGGTATATATTGTGACATGTTAAAGAGTTATGATGTTTGCCTTTTGGGCCAAGAGAGATTTTAGTTTCTTGCTGATAAGGTCTTTATAAAGCACGTGATTTCACAGTAGCCACAAGGAATCCCACTGACCTGCTCCTACCATGGTGCCAATTGCAGGATGATGAAAGAATGTGCAGGCTGCAAGGAAAACATCAGTGTGTAGGGAAACACCTGGATGCAGTCGTGGCCATGTCTTTGCAGAATGCTGAGCTTACAGAGCAAGCACTTAGACACTATACATGTTATCTTTTCATTACCTGAGCAGATAATGGCAGGCTCTGGTTGCATACGTAATCCCATACACACTCAGCTTGTAAATCTGGCACACAGAGACAGAAATTGTATCCCCTCCCTCTAAGTCTAAGGGGAAGCAATCAGGGAAAATGAGGGATGCCTCCTGCTCCCACATCCCTTAATGCACAGTGACGTGGCTTAGGAATGAAGGAATGCCAGGCAACCCTGTGTCCTGTCATGTGTTGTGCACTGGTGTGGTATGCATGTCCCCTCTGTGGTTATGGACTGATTTATGCTGTGCATCAGAGACTTTCGGGTTTATAGACTCTACCTACAATAAATGTTTTGGGTGCAACATGTTCTCCTTTCAATTTCCAAGTACATAATACCACTTTTAGGGTGCCTGGCCAATACGTACAAAAGCAAAAGTATGTGCAGAACAACAGAAAATATTTTTTAATAGAAGAGATGGAAAATATTCTCCTTTTATCTAAGCAAATAAAACTTTGTTAGGAATTGTTATCAACATGACATGCATCTATTCCCATTTGAAATAATATGCATTTGGAAGCCTGCTCTAAAGTAGTCTGGGACAAAATAAACAGTGGGCTCTGTTAAGAATTTATTTTTCTTTATTAAATATTAAAAACTTTTCATAACTGGGAAAATTTAAGGAGGATTTGCTAGGGAAAATAATACTGTAACATGTATAGCATCATGATCATGTTACCAGAAATGGTTTCACTATTGCTTCATACTTGGTAGGTCCTGGAACACATTGGTAACGCAGACTGAAACCAGGCAAACTATGGAAAGATAAGCATAATTCCATCTGTTAATGCAAAGGAGATTTCTTCATTGCCTGGTGACTCAACAGTGTATTCTGGACTGCAACACGTGTTAGTTAGGGAAATTGCCATTGAAAACAAGCACTCACTAGCTTCTCACTGACCACTGCAATTTCCCTGGTATGAAGTGGTCTGAGGTGTCCCTTGCCAGCTACAGTAAAAATTTAGACAGGCATGAAAAGAAGCTGAACTATGAGAGGAGTTCCAAAAAAGCAAATGTTTCACGAGCCTTTCCACATCCCTCTCAGTCAGAAAAAGCTTGCTGAGAAATGGCACAAGCCGAAGACTGTAAGTGTAGCGAGTTCCACAGCCCATCCATTTGGGATAATTTTTTGGTGTTAGTTAATTCATCTTAGTCTATTGCTATGTTAGAGCTACAAAAATATTGGAAGAGATGGGTACTCTTCCTTACTATTCCTATATCTCTTACATTTCTGCAAATTGCAAAGATTAATTAAAAGAGGCCTTAGTTGTATGCTTTCCTTCCTCCTTTGTAATTTAGCAGGTACAGGATAAAAAAAGAAATGGTGCAAGAGAAAAGCTCTGTTCCCATATTTACACAAAGACAAATACAACCCATAGCTGTAAACCAGTAATAAACTCAGTGCATAAAGCTGGATACTGCAGCAAAATTCAGGAGTCTCTTCCTGTTCTGTTACAGCTCACTCACGACAACAGTAAAACGGATCAGTGGACCTTTTTCCTGTCATGGATTCTCTAAGACATGTCCTCAGCTTTCACTTAGTCCGCTGCTTCTAGCATTCAGCAGAACATCTATTTCACCCACTTCCAGAGGCTGACTCTGAGGTCAATGGTCATCGTGGTCTTTTCTCCTACCTCTCTGCCATTAACATGCAACCTCAGTTACTTTCACCTGTATCCTACAGGGAAAGGTTGAGAGAGCCTCTGTTCGAAGTTATGTCACAGCAGATGATGGTGGCTGAAGGAGTTGGCTGTTGGTTGCTCACACCAGCAGCTAACCCAAACCATATCATGACCCAGATAGCAGCAGGAAAGGTGACTTGGCATTGTGTTGGATGGCATAATTGTGATGAACTGTGTAGCTAATGGAGAGGGACACAAGGAAATGGAAAGTGAAACGCTGTGCAAATGTCAACTCATTAGGAAGTTGTCCAGTACATGGAAGAGTGACAAAGGAAAAAAGCAGGGAAAATAAAACCGTGAAGAGAATTGTATGAATAATACTTTGAAACTAGTTTAGCAACGTGTTTGCTGCTTCCATATGGCAAAGCAGGAAGTTAACTGCACAGGATTTCTCTTGCAGCTCTGGTGATACACACTGATGAGTTGAACTGTTACTCAGTACAGTTACAGTCTTTGGCTTGTGCCATTTCTCACACTGATGACAGGTTTATATAAATGCAAATAGGATGTGCTGGACAAGAACGCCAGCAAGGGAATGAAGCCAGGAGGGGAGAGGAGTGCTGTGGGGAAAAATATACAGCAAAACTGTATTGTAGACAAGCTGATAAGTAGGGACATGAAGCCCACCGAAGGTTTGAATAAAACCTGGCATCAATAGATACCTATGTCCCCAAAAATAAATTGGCAGCAGGGAATTTTCATGATCCTGAAATGAAATCAGCTGCACTAGCAAACTCATAAAACACTCCCTGTCTTGCTTTCAGCCTAAACCATCTGTGCTTCTTCCCACTTATTTTTAAGATTTTTTCAGGGAGTAGGACCCAAACACTCTCAGCCTGTCTTCATAGGAGGGGTGCTCCACCCCTTTGATCATTTTTATGGCCTTCCTCTGGACCTGCTCCTGTGCTAAGGACCCCAGAGCTAAACACAGGTGGGGTCTCATCAGAGCAGAGTAGAGGGACAGAAACGCCTCCCTTGACTGTCTGGTCACGCTTTTTTTCATACAGCCAAGGATATGGTTGATTTTCTGGGTTGCAAGCACACATTTCCAGCTCATGTCCAGCCTCTCATCCACCAGTACCCCTAGTCCTTCTCATGACGGCTGCTGTCAAATTGTTTCTTTGATGAAAGATTGGATTCCACCGAATCAAAATAAATGAATCATGCAGACACAAAGATATGTCAAGTATGTGGAACAGGTATTTGGCCCTTGCCCTGTTGCTCTGTCCGGCTATATCTACCAAGTTTAGTGTATGACTGATGTGAACTCATCAGGAGTTACCTTGTGCACACCACACCTCAACCTATTTACTTTGAATAGGCCGGAAGCAAGGACCATTACACTGTTTGTATTGATTTGGGAGCCACACCTTATGATTATCTTATCTTTGGGCTATGATTGTGAGCATCCTCTAGCATTTACATTTATGCCACGGGTTTTCTATGCAACTGGGGACAACTTATTTAAACATGCTATGGCTCCATTTCTTCATCTCTAAATTGGGGGAAATTCTTTCCTCATGAGATTGTTATGAAGACACATTAATTAACGTTGATAAACAGAGGATATCCTGGGGTGAATGAGATAGATACATGAAAAGTATTCTTATTATTCATACTATGACAGCACATTCTGCTTGTATGTACACAGGTAATATATACACTGGCTCAGAATAGGTGAAGTTTACCTAAACTATACATAAGGGTGGGAATAATTTTCTTTAGTCACTCAACACCTACTAGTCACTGTTCTAGGCTTTTTATATTATTGATAGAGACAGAAAACCTCAGGCAAATAGTTTTTTTATCTAAGGGTGGTAGAATACATCATTCCTATCTAGGATGATAGAAAACATCTTCCTCTGCACGAATCTATTTCTCCACACTGGTTATGGAACCTGGAGCGTCTCATAGAAGATATGCAGGTGCACAAAGGAAAGTGAAACTAAGCACAAACTTACCATTTTGATCAATCAACTGCTACTATTTATTACTTATTCATAAGAATGATAGGGCTAAAATATCACCTATATTGTACCCACCGTATCCTTTAAAGTCAATTGGACAGCCACATAACAAAAATTATACAAGTGTGTTCCCAGCTTTATTGTTGTACATGTGGGTTCTTATTACACTGTGTTTCTAAGGGTACAGACACGACATTGGAGAATCACCTGGAAACTCTGGGAACTCGAAGTCCTGCAGGCACGAGCTCAGGTTTCTTCATTGAATGCATGGCAAGCCCTAGCCCCAGAAATGGAATACACAGCAAGAATCCATTTAAACTTAACATCAGAGCTGAGCTCACATTTGGAAAAAGGAAAGGAAGAGTAGGAAGAGGTGAAGGAGGTGGAATCACCTCAGGTACCCATTTAAACATCAGTAAGATGAGTGAGTCATTGCTATAGGTCACTATACCTATATAGGAGTATTATCTTGGCAGCCTCTAGCCATAGCATGGACCAGATGCCATTTTCCCTTGCCTTTCCTCCTATGGCCAACGTATTTTTCATGCAACCTCCTCAGAGTGTTTTGAAACTGCTGGTATCCGACTTGCCTGCAAGATATTTTTATCTAAGCTTATTTTGCAAGGCCTTTATGGTAAGGGCTGTGTTCCTGCTGTAGGTGTGATTTCTAGTATAAAGGTTTCAGTTCTAGTCACTATGGCATTACAGATAAACTATTACTATTTGCAATTCATAGAATATTTTCTCAACCTCCTATAATCCATAGTTGTTATGGAGTGGATGTATTCAACTCATAGATGAAATTCCATTTATACATGTGTTAGACATACAGAATATTCACATTTTAGGATATACTGCAATATATTCTAACATGTTTGATATTGTCATGAAAGAAAAGTCTCTATACATTCATATGTAATCTAAACCCAAGTGGCAATAAAAGTTGCTATAAATTCTATGTATGGTTCAGTGTTTAATTTTCTAGGTTAAATGGTCTTGCAAAAACTCCTGTGATGACCATGTTGGATATTCTGGCTGTATTGTAACTGCTGTTGTCATTATTATTAATCACAGTATTGCCATTCCTATACAGTAGCATATTTGAGGTTATCATTACACCTGTACATTCACAAATATTCCTTTACAGTAAGACTTAATCTGTATCATTTGTGAATTTCAGTAAATTTGGGATTATAAACATTTCCTGATCATAAATCCTGTATGATGTACTGGGAGATAGCATATACTGAAAGTATAGCTCAGGACATGTCACATTGCAACCTATGTCCTAGGATGCTTTTCCACATATCAGAAAAAACCAAACCAAGAAAAAAACCCCAAAAAAACCTAAACAAAAAACCCACTGCATCTAGGAATAGGTTTCATTTTTACTTGTCATGCAAAAACTTTTCTGTCAATTCTGACACATAAAATGCAGTACACATGGCACAGAATACAAGTTGCATTCCATCTAGCCATTTCACGAGTCACCAAGTAAAGCTATCCCATTTGAAACACTTGAGGGAATATTATAATTTAATGGAGGTAGATCTTTCATTCTATTGGTAATATCAAAAAAAACCCACCAAAGAGCACAGAAACAGAAGACTCAGAGTCTTAGAGTATTAAAACATTAAAATACTTGGCCAAATGACTCCCTTAAATATTAAAGTTGATTTTTCTCTAATCTTGAAACACTCGTTAATTTAATGTGCATTAGAGAAAACATGTTCAAATATTAAATTGGTTGATTTCACAAACCTGTAACTCATTACCGTGACTTGGGTTCAGAACTCAATTAAAAAGGAAGACATTGGATTTCATTAAAACAAAAATAAAATGTGTAAGCAATCAATGACCACAAACTGGGTATTATGAAATACAGATTTTGTTAGATAGGCTTACTATTTGAAGAGCAGAAGTCTGACCGATAAAGGCAATGGTACTTGTATATAAGATAAAGCTTCTGTAAGCTTCTGAATTAAATGAGTTTAGGAAAAAAAAATAGAGATCCAAAAATTAATTAATTTAATTTATATGGATTGACAAGTAGCTAAGTGATAATAAGGGTAACTGCAAATGGGCCATCAGCTGTATGGAGTACGATGATTTCTGAGATACCATTGACAGACCTGGCATTCGCAGTTCTACAAAAATACTAAAAACTTGCAAAAACTTAGGTGAATAATATGACATCTGAAATGTGCCTAACACTAATCATCAAAGTAAGACTAATCTGGTTTGCAGTCCAATAAAATACTAAGAAGTTACTAAATGAAGTAATATGAATACCTACATAGAGAAGGGATTACTGACAATAGACTGATCTATACTGTAGGGCTGAGAAACGATAAAAGTTGCAACTGGAAATTCTGACAAGAAAAATTTATGATAAGTAACAACTTACAAGTAATTAATTCAGAAAATGAGAGAAATGGAAACTCTTGTATGCCACAGAGATAGAAGATATGACATCTTTTTCTTTGCTGCAGCAAGTTAAGTTATTTGATAGGCAGCTAGTCTGGGCTGAAAACAGAGCAGAGATGGTGACAGCACCAAGAAGGATGTTTCATCTGCTTCTTGACACAATAACCAGCAGGTCTGAGGACCATGTCCTCTGCCCTGCAGCCACTGAGCAGCTCTGGGCTGGCACTGGGTTATGCATGGACCTGCACTTTGGCAGAAGTTTATGGTGCACTCCCTCACCCCTGTGTCAAAAATACAGGAGATAGGTTCTCTTATAGTCAGGTACTGTCCTGCACTGCATTTTTCTTTAGGTACCAATAATGTACTGTGTAAAACTGTAAAAAAATTGAAAGTATCATTTCCTTTCTGTAATTTAATAGCCTCTGTGGAGTTTGAATACATCACTGGAGCTAGCCCTGTACCTACAGATACCCTTCCTGGAGCACGCTGGTATAATGAATACACTGTAGAGATACTGGTACTGTTGCATGGTGTTATTCTGTCCAAGATGCAGGACTGCATTTGTTGAATTTCATAAAATGTTTGTCAGTCCATTTCTTCAGCTTGTCAAGGTGACTCCCAACAGCAGACATATCATCCAGCACGATGACTGCTCCCTACATTTGAATATCATCTGTGAACTTGTGGCAGATACATGCTGTTCTGTTGTCAAAGCCATGAATGGAGATGTTAAATAATATTGCTTCCAATATGAATGCCCAAGGAATACCACTTGTAAACAGACACCACATCACTTTCAGCCTATTGTTTCAGCCTGTTTTTTTACTTACTTTAATTCACCCAGATAGCGAATTAAACTAGTGAGTGAACCCACCCACCCTATCTCTCTAGTTTAGCTCCAAAGATGCTGTAAGAACAGAGAGAAAAGCTTGCCAAAGTGAAGGGCATCCACTCCTGTGCCCTCATCTTCAAATCCAGTCATTACCATGTAGAATGCAATTAGGTTGGTCAAGAACAATTTGCAACAGGTAAATACATACTTTTTTTTTCCCAATCACTTTCTTCTCTCTTATGTGCCTGTACATGGCTTATACAAGGATTTGCTCCTTAACCTCCATGAGAATGAAAGGAAAGCCAGGTGGTCTCTATTTCCCCAGCACTTCCTCCTCGTCACCCTGGAACATGAGTGTGACATTTGCTTCTGCAGTCATTGGGAACTTCTGGTCACAGTAACATCTTGAAGAGATAGAGAACAGCCTTGCAATGATAACAGTCACTCATCTTACTTGGCTCTGGGTTCAAGTTGCTTGAGTGATGCCTAACTCAGTCTTCCTCTAACACTGGTTGTATTCCACCAAACACGCGGGAAGTCTGAGAACAAATTTTGTCAGTAAAAGCTGGGACACAAAAACCTCAACCTTTCTGTCTCCTTCATTACTAGGCTACCTGTTCACTTGGCCTTATTCTTCCTCTTGCTGCTTCTGTCATGTACTTCACCGATTTTTACTCTGGCTAGTCTTTGGTTTTCTTAATTCAATCATTTCAGACTTGGGCATTCCTTCTGTATTTATCCTGAGCTGCCCATGCCGCCTTCTGTCTCCCACAGGATTCCTTTTTCCCACCTAAGTCCTGTCAGGAGTTCCCCATTCAGATAGTCTGGCCTCCTCACACCTGCATCACATCCTGCAGACAGAAGCTGATGCTTCTCATGGTTTGAGACTCACTCTCTTGAGCTCCTTTGTCTTTCAAAGGAGCAGCTCTCAGGAACTCGCACAACAATAATCTCCCTGAAGTCCTCCTTTTTAAGTTCGGAGTTGATATCACTACTTGCCCCTTTTGCTTTCCATCTTCAAATCTTACGGCTTACTAGGTCTAGACCAAACAATCCTGGTTCTTTTGTTACTAGAAGTAGCAAGGCAGAAACAAAACCAGATTTTATTATTCAACAAGCTCATTTAAAAAGAAGAATTTTTTTTTCATCTTGATATGTATCAATAAATTGATCCTCAGAATATACTACTATAAATATTTTACTGTAGTCTTAAAATGCAGCATCCTCGGCCTTCCTCACATTGGCCAGTTTCTCAATGAAAAGGCAAGTAGTATATTTCTGTTGGTGTTTCTGCTCTACACAACATAAAATAGGTGTCCATAAAGACTCTACTGAATTCAACGGAGTCCTGTTCATTTACACAAGATCTGTTCCAAGTATTGATTCATGAATTCTTGAAATAATTCAGATACAGAGCTACCCTTTTGTGTCCATGAGCCTCTCACTACTTGTGATTTTTTGGCAAGTATTGCAGTATCTGATTGGCCTTTGTCATTTGGACATACTTTAATACTGCCTCTAACAGATAGATTCTCTCCCAATGTCAGGCTTCCCAGGTTTTGGTTTTAAGCATCCTGCTCCATTACATAGACAAGACCTAACATTTTGAGACAAGACCTGAGGCAAAATAAAGATTTTTGGGTAGATGCAGAGTTCATAAAATGTGCACACAGATAAAACGTGCTTATTTTGTGCACCTGCTCGTAGGCAATAATTGTCTTTTAAAAAACACGACAGTTTAAGGTGTCAGCTTCCCTTTTGGGAGTCCATTTATCTGCCACATAGAGCTGTGACTCTTACCTTGGGGACAGGTGACTTCATTCCCACCAGAGCTTTGTAATCCTGGTAAAATCTTCCTGAGTATTAATTGCCTCTTGCGCTAAGAATGGATGGCTCAGAGGCTAACACCAAGCCCAGTGCCACAGCACCCTGTAATGGGCAGTGCAAATCCCAGCAGGAAGCACAGTATGCCTGCACTGCAGCCCTCCCTGGGGATTTCCCTGCCTATCCCCAGGCAGGAGAGATGGATGCATGACAGCTTGGGCTGAGTGTGAACAGGATGTGGTAGATGATTTCAAGGCCCTATACAAGGTAATGACTGTACTTCTGATTGCAACAACTAAACATTGATATGTTCTATTATTTTTTCTGCTCTTGCTTTTTCTGTTAAAACACTACTGTGTTATACACACACATACACACAACTACTACAAAATTTTCTACTGTGAACCATGACAACTAAAAAATTTACGGTAGTCACTGCACAAAAACATAGAGCAAAAGCTCTCATATGTTTAGTAAGAAATTTGGAATTTCAGTATATAGCATAGGAAGTGTTATGTTTTATGTGTCTGTCTTGCCTACAACTGTCTGGTGAATCTTCAGGTTCATTCCAAGTAGTGTCCTGAGGCTCATGCCCATGCATGAATATGGCCCTGGAAAGACCAGTGAACCATGGGTTTATACCAGTGAGTGGCCAAGACATAGCTAGCTTAAGGGACATCCCAAAAATTTCTGCTCTATTCCATTCCAAAGGGCTGGAACTGGCATCACTTTTCTCTAGGCTTGATTTCACTATATATAAGATGAAGTTTAATAATGCCAGATTATCTCAGTAGGGGTTATATATGGCTAACCTACTGTTTATAAAACGTGTAAGCCTGTGGCAAATACTTTCACACGATTTTCTGAGGATAAGACGACATGCTTATAATGAGGACTGGCACTCAGGCTGTCCTGCAGAGCGTGCAGATCCACAGCGTATCCCCCTGGCAGAGTGAAAGGCGGAGAGTGCACCAGGTCACACCAGTTCAGAGGCCCAGGGGCTGACACAGCCTTTACGTAACTCCTCTACCACAATTCTGTCCTCCACACGCCACACAGATAAAGGCTGTGGGCAGCACCATCGTTACCACCCGTCCCACACAGCGACAGCCAGAGACAGCGCAGTGGCACCCAGTTTGCATAACCAACGCCTTCCACCGACTGCAGTGCTGTAAGCGGCTTCTGCAGGGGACTCTGCCCTACATTTCAGGCCATTACCAGCGCAGAAGCAAAGGTGCAAGATCATCCCTACAAACAGCTACACGCCTTCGGGAGGCTGACACACCCAGTGAAGTGGGTGCAGTAGCAGTGACACACACCTATGGAAAAGGCTGGATTTGGTAGTTAGCGACTTGCTGCAGATCTGACTATACATGTTGCTGTCGTTTCAACACAGTGGCCTCAAAACATCAGCCCATACTTTAGCATCGTCCTTCTCCAGCATGTACACATATGAAGCCCTCATTGCAAAAGCGTGCTTGCCACACCTCACAAATGATAGATGCTGTGACAGATATCACTGCAGATAAAAATCTTAGCTGGGTAAAAGTATGAGAAACCATGTAAGAAAAGTATCATTGAGGCAGAGAGAGACAGTATATATACAGGCTTTTATCATTCTCCTGTCTGTTGAACACTCATTTTTAAAAGGAAGCTGAAACACAGGTAAAGCTATGAATGCATGTGGACCTGCTGGGTATACAACATATCCCATATACTGGATATACATATTAGTTTAATGGTTCGTGACATCTCCCACACAGGAATCAATTATAAATTAATCTCTCAGAATGGCACTGGGAAACACTGTACTAATTGCTCCTCTTCTGAACCAGTACTAAACAGCAGCAGTTTAAGCTGAACACAGCCCAGCACTGCAGGCCAACACTTCCAGTCTCTGCCCAGACTGCAGTAAATGGGGTTGGTTCTACAGTTTAGAAAAAACCCTGGAAACATAATGATCCTAAGTCAAACCACGTATTTACTTGAGAGTAAAGTCTGATATGGCTTGGGAGAAAGCTGTCCACCACTTCCCTCATCTTCTTCTTCCCAACAAATTTTTATGCAGAAAGATGAAGAAGAAATCACAATATGTATAGAGAGTCCTGTGGAAACACAACTTGCATTTACTTCACTGGGAATGTTCGATCTGGCCCTTGACCATTTAAACCAGGATATTAAACATACTTTAATTCTCATATTTCAGATAGAGCCACGGCAAAAATGGCTGATGTTCAAAACATGAAGTTGACACATATGAGAAATCCAGTTCAGTGGCGGTGACAACAGTGAGGTGGAACCTTGTGGGAAGTTACATCAAAGGTAAGTTTTGGCCAAAGCCTGCGCTGAGAATTAACATCTCTGGATATTTTCTGATGCATCACACCAATATATTTGGTTTGGAAAAAAATTATTTTGATGCAGTTGAATGTATGAAAGGACAGATGGCATCTAGCAGATGGTTTAGAAGACAAAGAGCAGGATCTGTTTCAGATCCTATGGAAGACTCTCTGTGCAAAAGCTGTGTAATCCCTGTTGTGCAGAGTTACCCCACCTCAAATTATGGAGTTAACAGTATATTACATAATAAACAAAAAAAAAAAGAATTAGTGCTGAAAGACACATTGTTGGTTTTAATGTTATTTTTTTAAAAAATAATGGTTGTATGAAAACAGCTTCTTTTAAGCTTGTATAGTATAAAGCTGCCTTAAACAGCCTCTGTACTGAAGCACACAACAGTTGTACTATTGCATATGAATACCCTTGAGCCTGTACTTGCTGATTCAAAGATCAAATGAGCTTCTTTTGGCTCAGCTGGCAGTCTTTATAAGGCATATCAGCTTGAAAGCTTTAATGCAAGGAGCGTATCAATTGGACAGGCTGTGCAAGAAAGTCCCACGCACTGGAAGTTATTGTGCTAATTTAGTTAATCATTTTCCCTCCTAGGACATGGATGGAATCAAACGAAAAAATACGGGAATTCAATAGTCAAAGTAATCAAATCACATTTCTAAAGTTAAAGGTATTTTCAACATTTAAATTTGGCCATGCTCTACACATATAATACCTTATATGCCTTCTTTACTGATAAGTGAATAGGTTGTCCCTTACGATATGATGTAACATTTAGATCTGTCAAATGCCTTGATTCAAGCAATTTTATGCTTTCCCACCAGGTAAGCTCCTGGTTGTGGTGACTCTCTTTGTAGCAAGGCAGAGTTGTTTTACTGCTGATTTTGTCTTTTGTTGAGCTGCCTGGAGGGATCATTGGTGGCAACATACAAAGCTCTGAATGCTTTCTTCCTATTACACTTCAAAAATATTACCAAACATACCTGCATTACATTTTCCCCTTATAGCAATTTCATTGCTAACCTGAAGCAAAACCTGAGTGGGAATAGTGCAGCAACTAGTGCAGCAGCATCTGCTGATTCATCAGTCATTATGATAGCATATAATTCACTGAAATTAATGAATAAATACATTTTTACAAGCATTACTAAAAGCACTGGTCATCGGGAATTTGTAACATTTCTATCACTATTTATTTGTTTCACGAAGAAGCAGAAAATGGCTTGAAGCACTTCTGAAATGAGATATCATGGGGGTTTCTTTACAAAAAAATATCTGGAAGAAACACAAAGAGTTGGTATCTGGAATGGGAACTGGGAGGAGACATTCCTAGAGCCACTTGTCCCACAACTTCCTGTTACCTTCTGCACCCTTCCCAAAGCACACAGTTGCCTGCTGCCAGCACAAGCACCCTGGAGCACTGGCCAAATGGCCGGAGCACAGCTGGAAATTCATGTGTGCGTTCCTCTGGGATCAGCGGCCACAGATCTACCTTTTCCTGGCAGAAATTTGCCCATCTGAGATGTCCAGGTAGATGACCAAGCAGAAGATGACATCACTGGCTAACTAATGATATTGAAAAATCATCTTTTTCTGACTACCATGCAGCAGATTTCCTTGGAGAATGCTTTGATACTATGCCTTCCTCTCTCTGGTCTTTTAAAGTAGAAGATATGGTCTCAGTATTCTCAAGCCAGCTCATCCTGCTTGGTGCACAAGTGTAGGAAACTAGGTAGGATATGTTTGGAAGCCCCAGACACAGACCTAATCTTAAAAGCACGTCCACACAGTTGCAGGCTGCAAGTTAAACTAATGATAATAGTTAGTCACAAATTTCAGCACATTTTTAAAAGGCAATCTCAAAGCACAGAGGAAGTTACTCTGGTTAGATAGTTCATCTTCTCCCTGTTGTCCAAGCTCTGCAACTCAGCTGTGGCTCCTCTCAAGCCTTAATTGCTCTGTAAAATTATCTATGTACAATCATATTGCTAATATAAAGGATTTAATTGACATCAATAAAAGTTATCTAATCAGAAATAGATGAAACAGTAAATTGGACGATATAAACTTTCTATAAACAATAATTATTGGTGTCAATGCAAAAAAGATTTCCACAGAATAGTCATTCTAATAAAGAAGTAAGCGTATCTAGGCTATAATACAAATAATTATTGACAAATATGTATTCATATTGCTAATATGTCTTGTTCCTTTTTTGTTCTTCGGTGGACTGTGGATCTTCACTCCTTGTGACGGTAGCACTCTCTTAAGTCCACATCTTGCCCCACAGGGCAGGGGAGTGCGAACCTTTGTTATTTTGATTCACTTAGTAGCCCGTTCTGTTTCAAGCATTCTGTTTCAAGTGTGTGTCCGATGCAGATGGCCACGTACCAATTTGAGGATTATGACTCAATCTCCTGGTTTCCTTTTGATTTAAATAATAATGTTACAAAAAGTTCTGAAGCTATGCTTTAGACAATGCTAACCACATATCAAGATTCTAAATGTCCAACAATACACTCCCGTGGTTTCACCTATTGGAGGCACAGGAACCACAGCTAACACTACACTGTCTGCCTGCAACTTGAGAAGCAGGTTGGTGTTCACCTTGCCCTACCCAGTGACAGATCCGTTTCAGAGCTCTCACCAGACCTTCTGCCATCATCAGCGCCATCAAAATAAGGCATAATTCAAGCCAGTGTAATTCATGCAGAATTTGGATTGACTCTTTTCATGTGAGAGAAGTAGCAGCTCTCCATACATCTGCATGTGATAACCTTGCTTCATTCCAACCTTCAGGCAGCATTGGGATAAGCTGGACTTCCCTGTCCATCGAGGCCTCCAGGTGCTGACATAGCTCCTCTTCCTTTTCCCAGCGTAGGTGGTCCCTACTCCCAACCACCTGGTTTTGGTGCAGTGACTCTGCTTCCAGTGGAGTAACTAGTGATGGCCAGTGTGCCTCTCCTGTCCATAGGGCTGGGATCGCAGCAGCCAGAGCAGTGCGGGAGCTAAGCCGGGGGTGACTCACCCAGGAGGAGGAGTGTGAGCTGTGCTCACCACGACCAAGTGACAGCAAGTGACAGAGGTGCTGCTGCACTGGAGGAGGGAGAGGCAGATACCATCTGATCTGCTGCCTGCTAGGAGGAAAGCTTGCAACTTGGGTGGAGCAGGTCCCCTTCTGCCCCTCACTCCCGAGGGTGTCATGCAGCTGTCTGCACTATGCTAGATCATGGGACAGCCAGGCGGGCAAGGAGGAGATAAGAAGCAAAGGGTGGGAGGAGCAGCTGGTGCCCTCACACCAGGCAGAGGGTTTGCTGGGGCTGAAACACTGGGTGCAGAATGGTGCTCCTTCTCCTGCAGCACCCAGCAACCAGCACCCAGCACCCAGCTGAATTTCTCTGCTCAATGAAGAGACCATAAAGGTCTTGGTCCAGGAGGGGTGCGAAGGGCAGCTGGGTGACGCCTGGAGAAGGTTGGTCAGGGAAGTTCCACCAGGCGGTGAGGCAGGGAGGTAGCGAGGTCCCGTTGCGGTTGCTGGTGCTAGCCGTGCTGGGAGGAGAAGGGATTTTAGCGGAGGCTCCTGGAAGCAGCAGAAGAGCCGATACCTCGGTACGCACACACGGAGGTAACGCCAGCACCGCTCACGCCGCACCCTCAGCGTGTCTGTCAAGGGGCAGCAGGAGGGAAAGAGAGAAGAAAAATCCTAACTGCTACGAAGAGAAAAGAAATAAAGGAAATAGGAGTTGGTTGAAATATTCATTTCCCCCTCGCCCCCACCCCTTTCTGGTTAAAAAA
>VZRO01005388.1:39562-185996 GCA_013397915.1 Daphoenositta chrysoptera
CGGGAGCACCGAGCTGCGGAGCCGCGGCCGCCGCCGCGCCGCCCCCCGCCTCCGCGCCCTCCGCCCTGCCCGCGGGGCACGGGAGCCGGTGACGGGAGCGAGGCGGAGTCTGGAGGGAAGATACCGAGAGATAGAGATTTAAATCACATCCCCGGCTGTAGAAGGGGCAGCAGCAGCAGCAGCCCCGGCGCAGAGGCACGGACGCACGCGCCGAGACAGGTCTGCCGGCTCCGCCGCTGCTGCTGCTGCTCACCATGGGTGCCGCCGCCGCCGAGCCCCCCAGCGCCATGGGCCTGGTGTCCAGCGTAGTGAACGACACCCTCGAGTTCTACCGCTGGACCTGGAGCATCCGAGGTAACGCGCCAGGGCGGCCGCGGCCCCGCCATCGCCGTGCCCGGCGCCCCCCGCCCGCTGCCACTGATGCGCAGCGGCTCAAAATGGCTCCGTCTCCCGGGAGACGCGGAGCGCGCTCCGGCTCCCCGGGACGGGGCCGCGGCCGGGCCAGACTCCCCGGCTCCCGCCTGCCCTCTTCGCCCCTCCGGGTGCGCTCGGTGCAGGGTTTGTTTATCTGCCGTAATCCCGCGTAGCGGCCCGGGGTGCGCGGGGCATCGATCCGCGGCAAGGTGAGCGCGTCCCCCGGGCGCCCGCGGGGGGACGTAGCGAAATCCGCTTCCCAGGGCCGTGGTTCCTCCGGTTCTCTGCCGCCGCGGCGTGCCTTGGGGTGGTCACAGGGAATCTGATGTCGGAGGTAAGCGGGGCCCTCCGGTAAGTCGTGCCGGAGCTCAGGCGGCCTCTGGCTTCTGCGGCAGGTGGGAGCCCCGTGTCGGCATCGCGTGGAGTTCAGCAAACGAAACGAGCAAGTGATTGTTACCGCCAATGCGGCAGCTTTTCAATTTATGTTAACTGTGTTTGGGTCAGTTCTGCTATATATGCTCCACTCCTGTATTGGTACCCCACGACTGCAATGTGGCCGATACTGAAGGAAGAGTAAATGTCTTGGAATATGGAGAAATGAGCAAAAGCAGCTTCCAGTGCTGGGACAGCAGACGAGGTGGTATCTTGCTGCAGTGACCGGTAGCTGTGGAAGTGCTATTGGTCAGCCTGAATGGTTCTGTCTCGTGTGTCAAATGAAAGGAGTCGCAGCTTTCACAGTTGCTTGCTACTGTGAGTAGCCATGGCCAGCTGACAGGATTATTTAGTCCTCTGGATGTTTTCTTCCTTTTTTTCGTTGTCCATACGGCGATGAGGTTTAGCTATTTTGAAACACATAGAGCAAAACTGGAGTGCATGCACTGTGGATGTATTTCGTGGCAGTGTGATAAATGGGAATGTAGGGCCTTCATTACAGACGGGAAGCTCACTGCATCAGCAGCCTTTGCTTTTCCGCCCCCCTCCCTTCTGCCATCTGTCAGATAATAAATTAGTCTTATGTTATAGATGGAAGGAGCTCACTTTTTTTCACAATTTGCCTTTCTGTAACTTCTGTGTTTTGCAGTATTTTAAAAATTGAGCCTGCATGCATATTTTCTTTTTCTGTATTTAAAAACTGCCAGAATATGAGAGCAAATAAAAATGCTTGCAGCAGCACTGCATTGTATTCTACCAGTGTTTGCTCTCTTTCTCTGACTCTTGTAACATACAATTGTTCGTAGACTGCCAGGTAACGTGTGAAAGAGATGCTATTCTAGTCAATCAATAGTATTTTCAGATTGATTATAAAAATAGATGTGGGTACAAAGTTGATAACCATGTAGTTTACTTGATTTCTTTGAAAAAAGTACTTCAAGTTCTGATATATTTCCTGAACTTCAAACATGTTAAGTCTGTCAATAGACCATGTCTATTGTAGGCAAAAATGATCAGAGGGGAAAAAGAAGAAAAACCAAGTAAATGTAAAGAATGTAACGATAAGTAACTGACAGTGATACTACACATAGAGCAAAGTTTTTTCCTTCTGCTTCTTTGGAGGGTGTTAAGCAGTAGTAGGATGACATTGTTATTGCCCCTAAAATATGTGTAAGTCTTACTGATTTACTAATGGAAAACTTCTAATTTTTGCATTAAGTTCAGTAGTGTTGCTGTTAAAGCAGGATTCCATTGTAATGAAGTAATCAGTCCTATTTTGTTGAGAGTTTCTTGTTCAGATTCTGGATTAGAGCAGGTCCCTGCAAGGCTAGTTTTGGGTAGAGCCTAAGTCACATGAAAAACACATTACAGTTCTTATTTATACCCAGTAGTATGTGAAACAGGGTTCTCCCTTAGTTTTTACAGTCAGGTAGAGATAGGTGAAATATGTGATATCTCACATTGTAGTTATAAGGTAGCTTGGGATAAGAAAGTGTTATTCATGAGGCAATGCTGCCTGGCTGTTCAGTGAAATAATTTTTTAATACCCTAAGTTCTGCAAAAATACCTGCTTCGGTTGCTGCTTTTCTGCTTGTTTCTTTGTTCAGACAAAAGTGTGTCCATTTGCAATCTCTGGGTGAGCATACAGCATCCTTCCAGTACCTAAAGGGGGTGTGAGAAGAGAGTGGGAGAGGGATCTTTTAGAAGGGCATATAGTGATAGGACAAGGTAATGGCTTCAGACTGAAAGACAGTAGGTTTAGATTCGATATTAGGAAAAATTCTCTACTGCAAGTGTGATGAGGCACAGGAACCGGATGCCCAGTGAACTTGTGGATGCCCCATCCCTGGAATTGTTCAAGACCAGGTTGGATGGGGCTCTGAAATTCCAGTAGAAGGTGTCTCTACCCATGGCAGGGTGGTTGGAACTAGATGATCTTTAAGGTCCCTTCTAACCCAAACCATTCTATGATATGTTAAAATCATGAATTCAACACTGTTATGAATTCATGCAATTCACCTTTGTGTTAAGAGCTGTGACAATGATGTTGCTCAACAGAAAACACAAATTATGGCATGCAAGACCATTGCCTAATGTTCAATATCATTAAATAAAAAACTATACCACGCAGCAAAGTTGCTCAACAAATGATGCTATGCAATAGCATTACACAATAAATCATACTGAAACACTACTACACAGCAAAATTACACAACAAAATGTGAAGAAATTTTATTCCCACTATTACTCCTACACTTATTCTCTCCAGTTCCCCCTTCCATTTTTTATTGAACACCTGTGTGTCTTTAGCCCTGTTCTCAGTATTCAGCAAGACTGTCCTGCCAGCAGGTGTTTTCTCCTGCAACCTCGGACTCCTGTGATGAGACTTGTGTAGAACTGTGACAGAACATCCCACTGAGTCTTGTGCTGCTTTATTTTTGCACATTAAAGATTTGATCATTTTCCTCCCCTGCTTTGTGCTATTTAAAAAGCAACTGACCTTTTCTGAGACCAAGTATATAAAACCCCAAAAGACTAAGTATATAAAATGAGCCTAAATGGATTTTGAGTTGGTGTTACAATTTCTTTTAGCATTAAGCATGCTGTCTAAAGCTGATTTGTTTGTGGTTTTGTTTTTTTAAGTCTTGCATTTGGGAATAATAGCAGTGTTCTGTGACTTTCCCCATGTATGTTATCAAATACATTTTCAGCATAAGCTTAATGCTTTTGCTTGCTCATTTGTTGAAAAACTCCTTTTCTCCTCTCCTCCCTTGACTACTTTTCAGACCCTTTTCATGAAAGCCCAACTACCATTGCAACTGTATATTCACCTAGAAGGCTGAAGGACATGATTTAGGAAGCCATAAGCTTCAGGAAGAGATAAAAAGGTCAGAAACATGTTCTTAGCAGTCATCAAGAGAAAAAGAAGAAAAGGTGGTCGGAGGAACAGTTACTATCAGGAAATATGGTCTAGGAATTCCATGCCCTTATTTCTGTAAGGGCATGGGACCAGTTCCATGTAATTGCTAGGGCAGGGCTTCCTTCTTTCTCTCAGCTCGAGTAGCTTGTTGGGGTTAGATTTGCCAGGAGGGATTAAGGGTATGATTAGATGACTGAGCAAGTGACTTAAAGGGAGGTTCCAGGCTGAATCCAGGGGAACTATTAAGATGAATAACTCAGGACACAATCCAGGAAAGAAGAGTGTAGAAATCTCAAAATGTGGGTGAAGAGACCATTGTCGGTTGAGGAGGGGGAATAGGAGACTGTGGTTTGAAAAGAAGATTTGTGAAACACTGTACAAAAAGATTTGTTTAGAGGAACTAGTTAATTTGATGGTACTGAGCTAAAAAACAGAAGGCTTTACTGACTTTGGGTGAGAATGATTGTTCTTGGAGCTCAAGAGTTTAAAGGAGTCAGGGCCATCCCAGGCCACGTGGGACTGCTTTGGAACAGCAACTATTTACAGCTGTTGCAGTTAATAAGATTACAGACTTTTTCCATCAGTAGGAAAGGAGAGAGATGCAAACTTTCACTTTAGTGGTAGGGTAGTGTTCCACGTAGTATCTTGTTCAGGAGCAACATCAGTTGTAGCTTTTATCAGTTGGGTCAGATGTGTAAGGCAGTGAGGATGGAGAAGATTGGAAACTTACAGCTGCTTGCTTAAAAACGGAACCAGTGGAGCAGCTTCCTTGAGAACATCAATTGCCACAAATGCCTTTGCCAGGAGATCTTGGGTCTAATTTAAAATTGCCCAGGAAGTTCAGGTTCATTTACTTTTTCAGTCCAGGGAACAGAACCAGACAAAACATGTTTCTCCTTCCCTTGTTTCTACCCCCATGGAGAACCCAAGTATGACCAAAGGATCCTAAGTGTTTATGCTTGAGAGACTTTCACTGGGGTGCGTAGCAGAACACTCTGAGTGCAATTAGTCCCTTGTAGCTGAGGATTTGTGCCAAAGCTAGAGGCACTGAATCCCAGTGAAAGTTCTTCAGAGGGTGATGATGGGGGAAGACAACAAAGGGTGAGATTTAGGTTCATGAAATCTGTTTCACAAAAACAAAACAGAATGTGTTCCTAAACTTTCAGAGGACTGGCTGAGCATCAGACTTGGTGATTTGGCACAATACTTGTCTTGCAGATACAATTTTCTTCTCAAGGGAACACTTTTTTTCAGTCTGTGGTCATGACTGGGTAAAACACAAGGGTTAGGTAGGTAGAAACACACCAGAAATGGAGATGCTGTGTAACTGGGCTGGCTGTCTTGTGGCAGAAACACAAAGAAAAAAATGGTGGCAGAAGCAGCACTTGGAGAAATTGATTACGAAAGTAAAGAATGTTAAAGCCTTGGTCATACGAATCTGCTGTCAACCAAACTGAGCAATAGGAGCATCCCAGTTTACTTGATTCATTTAACATTTAATTGCCAGTTAGTGGAGGGAGGGACTTCATTAGTGAAGAAAAATAATAATGGTTGGTATTGAAGGCAATTTGCTGGGTGTTTGAGGGAAATTCTACCCCCATTTCATCATCAGGAGATTTTATCAGATTGTAGAACTCAAAAGACATAATCAGAACAAAACAGATACCAAGCATTTTTGGAAATGGGAACATCATTCAGAAAAGTACATTAGGGAAGGGTGAGGGTTAGAGGTCTTGGGTCATCGTACTTCAGGACCGTGATCATGAGGGAGTATGCATCAAACAAAAGAAACTCTGTGGATAAGTAGCTGAGCTATGAGTGGAAGACTGCTCTTTCCTAAAATGAAGGAGGAGAAGTTGTAGGGATGATCTGCAAGTCTCAGCTCCGGCAAAGAAATGAAACAGAAAAAAACCTTCAAAGAGCACCAGCAAGAATATAATACAAACTTCTATTTTAATATTCATCAGAATATTCCAGTAGGAAAAGGAAATTGTAGACAAAACGACAAGAACGTAACTGAATGTTTGAAAATTCATTCTAAAGCTGTGTAGATAACAAGTCTTTAAATCTTTGAAGGAAATAAGGTGTTATGAATACTCTTAAAGGAGAACCCATGGGAAAAGATCAGGAAATGGCTGTATACAGAATTTAAACAAGCTCATTGCGTGACCTTAGTACCTGCTGCAGAAGGCCAAATGACTAGATGTTTAAAATTTGGCACATGGTAAATTGCTGCTGTGGAGTTCTCAGCAAATCATGTTTCTCAGCTGAGACATCATGAGGTGCAAATCAGTATGTGGTCCACGAGTCACATACTGCAGCCAGAGGTGAAGAATTCTTGAGCAGTTGAAATATCCTTGGCATGAAGCAGATGCAGCCATCCTGGAGACTCCACTGGTTATGCAGATTGATCAAGCATAGTGGCTGAACTCTTGTTCATAGGTAGCTGTCTGTAGAAGTGTTGGTAGCAGTCACCCTGCATTCATGCTGTGGTCAGGGTGAAGAGGCATGCAGCAGGGCTGTGGCTGTGGATACAGAAGAGCAGGAGAGGTTGTATTCAAGGCAGCTGTGCTATGCATCCTGTGCAAACAGGGAAGAGGGTCAAAGGCTGCGTAAGGACAGTTAGTAGAGGAAGGTTAGGGAACATAGGATGTAGTTCCTTTTAAGGTCTTGTACATCAGGAGTCATGAGGAGAGGGTGAGGCAAGACTCCGCTTCTTCCTCTGCCAGTCCAGACAGGCTTTTGAAGGTACTTGATTTGGATGGATTAGGAGAGCACTTAGATAAAAGGTGAATGAATGAAAAGTCTCCAAACAGATATGGGGAGGACTTTGAGAGGAAGAATTTGCTAGGATGCAAGACTAAAGGAGGAGAAGATGCTGTTGTGTGTACCAAAGAGTTTTTTTAGGTACGGCACACGGGGTTGAATGAATGCCTGAATGGCCTGAAAAACGAGCTAAATAAGAATTCATTTATCTAAACAGAATTGGCCATTAAAAGAATTTAAAAGCTTTGTCTTTTAAAGAGTGTTGAAATGAGTGGAGTGTTCCCAGAGCAGAGAGGTTGTGACAGTGTGATTTTAAGGACAGATCTGATCCATAAGGTAGGATTTCTCTGACTAGTAAATACATGACAGGGCTTCGCTTTCTCAAGCTGCATTTGAAACCAAGTTGGAGCTACCACTTGCTTCATAAGGAACTCTTTGAGTGGGACTGTCTGACTGACACGTCATTTAGGACGATGTAGATGCTGAATACAGTTACTGGATCTTGTGTGGTGAGAAGTGGGTACAACTATGCTCAGTGTTGCCAAACTTAAGTGCTTGTGAGTATATGAACTTCAAAGTCTTTTGAATTTTAAGGATGTAAATGAAGGCAGCTGTGAAATTCAGGCTTGGCAATACTTAGGTGTTAGCCCTGTTGTGGTCTAGAGTACTGCACCTAACTTGCAGGCAAAGAAATAAGTAGTCTTAGAGATGAATAGAGTGCAACGTGGTTTGTATTAACTCCCTTTGTGTGTGCTTGGATCTCAAGATAAGCATGAGCTAAGATTACCTTTCCCTTGTGGAAGGTGAGGGAGAATAAGCTACCTCAGTTCGGCTTGCATTTGATGCAAGATAGTGACTCGCCTGTGGGCATCGATTGCTCTTGGTTTTGTTTCACTCATGTGCCTGCAACTCAACCTCTTTCTTTAGGTACTTGAATAATTTCAGTGGTTTGTTCCTTAACTCCTGCCCCGGAGTGTTCTCTCTCTCTGTGGCATTGTGTCTGCTTGTACCATGGGATTCTTCCCTTATATTGTGTTTGCATAGCAAGGTTTTGGTACTAGGGGGGCTATTCTAGAAGCTTCCCCCATGTCCAACAGAGCCAATGCCAGCCTGTTCCAAGATGGGCCCACTGCTGGCCGAGGCTGAGCCAGTCAGTGATAGCAGTAAAATCTCTGTGACAACAATCACACCATCAAAAGCAGCATGGCCAGCAGATTGAAGTAGGTGAGCCTGTCTCTCTACTCTGCTCTTGTGAGACCCCCACCTTGAGTACAGCTTCCACCTCTGGGGTCCCCAGCACAGAAAGGACATGGACCAGTTGGAGCAAATCTAGAGCAGGGCCACCAAGTTGATTAGAGGGATGGAGCACCTCTCCTATGAGGAAAGGCAGGGAGAATTGGGATTGTTCATCCTGGAGAAGAGAAGGCTTTGGGGTGACCTTATCGTGTCCTTCCAGTATCTGAAAGGAGCCTACAAGGAAAGTGGAAAGAAACTTTTTACAAGGGCATGTAGTGACAGGATAGGGGGGAATGGCTTCAAACTGAAAGAGAGGAGGTTGAGATTAGATGTTAGGAAAAAATTCTTTACTCTGAGGATGATGAGAGGCTGGAACAGGTTGCCCAGAGAAGCTGTGGATGCCCCATCCCTGGGAATGTTTAAAGCCAGGTTGGATGGGGCTCTGAGCAACCCAGTCTAGTGGAAGGCATCCTTGTTTATGACAGAATTGTTTTAATCTTTAATGTCCCTTCCAACCCAGGCCATTCTATGATTCTACAATTATATATTTAAGAAGAGAGGAAAGAAATGGCACAGAAGTAATTGCAGCCAGAGAAGAGAGGAGTGAGAATATGTGAGACAAACCACTCTGCAGACATTGAGGTCAGTGAAGGAAGGTGAGGAGATGCTCCAGGCACCGGAGAGAGATTCCCCTGCAGCCCATGGGAAAGACCATCAGCTGTGCCCCTGATGCCTGTGGAGGTCCATAGGGCAGCAGAGATCCACCTGCAGCCCCTGGAGGAGCCTCACACCAGAGCAGGTGGATGCCATAAGAAGGCTGTGATGCTGTGGGAAGCCTGCTGGAGCAGGCTCCTGACAGGAAGGATCCCACACTGGATCGGTTTGTGAAGAACTGCTGTCTGTGGGAAGTCCTGTGGGAAGGACTTGGGCTGGAGAAGTTCATGGAGGGCTGTCTCCTGTGGGAGCAACCCCACACTGGAGCAGGGGAAAGACTCCTTCTCCTAAGGAAGACGCAGCATCAGAAACAGCATGTGATAAACTGTCTGTAATCCCTATTCCCTGTCTCCCATTGCTACTGGCAGGGAAAAGGTAGAAAATCAGGAGTGAAGCCTGCAAAGGAGGGAGGGTTTGGGAATAAGGTGCTTTTAAGGTTTGTTTTACTTTATTATACAACTCAGATTTTGATTGGTAATAAATTCAAGTAATTTCCCCAGGTCACATCTGCTTTCTCCATGGCAGTAATCATTTTGTGACCTCTCCCTGTCCTTAACTCATGAGCCTTTCCTTCTATTTTCTTGCCCCTGTCCAGCTAAGAGGGGAGTGATAGAACAGCTTTGGTGGGTACCTGACCTCCAGCCAGGTTCAAACCACCACATCCCTAGTTTCACTCTCTGTTTCAGCATGATCATGAACTCTTGACTGCTTGGTTTGTTTCCACCATATTTTCCTATTCCTCTTATCTCTTTCTGCTATATCTAAAAAGTGTCTTCTTCCAGCTCTTGCATATGTTACGCTTAGTTTACATGCTTGACTATGGTGTTCCTCTACTGTCTTTTTTTTATCTGCTTATAGCTATTACCTCCTTGATTCCTTCTCCCAGTTATGACCAGTAAGAAAGATTGTTCTACTGCTTTCGAAATGTTCCTAAAATATTGCTGGAAGAAGGGAATTTATAACTCATGTCTTTCACTTTTTCTGTTGAGCCAGTAAATCTCTCTAACATAATCTTCTGTCCTTCTGTTCTTAGAACATCACTGTAACACCTTGTTTTTAAATGGTTTGAGATGACGTAAAGAAAAAGAAGAAAGTAGCTAGTAGTTAAATTGACTAGCTGGGCTGCAAATAGGAGACTTCATAATCATATTTTCTACAGTTCCCATTTAATATTTAGTGGCTTACCAGGAACAGATGTGCTCAGTAGAAATACTTACATACAGAATACCCAAAAATGCTTTGATATTTAGGTCAGTTTTTTTTCTACTCTGTCCAATCTCCATTTCAGTGATCCTTGAATTTTTTTCCAAAAGTGAGAAACTTTACCGCAGAAACCATTAGAGAAACTTGAAGGCCACATGTTACCGCGGAAGGTAACACAATTGTAGAAGTGAAAAGACTTAGTTGTAGCAGTCATTTGGACATCGACATTATGTAGCTTCCAAACTGATGATTTTGCTACTGTGTACTTAATGAATGAAAGATTCAGACACTGATCATTCTTTTCATCATTTCCTGGTTAAGAACATTTTGTCATTCAGTTTATATTTTAAAAATCAACATTTCAAAATTAGTCCCTTTTTTTGGCGTTTGGTTCCCCACCCCCGATTTGTCATTTTTTGCTGATGTTAAAGGGATGTTGAGGAATTAAGCTCTAAATTGTTTAGAGTTTTGTTTTTCCTTGGAAGCTTTGACTGATGTATTTGTGTTAAGCTAACAGAAGACCTAATGTATCTCACAATTGTAGATTTACTTCTGCCTCTGAACTTTGAAGAGCTAATGCATTTCAATAACTCCTGTTTGTAGTTTTTAATCAAAACAAAATTCTCATCTCATTCATCCTTCTGTAAAACCAAAGTGACGAGAAGCATCCTTGTGATAATGCAAACAGGAAAAACAGGTAGTTTATCAGAGAGCTTTCTGTGTAGCTTCTTGCAAATTTTCTCCAGTAGCTTTCTGGTATTGGGTGGATTTCTCTTGCCATTGCTGGTTTTCATACATGCTCAAGCACTGCATTTAAAAATCTCAAAATGTTCATCTGCAACCCCAAATTACTGTGCTACAAGAGCAGCCATGTAAGTTGTTTACATTTGCTGTATAGTTACGCATCACTATCCTTCCACTGTGTTAGCACAGTAGCAAGAATCAATGCTGAATTTACTGTGCCGTGTATGCCGAGTATGTAACACTTGTCTCTACAGTGGATAAGAGCTCACAGAGTTATTATTGAACTGATAAATTTTCCAGGAATTTATATTTAAACTGGGGAATCCAGTAACAATATCTGTCTATGGAGAAGATCATCATACTCTATGATCGTCCCCTTCAGCATTATAAAACTCTGGGTGTGCCAATAGACTAATCTGTTATTGCAACATTGAATGAGCATAAATCCTGTGTTTGTGTTACTGCTTACTGATTCCCCTACAACTATTTTCATAGTACCAAACCCCAGCACTTTTGTGTGAAGTAATGACATGTCCAGTGTGAGCTCTGAGAAGTAGTTTTGGCAAAAGCCACAAAAGTTTGAATAAAAGTTTCAGTTGAAGGAAAGCTTTGTGAAATGTGGTTTTTGCAGTACTTTTATTGTTTTAGAAATACAGAGACATAGACTGGATCATAAAGTCTGCAACTAGTTTATAAAATTACATTGTGTGGTAGGATGGGCGGTTTTGTTTGCTTTCACCTGTTTACTCTGTAACTTCTAATATTTAAGAAAAGGCATGCCAGTATCACTGCACTGGGAATGCATCTTGCATTTGTGATGTTTGGAAAGAAGATTTGGCAAACAGAAGAATGCTTCATGCCTCAAGGGCTTGTATCTTGCAAATCTTGTGTAAACTTCAGTAAGGATTATATTTTTATTATTCCTTAAAGCAGAGAATTTGTACTGTCCCCACAAGTAATCATAATCAATGGAGGAGATAAATAAAATATAATTTGAGAAAGGTAATCTCCTTGGACTTGAAAATCCTGGGACTTGATGGTAAATTGTCATGTCTCCTGAACTTCATAGTAATTCCGTTATTATCCTTGTCTTGAAACACGTGTATCATGTAAGTGCTATATAGAGGCATAAAGACAATATGGTATTAATGGCTGAGTGATAGGAGTCCTGAGAAGCCTAGAATGCTAGTTAGAATAACGGGAGACTAGTTAAAATACATCTGGCCTTTTAACAGCAAACTGGGATTATGCATTCTTGTTACTTTAATGGGAGTTTGTGAAACACATGCATATTACACAGGTGTTCATTAGCTGCAGGAGATGTTGCTCTTAGCTGTGTGCCATTTTGATTTTATGTTGCTATATACAGCTTTAAAGAAGACTAAGCAGTGAATTACAAAGCCCTGAAGTTCAAAGGAAAGCCACAACTGGTTATAGGTGGTACCTGTTAGTCTTGCCTTGTAGTCCTTTTGGTTTGGGGGCAGGCATCTCTCATTTCTGACCGCAGCAGGATTTTGTACAGCTTTGTCTGCAAATTTAGAGGATGTGGGTTTCATTGTTTTGGTTTTCAGGGTGTGTGCTCTCAATATTCATTGTGCTTGAGGCTGAATACTTTTATTCTTGCACCTTAGTTTTGTGTTTTGTGGCTTGTTAGTACAACAGTGCTTTGCCATAAAATTTTGATGTCTCTTGTTCTTGACCCAAATGAATTAGTTCATTCTTGACTAGTTAAAGCTTGAGGATAGACAAAATACTCCACTCAGATGTTATGATTTATTATCAAAGATCGTAATAAACTTGCTTTCTCTCTGCTGTCCTATTAATTAATAAAAAAAGAAAAAAAATATTTAATCTAGGTCAGCTGTTAATATATTTATATGCCAGGTTTTGGGAACCTTTGTCTATATAGCATCCTGTGCATAACATCCTTAGCTATGCATCCTTAGCTTTACCAATAACATACAAGGGAATAAATTTTTTGCTGTGAGGGTGGTGAGGCACTGGAACAGAGAAGCTGTGGTGCCCCATCCCTGGAAGTGTCCAAGGCCAGGTTGGATGGGGCTCAGAACAATCTCTGGGAAGTGTCGCTGCCCATGGCAGGGTGGTTGGAACAAGATGATATTTAAGATCCCTTCCAACCCAAACCATTCTGTGATTCTCTGATACTCACATCTTTGTTTTCTTGCCAGTCATAACCACCACTGATGCTGTGACGTTATGATAATACAGAATTTTCTGTAAGATGAAGCAGCAGGGACTTGACTGTTTCCTGAGAAGCCAGTGCAAGGCTGATTTAAAGGTTTGCAGAGTATCCAGAGATGAGCCATGAAGATGATTCTATGATTGGAAAATATGCTATCAGGGGAATGAGATGAAGTGTTTCTTTAAAGGAAATTTTAAAAAAGAAAAAAAAAGGCAACTAGTGAGTGACCTGATAGCTGTTCAAAACTACCCAAATGAGGAAGGAAAAAATTCATAAATGATGGATCTAGAAAAGAAAATTACAATGAACTAGTTAAAGTTTATCCTAATTTCTTTGGATATAGAGAGCAACTTTATGCAGTGGGTCTAGTTAACATTTTACAGCAAGCTGCTATATATTCTACCAGGCTTTCTGCCTCTGAAGAGACATATCCTGTACTAAAATGGGAAATTCTTCTAAGAAAGATCCCCTAGCTTTTACGTGTCTTAATGGAGGATTCATGGCCCTTGCTTTGTAGATGATACTAGATTCTTTCTGGGTTAGGTACAGGTATCTTTGACCTTGTCAGACTCCTTAGAAATACCCATAGTGCCAGAAGACTGTAGACATTACCAAGTATGATATAGAAGAAAGAAGCATAAACTGGCCATTCCTTTTGTCGCAGTCCTTTTGCTTTCCTGCAGCAATCTGTCTGCACAATCCCTCCTAAGAACACATGGACTTTTCTTTCGCCTGAAACATGGATGAGGCTATAGGGATACAGTAGCTTCAATCTACTATTATAGGATTTCTCATTAAAAAAACTTTATAAACTAATATTATTAGCAACAGGACAAGAGGAAATGGCCTCAAGCTGTGCTGAGGGAGGTTCAGGTTGGACATCAGGAAAAATTTCTTCACTGAAAGGGTAGTTAGACATTGGAATGGTCTGCCCCAGGAAGTGGTGGAGTCACCATCCCTGAATGTATTAAAGAAAGGACTGGAGGTGGCACTTAGTGCTATGGTTTAATTGACATTGTAGTGTTCAGTCATAGGATGGACTCGATGATCTTGAAGGTCTTTTCCAACTTTAGTGATTTTGTAATTCCATGAACTGAGGATTAGAGTGCAATTTGTGCAATGAATAATCAATATCAAACCAAGTAAGTTAATTCAAGCAATGATGACCTAAAACAAAAATTCATTTGGGGCCATATGAACAGCTCTATTGAAGTAATAGGAAGTAAGTGAATAGAAATTTTTTAATTCTATAGATGTTCAATCCAAAAATATATGGCCTCTCAATTTTCACTCTGCATTGGTGCTTCTCTATCAGTCTTCAATCTCAAGCTGTGCAGCCCATGTAGTCATGTACTGTTTTAAAGGCTGAGTTTATAGCTTCAGCTGTTGTTGTTCTGAGGTATTAGTTAGTCAAAGACTGAGCTTTTTTCTTGGAATCTCTGCAAATTGCTAACAGTAAATCTACTTTTGAATTATTCTGACGCATTAGTCAGTTTAGTTTAAAAGCATAGGGTCTGATCAGGTAGATGCTTGTTCAACTTTACTTTCAATGGATCCAGTCTGCAGTGGTTGTGTAGCGAGAGTGAATCTTTTATTCACTTGTAAATACTTATATGACTGAACCAGTATTTCTAAGAAAAATGTTGAAGTTAAGTATAATGTATGTTTATCTGTAGCCAGAAAGAAAAGGGGGAGGGGGCACTAAAGTACTGTAAAGATATCTAATGTGAATGCTTTGTAAATATTTTAAGGTGTGTGAAGTTATGTTTCTCATCTCTTTTTTTTTATATGAGATATGCTTTCATTTCCTAATGAATTCCATTATAGTGGTAGTGGAACTAACAAGATGTGGGAAATTCTTAGATAATTAAAACAGTGTTGTTCATGGAACAGCACTCCAGTTAGGTAACACTGGTTTGCCTTCCTTATATTGTGGAGTTAAAATCTGAGTTGTTTAAGGAAATATTTCTTAAACTTGTGGTTGGCTTTGAGACTACTTTTGCTAAAATAAGTGTGATCTGCAGAGAGCTCTCACAGAACCACTTTTAAAAGTCTCCATAATTTCTGCAGTGTCTTTAGAAATGTAATCGGACAGATGGATGTGCTGGATTGGCACTGTAAGTGTCTTTGCGCTGAGAATAGTATCAATAGCTATTAATAACTTCGAAAGTCTCTCCAGGTAAATTAGTGAGTAGCAACCTTATAGCTAAGGAACACATATGTTGTTAAACTAAAAATGAAGATTTTTTAAGTATTTATTTTGAACCTAACATGAACACAGGGAATTGCAAAAATCATACATTTTAGTAATGTAATACTTTCTCTAAAACTAATTTTAAAAGCAGAGATTGTCACCATTGTACTGTCTCAGGATTTCTCTAGGTGAATGTCAAAGTGACTGTGCTGTACATTTGTTTGCTTATTTTTAAAGTTTGTACTTCTTGTGGAAAGAAAAAAAATTGATCAGAGGCTAAGTAATATGTAGGAAATTGAACCATCTCAAATCTCTATCGGAAAGGAAATGCTGAACCACATTTAACAGACATGTTTGCATATTAAAACAATTACAGTATGTTTCACAGAAGTTTCTTGTGATTTTTAATGCTAGAATACCATCGCTGCAACCTTACTTACTGAAATTTGTCTTCATTTGCCACCCATATTTCAGTATAGGTTAATTATGTCCTCTGTGGACGTTACAAGGCAGGATATTCAGTCCCTTTCACTGGTCCTGCTCTTCTTGCTGTGAAGGAGGAAATCAAAGGGGTTTATGTGTATATTTCTTGTTAATTTTATATATGCATATAAATACAGATATGTTACTTTTTCTGCTTGTTATCTTTGCAAGGTGAAACTTTAGAACGTAGATACACAAAATGACAGGAATGCCTTATGTATATAGATATTTCCTACTGTTTCCTTACATAACAGTAATTTTCTATCAGGAACATGTTAGCAGATGCCTTAGTCTAGGCTGAATTCATTTTTCCTATAAAGTGCAACCCTAAGTTGTTCTAAAACTTTTCCCACCTTACCAAAAGAGCACTGTACTACAGGCTGTGCCATCACAGCAGACATTTTACTTGTGATCGAATTAGAATCTGGGTCTTGGGATTTGAAAGACAAACGCATTAATCCCCTGAAAGATTCAGTCAATCTCTGTCAATTCTAATCAGGTAAAGGCATTGGTCTTTTTGCTTCAAAGCAGTTGGAGGGATTTTTTTAATTCAGGGAGCTGGCCTTTTTTTATTTCAAGTTTATTTCATCTTTCAGGTAAAATTGTCCCTATTCCATGTGAAATACTGCAGGATTTAATGCACTCATATGTCCCCTTAAGCTATCACAGTTCTCTGTAATTTGCAGGAATCTTTTGTGGTCATCAGCACCAGCTAGTAAGTAGGACACAAAATTATGCTGGTTTTGCTAAAACAGGTTGGGGGATGGGAGAGAGGAAGGTGTTGGAGTAACTTGGAATGTTTGTCACTTGATCAGATGACTTAAGATAGTGAATTTTATCTTGGTTTGAAAGAGAGCATCTGAAAAGAAGTTTGGAGCAAGGGTCTGCATTTTACTGGGTTTCCTGTGTAGAACATGGACAAGCCAGCTTGCCAGGTAAACTGAAATTGGTTTTGTAATACCTTCTGTGCAAAAAAAATGATACATGGAGTTGACTTATAATAAAATAAGTTACTTTGCATTATCCAGGACAGATCCTGTGATGAGAAAGTTCTGTGATTAGTAGTATCATGTCTTCTGATGCCACAGTACTAGTTAAAAATAATCATATGCAGCAGCTCCTAGATGCCCTTAAAATAAACATAAGGTGGTGTTTGTAGTTAGCACAGGAAGAATAGACTCTTCTACTGTTTTGGCCAGGATGTACTCCAGATCTGAATTGCTTTCCGTATTCCTTCTCACAGAAGCATTTTGTGTATGAAGTGTAATTACTTGTCCTAGGAGAGGTCAGGCCCCCAAAATGGCAATGTTAGATTCCCTGGGCAATGTGTTACGAGATTTTTATCAGTAATATATGTTTTTCCTGTAAATACTTCAAGACTTGTCTCTGAGATGTGGTGGCTCACTGTCCAAAAACCCTTTAGCGAGGGAAAGTAATAGACTGAAACCATGCTATGGAAGAGTAATGGCATCTTCTCAGGTGCTCTTATATAGTTGTCAGAGTTAATTAAATATATCTCTTGGTTTTCTCCAGTGAAGTTCTTCAATTTATAGTATTTGTGGAAAGGAGGTGGAAGAATTGTTTGTAGTGCTGATGAGGTGTGAGGCAAAGCCTACTCACAGCTGGATTCTAATAGAAGTTGTCCCTTTGTCATTCCTTTCACCCTCTAGTGAATCCTCATTCTTCCATCTAGAAGTCTAGAAATCTTTATCTTCTGCCACAAAAACAAATCTGGAATAGGTCATGGTTTCCTATTTTCAGCAGTGGGTAGTAATGCTCACCTCCTGGGTAAAATTTGAATCTTCCTCTTTAATGTTTCTTTGTATTGCCACTTTAGTGTGTAACACTTTAGTGTGTTAGAAAATAGGAGACAGATTCTCTAATGTGTCTTTTCCTCATTATCCTCTTTGTATTGCTTACTGCAAGAAACCTGTGTCTCTTGCCTCACCTGTTATTAACTCTTTGTGTGCTACAGTGAAGGGAGATAGGGATTTGATTAAAGCATGTCAGTTACTGACTATGCCCAGAGTTGTATCTTAACTGACACCTTTCTTCTTGTTTCATGATGAGTCCTTGCCTATTACTTGGTATCAGGTAGATGATACGGTTCTTTTTTTCCTTTTTAAAATGGTGTTATCTTTTATTTTAAAATTCAGATTGGTAGAGCAATTGCTAAAAGCAAGAAGGAACTAGAGTGTAAAGGATGTAAGAGTGCAATAAGTGCAATGCAGCAGTGATTCCAACTTCTGTAGGTGGTATTCTGTGTGGTTTCAGGAGCTTGCCAAAAAGTTAAGCAGTAACTGTCTTCTCTCACTCTGTTCAGTCCTCTTTTACTCTTGTGTTTCCACAGCCAATCTATCTGATTTTTTTGGCACTCCTCCCTGTAGTCCTTGGCCTGTTTTGCCCTTGGCTTCTTTTGGTGGCTGTGGCCACACGGCTGAATCCCATCATTCTGTCAGCATTAGTGTCCTTTCTTGAGGTTTCTGTGCATTAGGATGAATTCTTTCTTCTGTTATTAACAGCCATAATGGAAGCAGCTAGGCTTCTCTTTCTTCTTTTCTGCTACTTTTTAGGCCTCCTAGCATCTTGGAATGTGCAGCTTAATTATTGTTAAATCATCTGGAAGTAAAAATCTGTGTTCTGCATGCCCTCTGTCCCTAGATCACAGTACTTGTTTATTAGAAATAGAGGGCCTCGTGGAATTTGTTCCTAAAATTGGGTTCTAATTTATGGCCTTAAGAACAACAAAGGAAACAAGAAAGAAGTGTAGGAGAAGTAATGGCAGCACTGTTCTGTACTTTCCTCATTGCATTGCAGTTCCTCATTTTCTTGATAAGAAGGGTTTTCAAAATTACTGCTTATATGCCTGGGATCAGGAATTAATTTATGGTATAGGGATTTTTCATGGTCTTTGACTTACAGTTCTCTAAAAGAAACTTGTTCTCTAGGTAGATCTCTGGGCAGCTACATTTGTGAGTTTACCCCCAGTTGACTGAAGGCAGGTTTTTCAGATGTTTGAGCTTCCCCAGGGAGGCCTGTGATGTGATTTCCATATGAACTGTTAGTATCTTAGAGCTGTGCAGTATCTGAAGTTCTGATAGTTATGAAGTATTACCTTTTATCTCGTGTTACAACTTGATATTAGCCTTCAGGGCAGGGGGACACGTGACACAGGGGACAACATGGGCACTAAGTAAGGAGGTGTCACTGCAGTCTTGCGTCCCTCCTCTAGCAGAGCTGTCTTCTAATCCTAGTTGTCACTGGTTCATCAGGCTAAGACTGCTTTTTTCATACTGATCCAGAACTTAATACAGCATATTCTCAGCACTGAAATATGTGTAAGTAACTGGATCCTGTGCATGACTGAAGGAGACTGTAAATAAAACCTTTGTTTCCCATATGGCAGCACAGATTGACTAGAACCATCCCTTTTGAAGTCTTTTATTTGGTTGTTTTCGGATAACATTGTTAGTATTCTGTCTGAAACATGAGACTGACCTACATCAAACAGCAAAGGTTATCATCATACAACCTGCATAAAATTGATAGAAGACTTTCTAGTGCCTAATTTTAAACTAATAAAAGCTACTGGTTTTATCAGTATTTTGCCGAATTTGTGTATCTTTCATTTGCAGTGGTGTTGAATATTTGGTTATACTGCCACTGCAGTCACTATTCATCATAAGCAAAATTTGTTTGGGGAGATTAGTGGGTTGATTTGTGTTTGGGCTCATGTGATTCCATTTGCTTTATTGTTTTGGATTGTAGAACTGGACAACAGAGCCTGAATGACATAATGAATGTCTGTGTGAATTAATGTGATATAGTGGGGATTTTTTAAAAACTATTTTCTTTAACCTTCCTAGAAAGAATGAGTGCATTGTGTTTCTACTATCTGATGCAGCTATTCCAGGAGAAAATAATACTTAACAAATTCAATGCTTAAAGTGATGATGGACTATATTTTATTCAGACCTTGTTGACTTCTTCTGTTTGCTTCACTTCCCCAGACAAACGTGTTGATGATTGGCCCTTGATGCAGTCTCCATTTCCAACACTGACTATAAGCACTATTTATCTCCTCACTGTCTGGCTGGGCCCCAAATGGATGAAGACGAGAGAGCCCTTCCAGTTACGCTTCCTGTTGGTCGCTTACAACTTTGGAATGGTTCTGCTCAACTTCTTCATTTTCAAAGAGGTGTGTATGCCCTCTTGCTCAGAGGGAGTTCTTACTGAGGTTTGAGGATGTCAAAATGGAAATAATGTTGTATATTCTTGATGTCTGTTGAGAGTGAATGTTTTGGACAGACTTTTAAAGATGTGTTTGCCTTGGAGGTGAGTATTTCTATTAATAGGTAGTTTCTGTTTGAGAATAATTGCACTAAATGAGTCTATAGACAGAATTTGTGTTTGAGGTATTCCAAGTTCATCTTAGATATATGTTAGTCTAAATACTGGAGAGAATAAAATCTGTAGATTTAACACTTGTAACTGATACTTTTTTTTTAAATCTTAGTAATCCTAAAGGGTATCAGAATGTATCTTGTTAGAAATTGAGCTGTTTGTTTATGCTTTCAATGTGTTTATAATTTTTAGAAATTCAGATATCTGTTGTCTGTAGTGGGGAAAAGTATCTTGTCTGTAAGTTATCTTTAAAAATGAAGTGAACTATATCTTTAAATAAAAATAAAATTATACAGACTTCTACTATTTGATTTGCAATGTTCTGAGTGTGTTAATTGTAATACATTTCAGTGTTGCTGCATTTTTCCTTTGTTGGATTTTCTGGACAGAGGAAATGATAGTAACACTGCAGTGGATCAGCTGTGTAGCAGTAGCTAACTGACATTATTTAACAGTTTGGTAATTATTATTCAAGGATATCTGTACAGAATATGCTGTTTATGATGATGCTAAGTTTATACTGCAGTGACTGCTCGTGTGGATCAGGAGTTGACTTTCTGGAAGACCTCTGATCATAGATTTGCAAAATCTGTTTCCAGAAGTAAGCAAATGAACAGAGCAGTTAAAATTACAGCATTGCAGAACTGTCTGGTCTGTTCTGTACTTTTGCCTGGAAAAGATGGCATATCTGATGATGATCTGCATTTTGACTCTTTCCCAGAGCTCCTGTCATAAAATCATTAATCATAAAATGATTTCAGCCTCTCTTTAAAACATGGTTTAGTAAAATTTTAACCATCACACCTTAGTCATCATTTTGTCTAAATTGTTTTCTTGGCCTATTCAACTAAGTAACAAAGTACGACAGGTACAAAAAAATTCAATGCTGACATGCAAGCATAGCTGAAGAAAGAGATTAAATCCAATCATCTTGGCAGGCTAAAACTGAAACTCCTGAAATTAATTCTGCAGTGTTACTGCCATGCCTGTCTTTTTCACTTATTCTTTTAAACTGGTTTGTCTTATCCATAAGCTGAATTCTACCAAACTTGCAGTTAAATAATTTTCAAACCTATGTTCCTTACAGGATATATATTTGTAGCATTTCCAAGTCACTGAATTAACATAAAAATGAATGGGACTGTAAATACATACTGGTTGTTGATATGGTGAAAGCTCGTAACTTTATACACAGAGGTTCTAGTTTCCTGCTCTCTCCTAATAGTAGGTTGTTATTCAGTGGATGTTAAGGCAATGGATACAGCGTTTCCAGAATGTGTCTCTTCTTGATCGTAGAGATTGATGGGAGGAAGGTGTTCAAGTTTCTGTCGTTCACTTTAACGAGGCAACTTGTGCTTCTGTCTACATGAAGTTTACAATACCACCGTGCCACTGTTGTAATTCACATGTTTTAATGTACTTGCTATTAGTAAAATGATACTGTTTGTATTTTGTGAGTGATTGTAAAGTTTCCAGACACTGCTAAGAACAAAATTTGAATACGAAATGCCTTTAAATGTTATTTAAATAACCATCCTGATGGCAAACTCTTTTGTTCATCTGTGGTAGCTTATGTTAAATAGTAAGTCATAAAGCACTGTGAGTCTAGTGCAAGACCCTCATACGTGGAATTCAAACTCAGGTCCAAATTTGGAGCAAATTTTGCTTAGAAAATGCAGAAGTCACAAAGGAATAGGCCCTATTTTGCCACAAAATCATGGATTTCTTCTACTTCAAGGCAGTCTGGTGAAGACAATTTGCTGCTTTAGCCAAGGGAATCTTGGTAGAGTTATCCAGTAGGTCACAGTAGAGAGTGGTTGGTTTCTGTAACAGCGCAAACTAAACTTTGCCTGCTGTTCTCTACTGGTGCTAAATGTGCTTGTGCCTGTGTGGGACCACAATAGAGTTCCAGTTAGTTACAGTAGTTTGTAAATGGACTTAGATGATGCAGAAGTAGTTCAATTTCTTTCCTATGATAATTTCTGTGGACAGTTCTTTCATTTACCTCCTTTAACATGCATGTGCAGCAAATAAGTCCAGAGGTTCACAGGGTTTTGTATGTTGATTTTTTTCCTGGGTAACACTTGTCTTTGCATCTGACTGCACTCCTAGTGCTGTGTGAAAGATGAGACACCAAAGTATACTCAAGTTCAGTCTGAATAAGATGCAAGTCAGGTTACTGGTAAGAGTAGTCAGTGCCTATCCATGAGGGGTTTTTTGAGATCTTTTTCTATCACCCCAATTTACAGGTTATGTCTGCTCCACTGCTGTCTCTCTTTGATCCTTAACAGAGTGGGATTACTTGGCTTTAAACATTCCTGGATCATAACATTTATGACTATCAAGACTAGAAGTATTACTTGAACTTTGTACAGCTCTAGACGAGTGTATTCTTTCAAGTGGGAACTTGCTCAGATGTCAATTTTATCTTCTCCTGTCCAGGTTTTTGCAACGTGCTTGGTTTGGAGAGGCCTTACAGGAGCACTTCAATTGCTTTAGGCCATTTTTGATGGCACAAAATGGGGAACTTTTCTCCATCCATTTTCCCTTACTGTGTTTTGTGGGTGTTCATCATTGGCTGTTTGAAGTGTTGGGTTTTTTTTTTCTAGATTTTGATTGTTATACTGTGTTAAGAATTGTAGATCCAAGTTATCTAATCCCTGTCTCTTGAATAGTGTCCTCTTGAATCTATACTGGGATTAGCATTTTTGTCAGTTGTAGTGAAAGCAATTAGGCATTTTCTGTTTCTGAAGCTAGAGCCATCAGAAAGAATATCCATGTCTGAATAGCGTAAGGTCATACTGGAATTTGTTGTACAAGGCTCTAATTATCTGGACAGATACATGCAGGGAAAATACGTACTTTCTTTTTAATTTGTAAGAAAAATATAAGTGCTCTGTAGCAACAGGTTGTTAGTACTAAATATTGGCTTTCTTCAATAGTATTCTCAGGACTAATAAGAGTATTTTAACTATTTCAGTTCAGGTAAGTTTGATGTAGCAAGAAATTTGCTGATAATTGTTATAAATGCACTTTATGTATTATATTTCCCCTCATGTATGGCTTTAATATTTTCAGTTGTTCTTGTCATCAAGAGCTCGAGGGTACAGCTATGTCTGCCAGACTGTGGACTATTCAGATAATGTTTATGAAGTTAGGGTGAGTATTTCTTTTTGTATTTGTCTGTGAATGTGTGTAATGTATAGCACTGCATGATGGTTTAAGCCTTGTCTGAAAACAATGTTTCCACAGCTGTTGTCAGCCATGTATCCCGTTATGTCCTCACAGGCCACTTCAGGTTTGACTACACTGTACGTAGCAGGTTTAATCAAAGTGCATCAGCATATTTGTACTTTCATCTGACTGCTACAAGTAAGGGCAGTCTTAAAGATATCATCCTTGGCTTCATCCACAGTTGTACAATCCAGGGTAAACTTTGTGTACATACTTTGGTTCCTAGATTTGCTGAAGTTTGTGATATCAGGGTAACCACATTAAAGGTGGTGTTTTCTAGCTAGATCAAAGCAAGTGAGATTTACCAGCTTATCTTGTGGTTGCACTGTGGTTGCATACTGGTGAGGCAACTCTTTGTCTCCTTTACCCATGTTTGGCTTTGTGAGGTCTTGCTGGCATTTGGCAAATGTATTATCAGTACATTTCATTGTATAATCTTAGATTTCAAATATCTGGGCTTTGGAAAACATCCAAATTAAAAGCAAAGTGCAGATACTTGTTCATTTTCATTATGCTGTTGATTACATCATGCACTAAACCCTATCATCCAGCAGAGCTGACTCTTGAGAACCTCTCAGCTGTTCTTGCAAGTTTCATGTACAGATTACAACATGTTCCTGAAAATGCAGAGAAAGTATGTTATAGTCTAAATGCATTGTGTTTATAGCACAGTTTAAAAAATGTCTATGAGGTGGCTGTTCATGGATGGTGTTACTCAAAAGCTTGTGCATGCGGCAGGGGTGGTAGTGAGAATGAAAGGTTTGAGTCTTACACTTTATTTATAATGGCTGATATTGCAGAACAGCTCCGTGTGTATTATTGTTTTATTGGCCTTATGGTAGTTGCCCATCTTTCACCTTTGCCAATATGGTGCTCTCACTATTTCAGTCACTAGAATGATTGTGTTAAAAATTTTGTTGAAAAACAAGATCTAGCAAAGTATAGCAAGTGCTTGACAGGTTTGAGGTTTTTAATAGATAAGCAAAATAGAATGCCCTTGTACTTAGCTGAGTGACATTGAGGACTGGTACGGCATATAATCAAAGAATTCTTATATTAGCTAAATACAAACAGTATTCTATTTCATAGCCTCACTTTTAGGTGCACTTGTTTGTGGGAGGCAGTGGAGAAGTCAGACCTGCTCAAAAGAATTACCATCCATTTTGTTTGTTATGACAAGCAGAGCATTGTTATACAATGAAATAAAGGCAAAATGGCCTGAAGAATGTATATATACTATATAATATCTCCAGAAAGGAAGGGTTGCTCTAGCAATATATACTCTTTTGAGTTCCTGACTTCTTAATATTTTTTTAATTTTTAAAATTTTCTTTCCCTAAATTTGTGGATTTGCATAAAAGTTATCTCTGAAGTTTTAAGTTGCAGCATGTTCAGTTTGCAACTGAGGGAGTCAAGGAAGGAGGGAAAATTGAGTTCTCTCAAGTTGCTGCAGCAATTGTATAGTATGTTATCAGTCAAGATTCTTATCTTGATCGTTTTCTGGTTGTTCTTTTGAATGAATTCTCAGTTTAGGTAAAAAAGTTGCAAGTAGAAAATTATACTTTCCACAAGTGCACTTTGTCTAACTGAGGATTCTAGGATACATTTCTGTCCTGCTTTATAGTATATCATGCTCTGCATTTAGAAGGTATGTTGCTTTTTGACACTGTCAGACAAAAAGTCCGCCAAAACCCAAACTTCCTCAAAATCTCTTTCAACATCCTTTTTTATAATATAAACCTGAAAAAGCAATATTAAAATGTTTTTGAGGTTTTGAGTATAGAATTTATAAGCATTTTAGCACATCTCTCATGCCCTTTTAATATATCTAGATACTAAATGTCTAGCATTTATTGGCACCAGGTTTGCTCTGCAGAGAAATGCTGCGTTGCAACAGGAGAATCAATTACAAATGCAATGACTATATTTGCAAGAGAATGAGTAAATGAATTCTGTGTTGCTCAGATAAAGAAGACTGGGACTAACTCACATGGAAACAGCACTGAGCCCAGAAGGTATTATAGAACATGCCCTGAAAAGTAGAGCTTCATATTTTACTTTAATTTGGGGCTTTGAAATTTGGAGCAAATATTGAGAAGTGTGGAACTGATTGTATGTAGTGGCCTACATGGTAATGTAGGAGCCTTGGTGGGGCCTCTGTTTCTGGCTTTTTGGAAATGTGCCACTGTGATATTGCCATCACATTGAGTGGCCTCTTCTGTCTAAAGCTCTTGATCAAAATAAGAGGTCAAGAAACCATCCTTTGTCCTTCAAGGGAGTATGGAGAGCTCCCAGGAAACAGTTCCCCTCAAAAAAAACCCAACGTTTGGCTCTCCTGGACACCAGAGAATGTCTTTCCCTGCCTCTCCAACACACATCATGTATCAAGACAGTAAGTCAGTGATTTCAAGGGAACAGTGTAAGGGCATGTGGTGGCACTTCCCCTGTATAGTTTAGCAACACCAGCAACCTGTAGCTCGGAGACCTCTTAAGACAGACATAGCCTCTTTGGTTTTGCAAGTATTTAAGGGGATATTTTTCCATGTATTTGTCTGTATATTTTTTTCAACTTTATCAATCTTCTGGCTTTCACTGGTGATTAATTGTGTAGGTATTTTACACAAAATGTGAAGAAGCTTGTCCTCCCACTTACTGTTTTGAACCTACGTACACCTGTTAATCTCATTCAGGCTTCCCTGGCTGTTCTACAAGAAGCAATGCACAACTGGAGCAAGCAGGGATGAAAATTAAATTCCACAGTTGTAGAAACATTTGCAGAAATAAGCTCCTTTGTAAAGGACTTATCTGATGGATGTAGTAGGTAGCCTGCTGACAGGAAGTTGAGTGGTTTTGTTATGAAAAATAAAATGTTCATAGTAGACAAGAAAGAAAAGGGAGAACAAATCTCTAAGAAAGTATAGAGGGATCTACAGATGTATCTTGGAAAAACTTTTTTGGTTATAGCTTTAGAGCCAAAAGAATAAATGCAAAGGGCTGAGGTGTTAAATCCATGCTTTGCAGTACTCCTTTGGGAGCTTCAGTATTTGAAGTGAACAATTTCATAACACTGTCTAGCTTAATGTATGTTGGTGTCTGTGAGTAGTCATTTCCCCCTCTGCTTACATTTGTGTGTCCTTGTTTCCCAGGTCAAAGTTCATCTATTTTATTAGCATTTCTGAAGAACTGGGAGTACGGGGCTGTGTGAATAAGTTCTTATTTTAAGTGTGCTGATTGTAATCATGAAAATGATCAATGTTTTTTTTCTGTATTGTAATTGTAATCTGCATTGTTTGTATTTATGTCTAGAGCTTGAGTGGTTTCCTCTTACGAAAAAGACATAATATACTCTAAACTTCACTGAATTTGACTTCACAAGTTCTGTAAACAAAATTCTATAACTGATAGAGGGTAAAGAATTCACTATAAAAGCCACTTTAATTTTTCACGTTGCTGTGACCTTCCAGGAAGTACCTGTCCCTTCATACCCTTTATTGGATAACTGTCTCCAACCCAAAATGAGGAATAATGGTGCAGAAACAGAGTCCTGTGATAAAACAGCCCTCCATTCAAAAACCCTGCAGCAGGCAGAGGACATGGGATTGGACCTCTTGTTGACCCCCTTAATCCTAGGCTGTAATGTAATCTTTCTGTGCCATCTGGTGTTTTAACAGACTTAGATTGGTATATATGAAAATTACCAGAAAATATATGGTTGTGACTAGTATTGTTCATTACAGGAATGTACCTTTTTAATGCAGGTTTTCTTTTCTTTTAAACTAAACCTTTCTTGCATGCTTTGTCCAAAGAAAGGCTATAGGTTAGGTCATGATTTCTGATGCTTTGCAAAAGAAGTTTAATAGTAGCCACCTACTCCTGATGTAGCTTACATATTAGTGTATTGTTCTGCTCTATTTCTGCCCTTTTTTCACTGATTTTATGCATGGCCTCAGGCAAATGACATCTGTTTCATTTTTTTCTATAATCTAATGATGAAAACATCTGCAGAAGTCACTGGAAGTCCTGAAATAGATCATCAGTACACAAAACCTACCAGGTGTGAGAGTAAATGGTAGAAAATTTGATGATAGTAAGACAGCAAAGAAGCTGACAGGCAAAAAAATCTACAGGAACACAAAATCAGCAGGTATAATACAGAGGTATAATAAAGCAGGTATAATAAAGAGCACAAAATCAGCAGGTATAATAAAGAATCCTGTTGTTTTTCTTAAGTGATGGGAAGCATTTTGATCAAAAGTTCAGATTCTTTTTACCCAGGGACTGTAATTGCTTTCTGTGCTAGGTGGAATTCAAAAGAAGAGCAATGAGATGTGTTATGTGACTTGTCCAAGAGCATATACTGATTCTGTGGCATCTTAGGCATAAGAGAGAAGTATTTATGTAGGATTTTTGTTCACTTATATTTTGCTCTGTGTCACAGTAAATTGGCTATTTGCTTATTGGCTATTTGACTTATTGTTCCCTTATTTCATTAACAAAAACGTCCATTTACTTTATAAAAGATTTTATGGCAGTTTGCTTGTAACTGACCTACTAGTCCTCTAAAAGTTTCTTGGAAGGGAAGACCTCCAAAGAGCTAAAGTACTGCAGTGCTGGATTGTCATTTTATGGTTATAGAGTCCGAAGTGTTTATTGTTAACTTATGAAATGAAAAGATGCTTATCTTAATTTATTTAAGAGATGCAACTTTAGCAGAGACCTGTAAAAGATGCTGGACTGTTATGCTAACCCATTGGGTGTGAGACAAACCTTGATGTGGGTGTTATTAAATACCTGGCTACCTGTCCCAGAGGCAGTACTGGATATTGAGCAAGATATATATGTACGTATATATATATATATATATATATACACACACACACATACATATATATGGTTCCTGCAGCTTGCCTGTGTGTTTGGGAACTCCAAGATCTGTGGAAGTCACTCTTCTGTCATTAAGCCTCTCTCCAGCTTTAGATATTAATATCTCTTTGTATAAAACTGAGGAAATCTGCCTCCTCTTCCCAAGACCTGAAGTGGGCTAAATCACGTCCAGAGAGTGAGAAGGATGTTCATTATTGGATACATAGAAGGCTGCACTTTGGCAGCAGTAAGATGTGCAGTCCCTCTGGGAAACTTCAGAGCCTGCAATGCAGATATGCAGCACTCTTCTCCTATGCTGCAGTTTTGCTTCTGCTGTAATTTCTCCTAAACTGTTCACCAGACCAATTATGGCTGTGACAAACTTAGTCTGTGAAGAGATGTTGTCCTTTCCTACTGGTTTGAAGAGGTGGAGGACAACACTGTGCAGGGCTATAGCATTACTCTCTACAGCTCATTATGATTCCCCTTTCTCTCACCTAAGAGTATGTGTGTAGTTGGGAAGGGAAGCCACTCTGTGTTAATTCTTTTTCTTCTGTCTTCCCTGGGGACTGAGGGGGCGGTGGGGTTATTTCACACCATGTTGAGTTAAGAAAGTCTGATTTACCATCAACTGAGTCCTGAAAGACAAGGTGAACTTCTCACAAATAAGTGTGTTGTGACATTGCCTGCTCTCCTTGCTGGTGGTACCAATTCCAACTCTTTTTTTTTCACTCTCTGTGTGAGTCACCATCTGGTCCCACCCTTGCATAACAAGCTAGATGACTTACAATGCCAAAACTAGACTTGTTGCTATGTTTTGGGTTCTGGGAGGGAGTCCCTACCACCACCATACTCCCATATCACAGCATTAGCATATTGCTACACAGAGCTTCTGGGCTTTACTTGCTTTAACAATATCCTAATTTCAGCAGGAAGCCTTGTTTGTGTTGCATCCTGGGCAAGATTTGCTGTGATGGGTGGATTAGAAAAAGAATTTGGGGTGTGTAGCACTGCCCTGTTGGGTAGATGGGTTATGTCTGTTCAGTTTCTATGGCTCTTGTGGTCTCCCTTTTTCTACTTCCTGAATGGCAGAGAGCCACTGGGGGAATGCTGCTTTACAGAGGGAGTTACTGAGCAGGCCAGAAGAAGCTGAGGGAATATTGCTATAAGGAATGTGGAATCTGTACTGCACCTAACTTTTTTGGTATCTTTCCACCCATATGCCTGTGCTACTGAAGGTTTCAACCTTTGCAACTTCATTTTATCATAATGTTTCTGCCTCATTGTTCTGACCACATCAAAGCGTTGCCTCATTAGAAAGGGAAGCCCTGTGGGATTCTTCTTCCGCAAAGCTTAGGAGAGAATGAGGACACAAACTTCCCGTGTTTAACTGGTAAACTGTTCAGATATGGCAAAGCTTTTAACTGTATCAGCTCTTTTTTACAGATGTGATCTGTGAGCAGTAGGCTCAGAATAATCTTCTTCCATAATCTTCTTCCATGTCCAGAATAGAGGAAAGGAGTATTTTATTGTTTTTCTCATACTATCAGATGTTTGACTCTACCTCACCCTTTAACCAGGATTTAGAGAAGGAAGAAGTATCCTTCTCTTGCAGCAGATAGATGGTGAGAACTTTATTCCATTCAGCTTGGAATCACTAAAACTTAGTATTCTCTGTTTTTCATTGCAGATAGCTGCTGCTTTATGGTGGTATTATGTCTCTAAAGGAATTGAATATTTGGATACAGTATTCTTCATCCTGAGAAAGAAATTTAACCAAATTAGTTTCCTTCATGTCTATCACCATTTCACCATGTTCACCTTGTGGTGGATTGGTATTAAGTGGGTTGCAGGTGGACAAGGTGAGTTCCCTTCTTCTCATATACTTTTGACTGGTTAGAAGGGGGAATTGTTATTGTTTGGTAGCAATAGAAGAAAATTTCATAGACTTGACTTTATAATATACAAAACTGTTTATTAATGCATACAGTCTCCCTCTGTGGGAAACATGGGGGAGGAAAAGATAGCAGGGCAATAATCTAATGAATTGCAAAACTTTTTTTCCTTTCCTCATGGGAATCAATTGCAAGCCTGAAGTTCTGCTTTCAAAAGTATCTGTATCTGTGTGAAACAGAAAGATGTATGCGTCTTGCCTAACTTTAATTTTTGCAGGTACAGAGAGCTGCTAAATCTAATTGTGGGCCACATTCTGTGTGCAAATTTAATGAAGTTAATGGACCTGTTATTTTGGCATTGTATATGAGTTTGAGGTTTACTTTTATTTTTATAAAGAGGCATGTATAAAATTCTGAAACCTTCCCTTGAAGGCGAGTCAATAAATCTGTCGATTCACTTTTAAAACCTATTCATAATGACACAAGTCTAAATGGATTATCAGCCTTTTTTTTTTTTTCCTTGCTTTTTTTCTAAGGCCTCCATCAAATAATTTTATTATTATTTATTGCAATGGCCACATCCTCCATTGCCTACACTGTACTCTTGTTCCTGTTGTTTAGACTTCTCTTTCTCTCAAATTGAAAGTTCTGCAGAGCTGAGGGTACAGGGAAAATGCTTTTTCCTGTTTGATGTGTACTTTGTAGGCTTATGACACTGAAAATACCATATAGTAAACACAAAATACCATATTATGAACACCAAACTAATATTTTGGGTTTGGTGTTTTGGTTTTTTTTGAACTACACTAATATTTAATGCATGAGGGCGTTATGCTCCCATTTAATATAGATATTTTGTACTGAGTGGCCACTTACATTGCAAAGAAGAAATACATAAATTTAGTGTCTGTGACTACCTTTTAATTTCTGTCACATAATATGCAGGAAGCAGGTACTCAACATGTTTCATGATCTTTTTTTGCAACTGCACCTATAAAATAAGTTTATTAGAGACTGGATGGTTACTTGTAGTCTTGCTTAGAAATTCCCTGGATATCTCAAGAGGCCCTCTCCCTTGTTGTCTTTTCAGAATTTTCCTGCTAAATATCAGCAGTTTTTAATACAGCAGTTGCAACTATTTCCAAATTTCGTTCAAGTTTTGGTGTTCTAGCACTGCCTCTTAGTTTCTAGAGCCTGAAAAAGGAAAAGCAGCAGTTGCTTTTCTGCATTTATTGTAGCACCACTGCATAAATGTGGACAGATCTGTGTTCTTCTATTTTCTAGTTGATAGCACATTGCTTACATAGACAGGTCTATTATAAACTAGACCCTTTTATAACAGCTGGGTCCAGACCACACGGGCATCTGAGCTGTTTGATGTCAGCAGCTATTGTCTGTACTGCCCTAATCTTATACATTAGAGCATTTTTGAGCCTCTCTGTCAGTATACCTTAACAAGATATAACATGTTTCTGTTAAATGGCTGCTAATCTTGACAAAGCAAAGAGATCTTAATGCAAATGAAACTGTCAACATGGATCTAACATGGATCATTCTGGAAAATGTTATACTATACACTGACATATTTAAGAATGCTGGATATTTTAAATCATAAATAAAGAAACTAAAGATGATTAATTTAGACAAACTCTCCTGGCAATGCCTTAAAGTTCTTATAAACACAAGTCAAGTTTTGCTTTTTATGGGGCTTTTTTGGCCTATTTAATCAGACTTCTATGTGAGTTTCTTGACTTCTTGCTGAGAAGTGAACTTTTTGCATTTAAATACAGCTTAAAAGATTTAAGTTCAGAGCCTGGTACTTTGTACTTTACATTGTCTAATAAAGCTTTTAATAATCCTTTAGAAAAACAATTGCAGTTACACTACAACAACTTATATGGAATACACGTCATTTATGTCTGTTCAACAAAAATCTTATAAAAAGCTTTGGCATAAGTAGTTCCATGGAAGATGTGACATACAACTTGCATTAACATTTGTTTGTGTCAGCCATTTGTTGACAGCCGGGTCTGTACTATACTACTCAATATTTTGGAGATGGAATCCTGACATGTCCTGTGCTTTGTAATTTTTACTATCAAAAATAATTATATTAGTAATACTAGAGAATAATTCTATTTTTTCCAAAATTACATTATGATCTTCTCTTTTGTTCCTGGACAGCTTTTTTTGGAGCTCAAATGAATGCATTTATTCATGTCATTATGTACATGTATTATGGATTAGCAGCTTGCGGCCCTAAATTTCAGAAATACCTGTGGTGGAAACGATATTTGACCATACTGCAATTGGTAAGTAAAATTTCTCCTTTTGACATAAAAGGTGTTGCTTCTGAGTGGATTTGCATTTGCAGAGCTTTGGAACAGATGCTGCTCCTTCCAAAAGTTCTTCTCTGTCTGACACTCCCCAAGTTAGAATACTTCCTGGAGATGGAAGCATTTATTCAACTTCAAAAAATATATGCAGCATAGATAAGAGTTGTGTGACTTAAAGTCTAATGCTTCCTTGCTGGTTGTTTCAAATGAATTGCAAAAACATGTTCAAAATGTAGAGAAAATCCAGATTGCTTATTATCTTCTCATTTTCCTGTTTCTGAAAACTGATACCAGATACTACAATAAATTTGATGTCCCTGGTCAAACATAAATGTGCCTGCATGAATTTGACAGCCAAATACAGCTTCCCTACCACCTCCCAATTCAGCAGTTTTCATTACTTAATGAATTGGTATAAATTTATGCACTCAGACCTACAGAATATATCCAGACCTTTTTCTATATTTTCTGTCTTTCAGGTGCAGTTCCATGTGACTATTGGCCACACAGCCTTGTCTATTTATATTGATTGTCCTTTCCCTAAATGGATGCACTGGGGTGTCATTTTCTATGCTGTCACCTTCATTTTCCTGTTTGGTAACTTCTACTATCGGACATATAAGCTGCCCAAGGAACCTGTAAAGAATGGCAAAATAGCAAATGGTGCTGTTGCAAATGGAGTAAGCAAACCAGAAAATAATGCGGTGGTGGAAAATGGAAAAAAGCAGAAAAAGGGAAAAGCAAAAGGAGAGTAACTTGATCCAGGCCTTAACCATTGTTGGCAGTAAGGAACCTCCAGTTTGGTTTATAAAAGGAAGAAAAAAACAATATCTGTACCAATTAACCTTAGGTTACTGAAGAGCTAGAACACAGATATTTTCATTATTTATGAAGATTGTTTTAAGAACAACACTAAAGTTGAATTTCTATTGTAATTATGTAATTATCATGCATATGGTCTCTGTGTAAACTTGTAGACTGCTGGTGTTGGTGAATGTAAGGAAGAATTGCAGATGATTCCATGTTTAGCAGTCCAAAAGTTGATGCTACCATTGATAAAGGCAGTTTTGTTGGCACCCACATTTCTCAGGCGGGGTGGGAGGGGGAGGGGAAGGAAGTAGCATTTGAATACTTGTGCTTTCTTTCCAGAAAATTATTAAATTTCAAATTATGACGTATTATCTAATCAGAATGCGCAACTTTTCTTGTCCTCCTTGGGAGAGTATCTTCAGACAAAATATGTGCTGTCAGAACAGTGTTTAACTTTTCAGACATTACTTGATTTAATTGAGTATCTGTTACAGTTTGGTTTTTGTTTTATTATTTTTTTCTTGTGTGGAAATATACCTACCTCTTCATCGGCTGAAAAGAATATTGAGCATTAAATAACTGGTTTCTGAAATATGGAGTCCTCTAATCTAAATATCTGTTAATACTAATTCAGGAGAATGTATGTTTCCTTGTGGGAGTAAAAGGGATTTTTTGGTGGTATCCTTTGATCAAGTCATCAATAACCTTTTTTTTTAATGTAAACTGAAATTTTGGAGTGGTACTTTTAGTAGAGCCAAGTCAAGAATACATTTTAAAAATGTACAAATATGGATGAATATATTGGTTGAAGCAAGTGGTAAAAATAGGCCTGCTGCTTGTTGTCCGTGACCTATATTAAATCTGCGGTGCTGACTGATACTCCAAATGGTAAGATAATGTTATGGTGGAGAGAAAACAGCATGTAATTCCATTTAGAAATGTTGGGTGCATGAGTAGTCATGCTAACTACAAGACCATCACTTTATTGGGAGGGAGAATTCAGTTTAAAAGTACTAAATACAGCAAACATAAAACGTTGAAAATATTTCTGTTGCTTGATACCTGTCAAAACTCTGTTTGTTAGATTCTTGCAGACAAAGTATTGCTGATAGACCACCCTTTTAAGTCAAAACTGCTAAAATAAGTAGAAGCTTTTAGATGGATTTTCATTTACATGTTACATAAAGGACTTTTTACCATTCCTTTTGTGAAAAAAATAGGGAAAGATTTATACTCCTTCTGAATAATGTGATTATTAGGAGATACATTTTGAGCTGCTTAGCATGCAATGAGTAGAAGATGGGTGGAATTAGAAACTATATCCTGAATTACTGTGTTCCTTGGCCATCACTGCAAGAGCTGCATTGTTACTGTCCAAATTCATTCCCCCCCAGCTCTGGTCAAAAACATATCCAGAGGTAGCAACAAACGTATATCTGGCAAGTGGCACCATGGGTGCAGGAAGAGTACACGGAACTGTAAGTGTAAAGTGAGCGACACATTTAATAGATTTTTGCATCTCAATCATCCATTCATCTGTTTATAATATGCAAGCAGGTCACATCTTCTGTGTCTCAGGTTTGTCTCGTCTCTATTAAAAAAAAACATCTAAACTCAAAAAACAGGTCCTAGGGAAAAGAGTTTTGGTTATAGTCTGTTGTATTAAAAAATAATTCCTAATGCTGGAGTTGGTTCAGTTGGAAGGTGGTTCATCCCTAATCACCACCACTGTGGATTTTTGGGCAGCATATAGGATTGTGAAAAACTGTGTCTGCTGAACTCAAATGCATGTGACCTTTAAGTTTCTTATCTTCTGTGTCTTGTGATTCTTCCAGCCTTTGTAATGATGCTTTTTGCATTTGCATAACTGTGTATTTATGTAGTGTGGCATGGGGAAGAGGGACAGTGATCTACCCTTCCTTCTTGGACAAATGCCACTACCCTTAACCAAGCCAAAATGCTGGCTGACTCAGTAACTTTGGAATGGCTAAAGGAGTAAATAACTACAAAGCAGATTTACAGCACACCTGCTACTCCAAGGTAGTGGCTGGTGTGAATACACTTACCCTACTGTAATTTCAAGGTCGTTTACCCCACTTTGATTAAAGGTTAGCTTCTTTCTATTTGCCATGGGATGTGGGCAGCTAACTCATAAATCTGTATCATTCCTTGAATTGTGTGAAATTGGTTGTTTGCTCTGTCATTCATTCAATAAGCCAGATCAGCTAAACTGATACTCTCAATGTGATCTAGCTCTGAAACAGCATACTGGGGAGTATTCCAGTACAGGTTCAATTATGTCTTTGCTACACTTTCTGAGTTAAGAATTATGTCTTGCATGATGGCAAATATTTAAATAACTGAAAGTTAAATCGTTTTTCCCCCTCATCATGCATGGAAGTGGATTAAAGTTGATGGCAACTTGAACCCAATTGACAGAACTTGAGTAGAAGCCTACTGTCAAACTCTGGGGTAATTGTTAAATGCTAAGAAAATTGAAAACACTCATTGTGAGACTGCATGTGTACATTCACATCATATTGTCTGGCCCTGTGCATAAAACCAGTTTGAGAGATTGCCATTTCATGGAAAAAAAACCCCAGTTATTAAATTACTGGAACACTGCTCTTTTGAGTACATCTTTTGCAATATGACTTTCCTAGGTCTCTTTATGATGTATTTGATTGTTCATGTAATTCAAGTCCCATTACAATCTTGAATATAATGGCCTTATTAAATGTGCATTTTTGTAGGCATGGTCTTGAGTGCAATATTTCTGTTTCTGACTATGCAGCCAGACTCATAGAATACAGGGCTGAACTTGTACAGCTTTTTGCTTTTCAAAATATGAGGCAATAATGCACATGTGAAATACTGACAGATTCATTAGAGTCATCTTTGAGTCTAAGGAACCTTAAAATTTTGCCATGAAAGTATGTATAAATATATGTATTTTCTATACACAGTAATGAAATTTAAATTATACAACCTACTTTGCAGAATTATTGGGGTTTTTTTCTTCTAAATCCTTTCAATTTATTGAAAAAATAAATTCAAACCATTTGGAACTTTTCTTTTTTTGCCAACAAATGATAATTTTTTTGCTGAGAGTTCTGAAGCTCTTGGACCAGAGTCTCCTAAATATTTGATGCCATATAAGTAATACCATTTCATTTAGCCTCATCTCTAGCAGTGACAGTTGTTGGATTATTTTAGCACTTTTTCAGTGTAAAATAAATACAAATTATCTATACATGTTTGTATATATGTGTACACATACATCGTGTATGTGTGTGTGTATATATGTATGGGTTCTTAGCAGATTCTTTCAATATGTGAAGTAAATTATTTCTTGAATGTGAATTTGGCAGGAGCTAATAGAATGATTCCTACAGCTCCAGCGGTAAAATGAAGCAGTTTTTGTTCCACAGATCCAATATCAGTCTTGCAAACATAAATAGTTTTTGTCAGTCATTTTAGGCATAGGATGGCAGACAAGACACAGCCATTTCTGCCAGTGTAATAAGTATTTTGAGCCATCAGTTGCAGATTCTGAGGGGAGGGATCTCAACTCAGGGTAGCTGGGGATTTATGCTGTATTATAGTAGAGATCATTTTAGTATGAGTAACTTGCTCCAGGTGAGTCTTTGAAATCATTGCAATCATATCCTCTGTTTAACAGAAAACTTTTAAAAATAAATCAGAGAGTCATAAAACCATTTAGGTTGGAGAAGACCATTAAGATGACTGAGTCCAACCATTAAACAAATGTTTCTCTGTAGGTTCAAAAGCATACCCTATTTGATTACAGGACCATCAATTACTTCCAGCTCCACATCAGGAGAAAATGGTGAAGGCAAAATGAAAATGCTGCACTTTTTTTTTCAGGTTAACCTAAGGGCACATTTCTTCAGGGTAAACAGTTGAACTGCATGTGCTGGGAGGTAAGAAAGGATAAACAGCTTTTGTCATGCAAGACCTCAGTCCTAAAATAGCTTACAAGCACTAGCTATCTCTTAAAAACTTGAATAAAATTGTTCATGGTGCATAAAGTTAAACTCTGCATGAAGCTAGTGTTGGCTGAGAGTCATATTTAAAATGAGATCTATTTCAATTAAAATTGAAGAGAATGGGGAGCTGTTAACTATCTGGATAGTGTATTTATCTTGGTTAGAAACACACTTACCTAATTTGGTACCTAAAGCAAGACACCCATATGACATCTCATTGCACTGCAGTCTGATGCGCCGGACCCTTTGCTAATGTAAGCAGAGGGAGCTCCATGGAAATCAGTGGGTTGGTTCCCATTTACCTCAGCAGAGTATGTTGAGCACTACAGAGCAGGGAAAATACTTGCTTTCTGCCAATATCCCAGGAGGATTGAGGGAAATGTATGGTTCAGGGTGCTGCTTTTGCATAAGGTGTTCATGCTTTTGTAAACATTAAAAATAAACATTACTTTTTTCATGCTGTTGGAGTTTGGTTTTATACATTCTGTAGTATATTCTTCTGTGTCCCATCTTGCCTCAGGATGCCTGCTGATTTCAGTGTTGTGCAGATCATGTGGTGTTATCTGTTTTGTTGCCCAGAAGTTTGAGAAAACTGTTTTTGTGACACATCCTCCAATTTTAAGGTTACAGAGACTTCTTAATTTTGAATATTGTCCCCAAATAATAGTGTTGTAGTGGCTTTGAAATCACCCTTAGGGAACTGACTGAAAATAGGATGCCCACTTAAACAAAAAAAAAAAAAAAAAAGCCTAAGTTTCTTTATTTGGTCTTGGAAGTGTTAACAATTCAGAATACAATTAGCCATGTAGTTTAGCTTTTGCTGGACACTGTGTGCTGTTAATGTAATCTCTCATCCCAGAGAATCTGGAGCACTTTTGGCATTAGGTGCAATTTGTGGTTATGTGTTGCTGGGTACAGTAAGTTCCTTCATTGTCTGCCAAGTATGATCGCCATAATCAACCTTTTAATATCACGTTGCACCCATGTTGCACTCCTAGAACCTAAATGCAAATAGCTACTCCGGATGTCAAGTAGTAGAGAATCAAGTCTGCCATCATAGCAAAATATGGTGTGGTCAATTATGTCTTGCAAAATTCTCAGCTGTTGCTTCAATCCACTGCTTACATCCTCTCTGGAATCAGAAAATACACCAAGTGCTCAGAGCAGGATTTGTCCCTTAGATGTTTAACATCTGCTGGAGTAGGCTCTCTCTGCAGGCATCTTTCTCATAACTCTATTCCCCTCCAGTAATTAAAAATAAGAACACGCGATCAAATCAGATTCATCGGATGATTGCATAGAATAGACGGGATCCTCTGATGTTTGATTTTCTTTTTTTGTATCACTCGCTTCTTAACATCTGGGAAATTGGGGTTGGGTGGGGGAAGGGTTTTGTTACCTGTTTTCTTGCTCGGCTCAGAGCACTGGGTGAATATGGGCTACTCTCAGACACACACGTGAAGCATATACTCAAAGACAGATTTGAAGGCAGTACCTTCTGTGGAATAGTGCCTTTCAGTGTCTTTCTATGCTTGGAACTTCTAGCTCACCTCATGAAGGTACACATGCTTTTCTGTTCACTGCCTGACATGTCAGTGACATCGCATTTGACTTAATTACAAAGATGCTTATTGGTGGGCAAGTTTATGTCTCTCAATCATCCAGGCCCTGATTAGTGCACGCTATAAAACAGTGCTGGCAGTTCCTGCCAGAGCACCACGCGGTCAGTGCAGCTTTGAGGGAAAAAGCTATTTGCATTTTGATTCAGTAGATGGAATTGATGCAAGCTGATATGGCATCACTGCTATCTGTCAAATTTATATCAGGTGGGTTTTAGTCTGCTAAACAAAAAGAAATCTTTGATTTTTGAAATGATTCAAAGTGTTTTATGTCCTTATTTTTAGCTAGAGAGCTATTGTTCTTGCAGTGGTATAACCTTGTTTTACAAGAAAATCCCTTATATGCTTGTATTTTTTGGAGTGTGTTTATGAGAGAAAACCAGAGAAATAGAAGAAACAACTTGGGCCAGAAGCTAGAGAACATGAGGTAATTGCTCCTCTAGTTTTTGCTGTTGCCCCTAGATATTGCAGGAGTTAAATGACTACCCTATAACTATTATTGCTGTGTATTCATTAGTAGTGTACTTGTAGTGTACTTGTGCATAAGTACATTCTGAAGTACAAAAAAATTTGCTTTGTCTTAAATGACAATAAAGAGTGGGATTTATCTAACTACAAATGCTTGGAGTGAAAGTAATGGCAAACATCACACTTCTGCATTGGCAGGACTCTGTATTTTCTCAATAATCCTCAGAGCTTCTGAGTAGATTCTTGCAGTAACACAAACCCCTCCAAAGCTGAAAATTGCTGTATAAATGCTAAAAAACCCTATTTTTGCAGAACTTCTGTTACTACTTTGTTTCTTCTTTGTACATGTATGTTCAGGTCAGGTTGTTGGTTACTAAATTATTCCAGAGTGGGATGTACGTCATAGAAAGATCTTGTAGTAGCTGCAAGTCAGTAAAATGTTAAAATGAACTTTGGGGTGTTTTACAGTCAAGGGTTTAAAGTCCATGACATCATTTGGTACACTGGCTTCACCTCAAATGCTGCTCTTGGGCACAGGGTACAGCAGTCTGGGTCTACCCAGCCTGATAGGAGTTTTTTTACTGAGCAACAGATTCTCACCTGGAAAATGGTGTCTGACCTGGTTTTGACACATTTGGCAGATGGCACAGAAGTAGTCCCTGAGCCAAGGAGGAATGGGTTGGGTTTTTTTTGTACTTCTACCTATTCTCAAAATACCAAACTTGGCAGGGGCTGTTGGAACATTTTCTGCTGACAGCGTGAGGTACAGAGTTTGAAGAAAATGTGTCCCTGGATTCAGTACTTGTAGAGAGCCTAGCATGCTTTTCAGTTCTTAGTTGCTTGACATAAAGCAAATATGTTGGAAATGCTCCAATTAAGTAGGAAAAAAACCCCTCCACATTGTTAGGATTTATTCAGAAAATGATGTTTTATGTAGTAGCTAGTTTTTTACTGAACAATTCCCGTTTTTTCTTCTTTGCCCTCTTCAATCACTGTGCATGCCTTTTTGCTCTGCTAGAGTGGCTCCTTGGATGACAATTGTGATGTGTATTCAGGGGATAGTTTAATGCTGTGATTTGTCACTGGGGCATGTGGAGTGGCTTTTCTTGCAGTCTGAACTGCCAAATAGCAGCTGCACAGTCTGAGCAGGTTGAGTTGTAACAATATTGTTCGTTTAATGATCTCAAAACTGGGTGTTATGGATACAATAAACTAGAAGAAGGAACAGCTTTTATTAGACTTCGTCTTCGTGCTTAACAAATACAGGGCTACAAGGGCAAACTCCAGTTTTGTATTCTATGATATGAAGGTACACTGTACATTCATAACCAGAGCTTTTGGCTGTGAGAGACAGAGAGTTTACTGCGCTATAAAATCACTTTGTTAGAGATTTTATACTGAACTCTTCTGTGATGACAATTTAATAAAAACCAGATTTTTATACAAATCTGACTTTTGGGTATTCTTATTTTAAAGTCAGGTAAGTTTTCTTGCACAGGTAAATTCCCTCATTGTGTCTTCTGATGCTTTTTGATATTCTCTAGGTGACGTTTCACTTATTTCAGTGAGAATTTTCACTACGGACAGTCCATGATGCTAACAATTTAAAGTTTACTTACCATCTAGACCTCACATTGCACACTAAGAAATTTGGAGGATAATAGAAAAATAAGGACCAAAAACTTCAATTTTTTTTTCTATTTAGTTTTTCTTTGAAGACTTCATAGTGAAGGTATAATTACTTTAGTAAAATACTAGAAGTGGCAATATATTTTGAACTTGCACAATGTTGGCTGTGGCAGAGTTCTTACTGAAAAAACACTGCTTTGTGCTGCAGACCAGTGCATGGGCGATTCTTTTTCTTGCTTTATGGCCCTTTATTAAATCTGCTTTTTATAAGGGTTAAGATATGAGAGTTGTAGGTGCAATGCTTGTAACTCAAACTCTCCTTAATGCCTCTGATTGCACCAGCACTATGGAATACACCTGTAGTACCATCTTGATAAACAGTTGACATAAGCTGCCTGTCTCACAGGTCTATAAAATCGCTTGGATCCAGAAGGTGTTGTCTGAAGCCTGTTGAAAGATACAGAGGTATTGATTTACCAAAATCCTTGAGCTGAACAATTAGAACAACAGTTTCAGTTCCAAATTAAGCAAGCCTGTAATTTTTTTCATACTCAGACTCACAGGGTGCCTCTCAAAATATGTTTCAGCAGATTTTTGGCAGTGAGACAATTTTTCATTCTTTCAACACCTTGAGTCTGAATTTGCCAGCCTCTGGTCCAGCCACTGGCTGACAGGGAACAGCACTGGGCTCTCTGCAATGCATGGCAGGTATTAGAAGATGGCTGTTCAGCTCAGTAGGAGATGCACTAAGCAGAAGGCATCCATTTACTTGGTAATGTGTTTTGTTAGGAATTTAAACTGACTGGAGGATAAGTGGGTATTTTAATCTGACCAAAATATTCTTGATATTTTCTTCACATTCTCTCTTAATTTGTGTTTTCATGGGGAGTGGGAACATGTGCTGTAGGGACAAAGAGATGCACAAAGCATTAGTATTTTGCTTGCTTTTGCATTGCAAGGATGCTGAAAATAACATGATGTTTTAGCCAGTCAAAGGATTAGAGACTCTGTTCTCAGTTTAATTTTTAGTGTAGCAATTTTAGCAGCATAACATCTTGAGGCAATGTAATTCTTTTTTTGTTAAAACAGCAGCAGAATGCTGTGCAGTGCCTCCTTCACTGAGCAAATTTCCCATTATAAGCATAATGCCAGGCACCAAGAGTAGTTCCCAACATCACTGTGGCCTGATGAGCAGTGCATTCTGGATCTAAATTACAAATTTAAAGGAATTCCATAATCTGCCACTAAATTGATGTAGCCAAAACTTTTTTTTTTTCAGCACTGTGACTAGGCCAGGATATAGAGATTATTAGCTGCAAAAGCTATATTTAAGAACTAGGAATTCAGAAAAAAAAAAAAAAAAGAAAAGAAAAAACCAAACAGGTTATTTGTGTTCTGTTTCCTTGTATTAAATGTTTTAAAAGTCATTGCATTCAATACAACTTTGTCATCTCTTTCTTCACCATTGAGGAATAAGGTAAAGAAAAGAAAAATCCCTGAACTGTGCTCATTGAGGTTATTGCTTACTGTCCTTTATGTGGCCTCTGCTATTTCAGTAGCTAAAGCAATCAAATTAAGAAATGCCCACATTTTTGCTTATTAATGCCATTTATTTTAAGAAAATCAGTATCAGGTTTTTAATCCCCAGCTGGAGCCTGTTTCTCTTTGTAACTTAGATAAAATAGCCATTACAGTTGTGAATAGCACTTTAGAGAAAAGATTGATGATACACTCAATCAGAGGTAGGGGTGGGCTAATTAACTATATTTCTTGATATATTTTTTTCCAGCTGTTATAATGCAATCTGAATGTTTATGCCAGAATTTCAGGTCTTGAAACTGGAAATTCCAGAGCAAAAGGAGCATTTTATGTTAGCAAGGAGGAATTCATCCACACCCAGCAGAATGGCCCTGCTGCCCCATGAAAGCTGAAAGAATAAGAAATCATAGCAATACTTGGCCCTGAACCACTTTTAAAATTACAGCATTCTCATCACTGGTCAATCCTATTTCTTGGAACTGGTTTACCTTTGAGGAATTATGGGATTGACTGAGTTACAATTTAAACATGTAAACAAATAAAAATAACAGATGTTGAATATCTGTTCCAGGTGATTTAGTGGGGAAAGTGAAAATTCCCATAGCTGGAAACTGCATCCACTTGCAAAACATTTTCTAGGTGGCACTTGAATTTAGCAGGTTTGCACAACCTGTGAGCTGTCGCCAGATTGCAGGATGAAGGGATGGATACAGGTGAGGGGTGGTGAAGGCACAGACAGCTGGATGATGCATTTCGTTACAGTGTTTCCTTGGGAAAACTTGGAGCCCTTCCTAACTGCTGATGTTTTCTAAGGAAGAGCTAAATAACCTGGCATCAATAGGAAGGGCGTTTCTTCAGCTCCACCTCCACGGCTTTAGAACTTTAACTGATGGGCAATCTTAAATGGCTTTTCTGGCGTCTACCTACCACAAAAGCAGAAGCTGCTCTTTCCAGAGCTCCTCAACGTTGGTAAAAGACCACTCTCAGTTCTTTAGCTTTGGGGTATTTCTTACCTTAACTGGGAAAGTTGACCAAAAGAAGATTTACAATTTATCTGGAATGGCTACTGTGCAAACTGTGAGAGTTCTGTATGTTTTCCAGTGGTTTACAGGCAAGGATGAGAGGACTAAACAAGTTTTGAGCAGACACCCTTTCTGCAGTGTGGTGTCATGCCTTAACAATAGTGTTTTCCCTCCTGGCAGGGCTATAAAGTAAGGAGATTATTAATTCAACAGTAAAAAGCAGAGTAGGTAATTTGTGTTAGTCCTAGCTCTTTGTTATTTTTTTTTTTCAAGGAAAAAAAAAAAAAAAGGACATTTACAAAGTGGTTGGAATACTTGGTAAACAACCAGAAACAAGACTTGCAAGGACTTGGGTAAGGATGACTCTCTCCTTTGATCCTGTTCCTTCTGCAGCGTGGCAGGCTAATATAGGGCTGGTGCTGCCTCTGCAAGCTCAGTGCAGGACTTGTCACACTGAGGGGCTGGAAATGAGGTCCTGCAGCCACTTCTGCCTCCTGGGACATGGTGGTGTGGAGAAACACCGAGAACTGGCAGAGCTTTTGCTCTGCTGCCCATCCCCAGAGCACCCTGAATCTTCTCGAGCAACGCGTGATTTGTACTGTCACGGCTTTTGCGGTTTCTGGTCTGGGATAAGAGACTGAATTCGTTTGCACAGCATTAAACAGGAATTGTGCTGAATGCTGAAATCAAATGCCAAATCCCAGTATCTTATTCACTAATAAGGTCTTTTTTAATTTGGGATGTAATTAGCTTACATCATAAAAAAACTCTAGATAAGCATTTTCTAACAAACAGCTGAAAAGTCATCACATGGAAATATTCATAATTGCTGGAAATAGACCTTAAACCATTTTGCTAAAAATCTTCTAACACAACAGCAGTTGTGTTAGCCAGAAAATCAGAAAATGTTTATTTTTGCTATGTATGTCTAGATATACACACATGGACACCCATATCCCCAGTCATGGTGCTGCACTTTTTACTTTTTCTACAGCTCTTGCAAAGTAAATTGTAAAATCCCCAGCATCTTTCTGGTGTTATTCATGAGCATTCCCAGTTTAGCTCTCTGTGTGCAAGCCCTAAAGCCTTTGTCAGCTGCACAACCGCTCTTCCTTAGCTTTGACTGTCTCTGAGCCACAGGAGAGAGATTTTTATAACGTCACAGAACTGCTCTGTCCTGAAACTCCAGAGCACATGGAGTAGTACAGTGCCAATGATCAAATGGTTTTATGAGGTGTTTATATAAGTATTTTATCACCCTCTAATAAAAATTAATGATGTGACTGTACCACAGCCAGCAACAAAAAATACTACACATGGAAGTGTTTTGAAAAGCCAGCAACAGCTCAGCGATGAGACAGGTGGCTCCCCCTCCAAAAGGCTCATCACCACCTGGGGTCCAACCCCTTCACCTTGTCCAGAGGATGAGTGTCCCCACAGGGCTGGCAGTCACCTCTCCACTCCACCCATTCTCTGTGTTTCCTCATTCCCAGCCTAACCCTCAGCTCATGCCCATCTCTTATAGAAAGGATCGACCAGTCTGCCTCCTGCTGCAGAAGCGCTGGCTCAGGCAGGAAAACATGCCAAAACCTCACCAAGCAACAGGGAAACATGAGCAGGTTTGGTCTTGGTGTCGCCAGGCCGCCTCTGAAGAGCACTGGCTGTGCAAGGCAGGCCTGCCCCTCGCCTGCTGACAGCCCTGCGTTATCTCCCCTGCCATCCTTCCCATCAGCTCATTCTGCTTGGCTCCACCGGTGACTCAGTCTATTAAATGGGCGTCATATTTTATTACAAACCTGAGCTGATTAATTACATGCTGTTAGGCAAAAAAAAAATGCAGGGCAGCTGTAGGGGGGAGTGGTGATGCAATGGAGGTGCAAACAGAAAAGTTGTCACTTCTGGAAAGGGAAAGAAAAGGATTAAAGAGCTAAACGTAACCAGAAGAGCTGCTTTCCTAAGTGGATCAGTCACTGGAGGCATTGGGAAAGCGTGGCCTCACAGTTCTGCTGCCATGGGAAGCACTGCCACCCATCATGCCAGGGCCTTGCAACTTCACATGCAGGCCTGGAGGGATGGGGAGCTCCTTGCGCCTTTTCAAAAGTAGTCCTTGCCGTCTGTGCTAATTAAAACAAAAAATGGTGATGCATTTTAGAAAATATTTTGGAAGTTCTTTAAATGGGGAGCATCTGAGCTGGTATGGTGGGATCCAAAAGAAGGAGAGTTTGGAAACTTCCCTCCCCCCAGTAGTAAAGCAGGGGGAGGAAGTGCCTGCTCATCCCAGCTTTCTGTTTGGGTCAGCATCATTAACTATGCAGTCTAATCAGGAAAGGGCAAGGCACCTCGTCCCAGGAAGAGATGGAGAGTTCCTGGCAGCTCTGTCTCAACTGGCGCCTGTGGGAAGGGAGGACACACTCCATCCCATCAAGGAGAAAAGCAGGCATGAATGAGATGAGTAAGGCCAGGGAGAATGGTGACTTTCCACTGCCAGATCTGTCTCTTGGGGCACAGGCTGGGATTGCCTGTCTTTCAAAAGAAGACTCACACACACACACACACACACAGAGAAAAGCACCTTTTAAAAACAATTTGGAAGTTTTGGGTGCAAGGCAAAGGATTAGTGGTGTGGTTCAAGAACAGGAACATCAGTAGATGAGAGCATGAATCACTCAAGAGGCCTTTTGCAAAGGGGAAGTCAGCAGGTATCACACTGAAATTACCATGGGTGGCAGCTCACACCCTTCAAAGCACTGGCTAAGCCAATTTAATTTTTGCTATACATGTTTGTTGCTTGCGCTTGAAATCACAGGGAAGAAAACCATTTCTGCTTGCTCTGTAAAATTGCCTGTGTGCTTAGTGCTTGAGCTGTCACATCCCTGGGTGGTGGGTTCACCCTGGCTGGATGCATGGTGCCCACCAAAGCCACTCTATCCCTTGCCTCCTCAGCTGGGGCAGGGAAGAGCAAACACAATGAACAGCTGGTCGGTCAATATAAGGGCAGGGAGAGATCTCTCACCAGTTATTGTCACGGGCAAAACAGACTCAGCTTGGGGAAATTAGTTTAATTTATTGCAAATTAACACCAGAGTGGGGTGATGCAAAACAAAAACAAATCTTAAAACACCTCTCCCCACTCCTCCCTTCTTCCCAAGCTGAACTTCACTTTTGATTCTCTACCTCCTCCCTCCCAGTGGCATAGGGGCACAGGGAATGAGGGCTGAAGTCAATTTATCACATGATTTCTGCCTCTCTTTCCTCCTCAAAAGGGGGACTCCTTACACCCTTCCCCTGCTCCAGTGTGGCGTCTTCCAGGGGCTGCAGGTGGATCTTTGCTCCAGTCATGGCTCTCCATGGGCAGCAAGGGCACAGCTGCCTCACCATGGTCTGCAACACAGGCTGCAGGGGAATCTCTGCTCTGGCACCTGGAGCACCTCCTCCCCTCCTTCTTCACTGACTTTGGTGTTCTCTGAGTTGTTCCTCTCCCATATTCCCACTCCTCTCCAGCCAAAATTTGCTCCTGGGCAGTAAGTGTTCCACCTTCTTAAATCTGTTATCCCAGCAGAGCTACCACCATCACCAATGGTCTCAGTTTGGCCAGCAGCAGGTCCATCTTGGAGCTGGCTGGCTTTGGCTCCGTTGGGCATGGCAAAAGTTTCTAGCAGCTTCTCACAGAAGCCACCCCTGTAGGCCCCTGCCACCAAAACCTTGCTTTGCAAACACAATACACCCTGTTTTCCAATGCCAAATGAGAGTGGAATAAGTGAAAGGCAAAAAAATCCTCCCTTATGCACCACTACACACTCAAAGCCAAACCCATGGACTCGATAACTCTGGAGAGGCAGCACAAGCCTCCTGTGTGGTAGATTTGTATTTGCAGACCTCTCTGACAAACCAGGGCTATGTGCACCTTGGGTCCAGTTCCTTAGAAGACCACCTTTATAATTTGCTGATGCTGGATAACTTCCTCCCGTGGGCCCACACTGTCTGGTAGGTGTCTCAGAGCCCTAGCTAAAACACAGCCCGAAATGGCACAGATTTTGAATGCATTATTAGCAAACACAGGTGACTCACTGCTTTCAAAACAGCAGTGTTATCACTGTCTCTCTTACCAGAGAGCACAGGTTCTGTGTAACAGAGGAGACCACAAAGAAATGTACGTCATCATGTGCTGGGTGCATCCCTGGGGACTAGCACTGCAGACTGGCATCAATGGAAAACCTTCAAAGCAATTGAAAATATCATTGGATTAGGGAATATATAATTTTTTAAATGGTTACAAACTTCTTGTAGATTTTTTACTTCAGGAAATAAAATTTAAAAGAGTAAAGTTTTTTCAACCTTGTAATTCTGTCATGTGTCTCATCCTGTACCCTACCTTTGCCTCTTTAATATTTTCAGCCAGCTTACTAAGTGATATACCACATTTTTGCATAGAATTATAGAACAATTTAGCCTAGGAGGTCTCTCTGGCGACCTTCTGACCCAATTTCCTGCTCAGGGCAGGACCAATTTCAAATGACCAAGAAGCTCCACAGATAACCTCTTCCCATTACTGAAAATATGCCTTACCAAACATTCACTCTTTGGGCACCTTGACTAATCCAGGGACTGGGCAGAGGGAGGTGTCTCTGCTGTTAGTGGAGAGGGTGAACCATGGAGAATCTGAAATAAGAGGTTAGGGAGAGGGTTTGAGGCTTGACTGGCCCATCTTTTACCTACCTGCACACAGAGACAGTCTGTTTTTCTTTTAGATCATGACAAACAGAGAGCCAGCTACTTGCTGGAAATAATAGTGATTCCCAGGAAAAAAAAGAGCAAAACTTCACCCACCAGGATGGTTCAGAAATTGAAAATTCAGAATTTGACATAAGAACAGGGCATATGAGGCCCAACTCCGGGAGCCATGGCCAAAAGCTCCACAAGCAAAGATGTTAAAAAAGAGATGAACTTACAACATACCACCAGGAGAGGCCTGGAAGCCTTTTAAGCTGTATATACAGAGATCTGTATTTTTTATGAAATATCCAACAGACAAGCATAGAATTTGTGCTCCCAAAGAGAAATGGGACATATAAAGGGGAAAACCTGGTAGATGTACCTGGAAAGCAGCAGGCAGCAGTGACATCCTACTAAGGAGAAGGGTGAGAAGAGGCAGACAGATAAACAGAGATTTCTGTCATGCATTTAGAAAGAAGCAGGATGGTATTTTCCAGCATAATGAGAGAAGTGATATTTTTTTTAGCTGCTAAGTTATAAGTGAGGACATTAAAAGTCTGTATTAGATATAAACAGGTTCAAGTCTTGCTACATACTCAGAAGGCCTGGAAAATCTGCCAAGGATATAATTGACCTGCTCATCTTCATTTTGAGAACACCCTGGTGTACCAGGGAAATTCCTGAAGTCTTACAGAGCATTAACATTAAGCCACTGATAAAAGGCATAAAGAAGAGCAGGCTAATGGTACAACATTTAGTCTGACATCCACTCAAGACAAACTGACAAGACTGAAGACAGAGGGATTGGGCTGACAGATGATGGGAACAGAAACTAATGCTGCTCAACACTTCAGTGAAAATGTTACAGGTAAGTTGTATCTGAAAGAGCAGATAACTCTGGATGGGCAGGGGAGGAGGGAAAAAGTGAGAAACAGCAGAGGGGACACCAAGGGCAGAGGAGGAGAAGGAGGTAGGCAGGGGAGAAGGCACTCCAGGAGCTGAAGCAGATATCCACCCCACTGATGAGGATCCACACCAGAGTGGGTTTATCCTGAAGAACTGCAGCCCAGGGAGGACCCCATGCTGGAGCAAGGGAAAAGGATGAGCAGGAAAGAGAATCAGTTATGGACTGACCCCAGTTTCCATTCCCAAATCTCCCTCTGCAACATGGGGGTAAAAGGAAGTAGAAGAGTTGTGGAAGATGTGGGAAAATAAAGGTATTATTTTAATATTTACATTTGTTTCTCACTACCTGAATCTATTTTAATAGGCAACAACTTAAAATATTTCCCCCCACCTCCATCAAGTCTAGTCTGCCTGTGGTGCTAGCTGGCAAGTTACCAAGCTCCCTGTCCTTCCTGTGACACTAGACCTTTCTCACACATTTTCTGAGGATGAGGAGGGGTGTGAGTGAGTGAGCAGCTGGGAGAGATTTCGGCTCTTTGGGAAGGCTAACCCACCACATACAGATCATGGTAAGCAAAAAGCAAATGCGTTAACTCATTTAGGAAAAAAACCTGAATGATTAATAAAGCTAATAAATAAAGGGTAAGGAGGTCAATCATGGAGATATATTCTTGCTTCTCCCAGAAGCCTGTCCTTGGATGCCATAGATCAGGGGCCCATTGTCATCTCAGGCTATTCCAAAAACTGAAATTGAATGCTATTGGCAGATTGATTTTCCTTACAGGTATTTTGGGCCTTGTACACATCTACTAGATTTTTAAAAAATCAAGCAGCTTGTCTTGAAGTATTGATTTTTAATCTTGTTTGCCCTTCATGTTTGATTTAACTAAAGAGAAGGAGCTCTTGTAAGGGTTTACAACCGTTTGCATGTGCTGTGCTTACTGCAATCCATCCCCTGTGTACCTTAACTATAAACACAAGGCTTTCCAGAGAGCTGCCGCCAAGGCTCCAGGGGCCGATGAAGAGCTGAGATATGTTTTCCAAAATATCCACTAGAGGGTACTCAATGACCTCCTAATGGAGACAGGTTTGCGGTCTAGCGCCTGGGAGAGGGGAGCCACAAGAAAATGTCCCTGATGGTTGCATTAACAATAGCAGAGCACAGTGCAGCACCGGAAAGCACACTAAGCAGGATTTTCGGACCATCAGGACCATATTTGCACCACAGCTCCGGTGGCCCCAAACTGCCAGACGGAAATGGGGCAATGGGAAATGGGGGGGTTTGTTGGTCTTTCCCGGGAAGTGTGAGCCCGTATCCAGCCCCACTGTGCGACTGGATGTGGGGCTGGCTGGAGCCCAATTCACATGCCCGTGACAGCACATTGCTCGGATTTCTTCCTTTCTTTACTTCTTTTGCTGTCTGACCTGCATTTGGGGTGACCTCCGTGCAAGCTGTTTTGACACGGCTGAGGTTTCCTGGGAAAAAAATGTGGATTTTTTTCATACTGCTGGCCATTGAAAGAATTTATGTGGAATACTGTGGTGTAACCAACCATCTCATAAAAAACAGCGACTGTTATTTCACAGTGATCTATTTCTTTTTCTATTTATCACTCATGATCAATTTAAATGCGTAGCCAATTACTGTCCTTTTTGCTAGAAAATAAGATAATTTTACCATGCAAGTAAGACACAAACAGAGGCTTTATAAACCCCCCAAATCCCTGGTCACACATTTCTGCTTGTTTTATTCCAGGCTTTGATTTCCCCATTAAATTCTACAAAGGACATGTAAAATGCTAGGCATGGCCTCAGAAAGCTGGCCCTGCAATGATATGCCATTCATCTTTTGCCTTCTCTTTCCAACAAATCAATAATAAGCATCTTATTTCAGTGTTGAAAGAGAAGATTTTTACTATCCAGCAGGACATCTGAGTTATTGACCTTGAACACTAATCAGTATGTTTGAATGTTCCTACCAGGTTTAGAGCTGAGGCTAAAAAAATCTAATTAAATCAGTAGGGGGCACGATTTCTTCAAAATATCACAGGATTATCCAGCCATGTGCTGGGTATTCTTTCTGTTTCACGGAGCAGAGCTACCCACCAATGTTTTTTCTAGAGGTCTAATGTTTTTTCTGAGTTAACCTGTTCAGGCCCTGAACTTTCCCACATGGAAACCTCAGGTCTTACTGACATAGTTTGCTGCTGCAAAGGCATCCTCTGCCATAGCAATGGGTCAGTTCTGCAGGGCATTGCCTAAATCATCCTGGAGTCCTTTTTCTTATTTTCCTGAACGTCCAGATTTCCTGGGGACAGCCCAAGCCTTGGCTGCTTTACCATTAGCCTGCAGAATGCTGAAGAAGTGCTGATTCACTGCCATGGGTCAAGGGGAGCAAGCCCAAAGGTCCTGGTAGGATACAGGAGGCTTGCCTACACCTCTGAAATCCTTCTGAGCAATAAGCAAACAGGAAACCCTTCCCCCCTAAATATTTAGCTTGTTCCCCATTATGTCCCAGTGGAAATACTCTATTGAAATACACCTTCAGATCAGATTTGAAACTCAAGGATAAAACAAAGGTACCATCAAGGGTAACTGTAGGTGAATACATTTTATCTACTTTTAGTTCAGGATAATGAAATTTCCCCATTTCTCTAGCACACTGGCTGTGTGTACTTGCCATTTCTTTACCTGTTACACTGCTGGATGGTTTTCACCTCCAGAACAGGCAGGGAAAACCAGTGAACATGCAGAAGGTGGCCAGTAGGACGGTGCTCTAGGGTGGAACACCATCAGGTCTGATGCCCACAGCAGTATGGACAGATGACGAAAGAAGATGTCTAATAAGGACATATCCTTATTATCTGTATGTCACCTTGGATACTTGATCCAAAGGTTTTCTATTTTCATTGGAAATTCTCTTTCAGACTCTGTCTCAAGTTCTTGGAAATTCAAGTTCACCTTCAGTCTTTGATCAACAGAGAAGAGGATCTTCTCCTTGGCATCAATGATTGCACATAGATTTGGAGGCTCAGATTGACTGAATTTGCTTTGTCTTGCTATAAAAATTGGCAATAAAGACACCACTATGTGAGTCAATCAACGTTCAGAATACAGAATAATCCTAAATGAGTGGCTCGTCATGGTTTATAAAGCAACATATTAGTTATTTTAATAATTACATGGTGTCTTTTTGTTTCATGCAGATTCCCTGCCTTCACTCTAATTAGGTCCCTTTGCTTCAGCATTAGTTGCCTTTCATGTGCATCTCCCCCCTTCTGGCTTTTTGATACCTCAGGAAATGAAAGGGAGCTGGTGAGGGGCCTGTGTGGGCTTTGTGGCAAAAGTCTGAGTGACAATACAATATTTCAGTTTCACTAAGAGGCTGTCAGGAGGAAATCTGCACACTCAAGCAGACTTCCCAAAAGACAAAGTTCTTTATCTTTGCTGCTTCCCCAATGAATACACAGGTGTGGATTACGGGACACCCACTCTCTTCTGATCTCAGGCATGAATCAGGCACTCTGAAGTGGACACATCTCACTGCCAGTTGCTAAAAAAACCTTACTGATGCAATTTTACAGAGCTATTAAATGCTGAGGGAAAAAAAAATAAAATACACAAACAGCTGTTTTCCACTTGGGACATGTTTTCTAACCATGTTAAATGAAAAGGCAGAAGGGATAGAAGGCAGGGTGCAAAAATCTCTTTTTACTTTATCCCCAATACCCTCAACAAATGCATATGTAACTCCCCTCCTACACAAGTATGTGCCAACAACTTCCTTGGGACATGCAGGTCTCTATCTCCTGACTAGTCAAGACCTGCAGATCATTGAGAGGGATGCTTATGCCTGCCCACAGGCCCTCTGGCACTTCATTGTAGACATTTGTTCTAAAGGGGTTGACTGGGCTGGATTGCTTGGTAACGTGGTGTGAGCCAGCTGGAGAAGTAATGGCCACAGGAAGAGTCACTTGTCCCATCAGCCAACATTGGCAACTTACTGTCTGGGTATTCCCAAGGGTGGAATAAATGAATGCAACATACACAAACAAAAATTTGATTTTTTAGCTTCAGGGTTAAGGAGAGGAACAGATATTTGGTATTTGCCCACTTTTAAATCCATACATCTCAAATAATGGATATAACATAAGGGCAGGCACTGATCTCTTCTCTGTGGTGCCCAGTGACAGGACCCAAGGTAATGGCCTGAAGTTGTGTCAGGGGAGGTTTAGGCTGGATATTACAGGAAGTTTCTTCCCACAGAGCGTGGCTGGGTGCTGGAACAGGCTCCCCAGGGAAGTGGTCACAGCACCAGCCTGACAGAGTCCAAGAAGTTTTGGGACAATACTCTTGGGCACATGGTGTGACTCCTGGGGATGGTGCAGGGCCAGGGGTTGGACTCAATGATCCTTGTGAGTCCCTTCCTCAGCACATTTCATGATTCTGTGACTATTTAGGTGCTCTTGGTAGCTTTTGGATATTTTCTTATATCCAGAGCATTTCAAATTCTTCTCTGAGGCGGTTTCTACCAGTGCACAATCTTACTGAAGACTGCACAAGCATTTAAACCCCTTTTTGTCTCTGGCTGTGGCAGCTGGCTGGTCTGTGTTAGTGTCTCTCTTGGGAGGCTGCTCAGGAGAGGACGTATTTCTGCAACAGTGGATGAAAGGCCAGTTTGTGCTCTGCAGAGTCTCCATAACATAGAGCAAGTGTTGAAAGCTGGACTGTTCTTTCAAGATGAATGGAAAGCCTCCAGCTACTTCTGCCTCAAGGTAGAAGCAAGAGGAGATTTTACCTGTGTTCATTTTTTGCTACCCTTCTCTGAAGACTATTAGTTTCAACCTCCTTTTTAAGGATTAGGTGACCAAAACAGTCTAAAGCATTTGAATACAGAAGGAATACTGAATCATGAAATGGCATTTTCTCATTTCTCTGTCCCAGTCCTGTCTGTGTTTTGCTGAAGATGCCTAGATCAGAGCCTGCTGTTGGATCACAGTCCCTAAGGTTGTCCACATTTTCTCCATAAAAGGAAGAGTCAGAAAGAGATGAAAAAGGGGACAGGACAGCTCAACATATTTCTGTGAAGGCTCATTATCTCATACTGACAACAGTCAATTTTCTCTGTTATCTTGTTTTGTAAGTGTCTTTCTTTTGCCAGTTTTTCCTGGAGCTTCCCTAGTTCAGAAAAGACAGATTTACCCCAAAAAATGCTGTCCTCTGCAAATTTTTAACTTTGCGCTCTGTAATTTTTAGGTCTCTAAATGTGTTTTAAAATGATTGACAGGTTTGCATTTTTCCAGTCTCTTATTTCAGTTTCTGCTTTTACCAATACATGTTTCACCTTTTTTTTGTTTGCTTCAGTTTTGTTTTCCCCCTGTAAAAAGCTGAAGAAATCTCTTCTACGTAGGCCCTGATCCTTAACCAAAATCATAGCTGGTATGTGATGTGTGGGTAGATACATAAGCTCTTGAAAGTCTCTCTAACATGTATCATGTGAACCACTTCCCATTTTACTCTTTATTTAGCAAAATTTAATGGCACTGCTTGTTTTTCAGTGTTTCAATATGTTTCTCGGTAAATGTTACGTACAAGATGATCATCATGTAAAATACTTAAGTCCAGATCTATGCTTGAAATCTGCCTGGCAACCAGTCTTTGGCATAAATATATACATATGTATTTATACACACACACAGACACACACACACACACGCTGTATATATACACTTATATATCTCATATATTCTCTAAAAGAGAGCCACTGCTTCCAAGCTGTCCATGGGAGCAATGCCATTGGGAGCAGCAGAGATTAGCCAAGATATTTCCAGGTGATGTCCTTGCTTTTTGGGGAGAACAAGCACGTTGAGCAGGAGCAAACCCCAGACTTTATACCATGGTGCTCCCACTTTTTTCACACCAGTCTTGGGTGTCACCCACACCTGGGATTTCCACATCTTAGCCACCAATTTGGCAGTTCAGGGCAAGAGCTCCAGGATCTGGAAACCAAAAGGAGAAGCAGCACAGTGGGGAGGGGAGTCGGGCAGGCTGAATCTCATGGGGACTCCTCTTGGTTTTGGAACCCAGCAGCAGAACATCATTCCCTTAGATGCATCTTTTCCCAGTTTTAAAACCTGAAGCTGTTAAGCTGGCACTCATCATACACACCTATAGCGCTAAATTTTTGAAGCAAAACGAGTGATATTACAGCAGAGATGGGTTTCTTGCTCTACTAGATTATGTCATCATATTGATGTATGGACACCCAGAAACGCATCTGTCTTGATTTACTCATTCCTAGTGGGCAATGCTCCCTTTGTTTCCCAACTTCTCAGCAATGCAGGCCATTAATTAAAATGTATATCTCTCTCAAGTGGTATTTTAATTGCATTTCAAGTCCAACTTTAGGGGCTGGCAAGTAATAAAACTGGGTATTATGTCCATTTTGAAATGCTGAGAGCTGTAGGGGGAACAGACAACTCCTGCAGTTAATCTGCAGCCCCACACTGCTCAATTCCTGAGTGTGCCATTTGTTTGATTAATGGACGTTATTTTTTTTCTGTAAAAATCAACAATTTTAATATTGTTTTCCGTCAGAAACTATTTGTGCCTTGCTTGTGGATTAAAGAGAAACTTCTTTAGCATGTGTCCCACTTGCTGGTGAAATCTTCAATCAGAGCAGCCTCTCCTGACCTGGGAGGACAGGAGTTATTCCAGGCACATTGGATGCATGTGGCTCGGTTGCCCCCTCATTTGTGACTGTATTACTCCATTGCCTGCCCTGCACTTCCTCCTCAAGGAATCTCTAAAGGTCTTTTCTTCTCATCTTCCTTCTCCTTTTGCTTTTCCTCCTCCCACCCGTTTTGATTGGATGGGCTGTGTGAAAGCCCAAGTGCCCACCCAGGACAGCCTGAAGTGCTGCAGGGGAGCTCTGACAGCCAGCAGATGGCAAAGGCTCAGTGCCCCACTGGCCACGGTAACAGGGCAGAGGTTTGCACCTCAAGCTCCCAAACCTGGTAGGACCATTAATACCTTCACTTTCACATTCTGTGATCAAACCCCAAGTTTCCAATGGTCCTTCTGCCACCTCCTCCTGCCCCACAGATGCCAGGACCCACTGGAGAGGGGACATCTCTACAGGGCCATAAGAAGCCCCCAGAGGTGTGTGGCAAGACGTGGATGTCACTGTCATCTCATGTGGCCCCTTCCATAAGGATCTCCAAGCAGCTTGTCTCTTTCCCACTCAGCTTTCATCAACAGAGCTCTAAACTTTCCCTCCTTGGTCAGTATTGTCTTATCAGGATTTTCTCTTGATAGAGAGATTAAGTAATTATGTTCTGGTTGAGCAGCTGCATCCTACTTCTGGTCACTACTGACTCCATCAGAAACACCTCCCATCCATATGCCACTTCTCTCTCTTAGCAGAAAAATCAGAGGAAGGTTGTAGGATTGAAAGCTCTTCTTCAACCTCTCAGCACCTTTTCATACTACAGGTACTGAATACATACAAATATATTTCAAATAAAGGAAGAGCTTTCTAATAAGGAAGTCTACTTCTTGCTTTTTGTACCACGTGCTTCTCCAGCCTCACTTCTTTCGGCTTGGCTGGTGCAAAGCAGCTGGAACCCACCCTCAGACTCAGCCCATCCTTGCAGAGAGGTTTCCAGGACTGGGGCAAAGCTGTACAATCTGCTTGCAAATGCAGCAGAGGAAGGCTTGCCAAGGAGTTTACTTTCTGCCAAGGAGGAGCTTCTGGCTTCAGGAAGCTCCTGATTGTTTCTGTAACCTAGAGCATGACATGGGTGCTGCTGGCACTATCAGCAGTTGTGTTTCAGCTCCTGCTTGCCTCTGTGAACTCAGAAACCAGCCTTCCTCTTACCCATTTCCAAAAGGTCACTGACAGCATTTCACAGCTTCACAAAGGGATGGTGAGTCACAAAGAGTTTCAAGTGGCTAAAGGTTGTAAAGGAGGAAGAGGCACATCCATTTATTTTAAAGTCAGCATATTGATATGTATTTGTGGGAGCTGTAGATTCAACAGGAGTCACTGTATTCATTCCTTCCCTACTTACACGTCCTAAGCATAGCAGACATATCTGCCTACTGCTTTCATATTCATATATAAAAATATTACAGTTCCTAAATCATGGTAGAGGAAATGTTTTTCTTTGTTAACTATTAGCCTTAGAGTGGCCCATTTGGATGCAGCTCACTCTGCACCCCCATGAATTTTATAACACTCCTAGAAACAAATAGATTAGCCCTGTGTTTAAGAGTGCAGCTGGTATCAAAAATGATGAGCAGATGAAGAGAGACCATTGACTTTGTCAAGAAGAATCTGTGTGGTACACATATGAGCAGCTGAAATGGGGAGTGCCTTATGCCTGCCCTTACCAAGTGTCTGTCATGCTTATCACACACAAACAAAGTGGAGTTAACAGGTTTCGTGTCAAACCCTGGAATTCTCATACTGGGTCTTCCCATTTTCCATTGGAATGGCAGACCTTTAGACCATTTTGGCAGACACAATTATTAATTAATTTTTTTTTTTTTTTAAATCCTGTTGCAACAGATACTTCTTTGGCTTGCACTGTATAATAGCTTTGCTACCAATTTTGTTGCTTGTTTCATAGTATTTGCTCTGACCTGACACCTATCTGTTACCTGGTAAAGCTTGCCCCCTTCACTGGAGAAGAGCATTTCTGACTTAGGCAGTGGCAGACTCCTGGTTTATTGATATTTCCTCACCTTCTTTTGTCAAGGTGAACAAGAATCAGCTAATACAGAGCAGAGCATGCCCAGTACTTACTAGACAGTTTGAATTTGTCTAGTATTCCTTTAAATGTTTTAATCAGATGAGTGCGAGGGGGAAGCTTGGTCTCATTAATCGGTACACTGAAAATGTTCATGGATAAGCTCCTGAGGGAAGAATTGCAGGATGTGGGTTATTTTAAGCAGCATTTGCCTGCCTATGCAGAACTGAAAATGCTTGTGATCTACAACACTTGACAAATAAAAATTTGAGCAATTACGTGAAGACAAGAAAACCTGTGTATTCCATGCTGAATTATAAATCATGCTGCATGGACAGGTGCAAGGGAGCAATTTCACTGGCTAACAAAAGGCCAAACAAGTCTAATTACATAACAATGGCCTCAAATCCAACTTTTAATCTCCTCTCAGACCCTCATCACTATGAGGAAGGGAAAATCTTTGAATTTTTAATTCACCATCTAGCATTTAAAATGTATTAAATAAATTAAACACCCGTGAGCCTTAAGAACTTAAAACCTGTGCTCTTTCGGACAAATTAAAGTTGGCTCTGAATAAATGTTAGTTTCCCTTTCATATGTTGCTTCTTAACTTGGTAACATGTAATCCCAAATCCTTTCTTAGTGCAATGCACCTTGGCAGTTTTGGTTGCACCAGTCAGTTGCTGGTGCGGGGTACAGTCAAATTGCTTGAGCCTATACGAGACAGATGTGTAGAGTTACTGAAAGCACATTTTAAGTTGATGATTATCCATAACTTATGAGCTGATTTACTTCCTGACAACACCATCTGTATTGCCCACCAGGCTGCCATTTGACAAAAGATCCCTTTGATGGCTCCTGTTCTGCCCTGTCTCTCAGTGATCCCAGCCCCATGCTCCTCCTCATTGCTGCCTTCACAGCTTTTGTGGGACCATAAAATGATGCTGATATAGATCTTAAGTGAACCTTCTTTAGTGGATTCTCATATTCCTCAGTGTGGCTCATTGTATGGCCCCAGATGCAGAAGTACTGCTGTGATTTTCCCACTAGCTGTAGGATTTGGGCTGGCCCTCACCACTTCAGCCTCCCCCACGTTGCCTGAGCGATACTGGACGATGGTTACAACCCACAAGAGTCCATGTTAGAGGTCTTCTCAGCTATAATTTCCAGCCCAATTTAGAGGCGCTTGAAAGAGGCTCTTTGGGATGTGTCTACAGAAAGGAGCAGCTTTGGGACAACTTCTTCTGACCAAAACCAGGGCAAACCAAAACCAAAACCCTCCAATAATGAACTGGAGAGTACCATGGGTCCCAACTGGGACCCTGTAGCCTTCATCCCACAGAGCCAATGGTAGGATGGGCTGACACAGAAAAGTCACTGGATCTGGGAGTCCCTGGAAAAAGCTCCCAATTTCCCACAAGAGTGGTGTGAGAACATATACACCTGCTCACTTACACCTGCATTTCCACAATGACAACCACAAGCTCACCTCAGCCTCAAAGCTAAGGGAGGGAGACTGGGAGACCCTTTTTTAATGCTGTGGTGTTGATTTTACCTGTTTCTTTTGAACACCCCCACACCTTCACTGCAGGCTGCAGAAAGGACCTACTCCAGGAGAAATCTGGAATTACTGTCAAGGAATGGCACTATTTCAAAACAGTTGATTGGCTCTTATGACTAGAGCTAGTATTACCTATCTCTAAAGTCTTGAAGAACCTTAATTTTTAAGCTTCTAAAATTTGCTGTACTTGCTGGGCAATGATAAAATGGGCAACAAAACCACAGCTGAAATATTTGGACAGATGAGCCTCCATGATGTACAGCTTTAATGACAAATTATGGAGGTTGGCAAGATGGTTTAAATTAATGGATTTAAGTAAAGTACTAGATTTCTACTTAAATCCCAAGAATTTGTTATAAAGAAATATTTGAAACCTCCAGTAGCCTCTTCAAAAATCTTTCATAGCCTGACTGCTTATGCATAGGTATTTTATTCATGATGGTGCAGGTACCTTAGTGTTTAGAGACACCAGATTCGTGAGAGACGTTGTATATATTACAGAAAAATTCATTCCTAGAGATTTTGTATGAACTGTGGGCACAGAGGGGATGAAGGTAATTGTGAGACAGTGTAAAGTGGCACAAAAGCAAAAGCCCTGTTCTGCAGCTGAAAAAAACATTTTAATTGTTGCTTTGGAGACATCTTGATACTGTAGTTGCGACTGTGAAATCAGCTGAGGTTTAGAAGAGAATAACACGGTAGAAGGATAAGAGGATTTTGAAGGCTGCAATTTATTTATTTGAACATTTCATTGCTCAGAACTTACCCCCAGAGCAATCTAATATTGCATGGAATAATGGTCCACACAGACTCAGCTCAGCTCCATTGTATACCATGATTTAAAGAACAAAGACAACATCTTAAAGGTCATTTTGTTACTGCTGTTCTAACACAGCTAAAAATGTACCATTAGAGCGGTTAGAGATGGCTGCTTGATAAAATGGCTTTAGGCTCAAAAAGGGTAGATTTAGATTTGATATACTGAAGAAATTCTTTACTGTGAGGGTGGTGAGGGCACTGGAACAGGTTGCACAAAGCTGTGGATGCCCCATTCCTAGAAGTGTTCAAGGCCAGGTTGGCTGGAAGTTTAAACAACCTGGTCTAGTGAAAGGCATCCCTGCCCACAGTAGGGGAGGTAGAACTAGGTGATGTTTAAGGTTCCTTCCAACCCAAACCATAAGGGTTGTTGTTTTCCATTTGCAGTGTCCTTCCCATTGTTCCTCACATGTGTTCCCTTTACAGAGAGATGGTGGTTCCCACCCTGTCTCTGATAATATACCATAGTCAAGCCGTCTGCTATCCCACAAAGGTCAGCTTTTCACACCTCCCAGACCAGAAGGCACTGAGTGGATCAGACCTGCAAAAACCCAGGGTGGTCACACCTTGATCTCTGCAGTTCGGGGACAAAGGGAACATGTCACACAGCTCTTGCCTGGGTGTCTAACTCAACTTGCCCTGCTCCCTTTGTAGGGTAGAATATGGCAATAGAGAGTCTACATCACCCACTGCTATCTACTTCTATAGTCTGAACAGGCCCCTTTTTGACTGTTGTCTGCTTCATGTTTATTTCTCCATTAATTAATAAAGGAGAATACTTGAAAACAGAAAGTTAGGATCTCATCTCTCCGTAGTTTTGCTTTTGCTCTGTTGTTTGGGGTCTCATTCCAGACGATTGAGATGCCTTTTCTGGCTGCCAAAAATCCAGTTCATTGTGCTCATGCTTGTGACCGGGCTGCAGGAGTCACAAGGAGGATGGAGATGACCCCTTTTGTGTAACTGGGATACTGAAACCAAGGTACCAGAAGCCATGGTCCCAGTCCAGTGCCTTGGATGTCAGAAAGAACAGGGAATAATGCCCAGCTAGAGCATCTCCTTCTGACTTCAGGTAGGGCAGGACTTTGTCACTTCCTATGGGGTTTGGGGAGGCTCTTCAATACATACATGCTTGAGCAAGATTCCTCCTCTCTCGTGCCCTTGCAGCAAGCTCGCCTCTGGCCAGCCCTCGGTAGGATGCTCGAACACTCTGTGCCTCAGAAAGGCTGGAAGCAAGGCCAGCGGTGTCTCTCTGCTGCTGCAGGCATCTTGTGAAGATAAGTTAATTAATGTTTGTGAAGCAGGCACATCATGGGGTAATGAATGCCACAGGAAAAAAAGTATTAGGAAATTCGCATTTGAGAACAGGGCTTGGCTAGCATGCAGTAAATAAGGCCTGGAGCCACAGCAAGGAAGTTCAACAGCAAGGAAAAACAAAATACTGAGCAGCTTGGTCCCAAAGCAGGGCTGGTGCTTCCTCAGTTCTGAACCAGGGAGCAGCCCAGTGGGAAAACCAAGCAGGAGCATCTAGGGCCTGGCAGGGGCAGCAGCGCTGTCCCAGAGGGGCTGCTGCACCTCCTCAGAGAGCTTTTAATGCAGCTCCACCTGCATGTGGCTCTGTGTGAGTGTGTGTGTGTGATGGTATTACCCAAGGAGAAGTAAAGCAAAGCATGCTGAGATGAAGCTGCATCCTCCTACTCCCCATGAGCCAGGGGACAGTGCCAGATGGTGCTGGAGGTCCGCAGCAAGATCTGGCACTGGGATTCTCTGTATTCCCATTCACATCAGGGCTGTCACACAGCTTTAAGCGCTGTTGGAAACTTACACAAGAGAGGGTAATTTCAGCCTTCATCCTGTAACTAGTGCTTTGTTTGCTGAAGGGGCTGAGTGGGGAAATGAATTCCAGCATAGAAATGTATTTCTGTGATGATGAGAGCTCGCAGTGAGTTAATCATGCCAGCAGCATACTTTGCACTATTACCCAGCAGCCTTTGTCTATCTAGCACAGCATTTTATTAGACTTGGAGCTCTCCCTTGGAAATACTATTTGTATGAAGAAGGGGGGTGGAAAGAAAAGTGTTGTGACTGCAGTGAGCCAGATGTCCTGATTTACCTCTCATGGAAATCTGGATATCTAAAATGGTCAAGCAAATATCATACAGGTGCCTCTAAGATTTATTTAGAAGTTTAATGCGAAAACCACATTTCAAATCAGAGAGGAGAGGAAGGGAGAAATACTCTAATTTAAGTAATGAAAGAACATTGATTTGTTTCCATGTCAATCTCACATGCAGGGGGACACACAGCTTCCCACTGGCACCTCAATGCCAGCATGGAGTGGATATTAAAGGCACACAAATACCTTCCCAGCAAAAGATCCTGCTGGATTTAAATCCAATGAAGCCAGCTTTCAGAAGGAGTGCTGAGAGGGCAATAACAAATGATTCTATTAGCATTAATGCAGTCAGCTTGTGCTATTTATAATGTAAATATCATCTGAGTATAAAAATTGCCTCATTGGCAGAACAGAGGTAAAATTCCCATTCATCACGCTTTAAAATAGCCTAATCACACAATATGTACTCAGTAACTGTAAATGAACGATGTTCTTAACATAAAGATGATTAATATTGGGCAGATACCTGTTATGTGTTTTTCTGCCGATGGAAAACATAAATTATTTTGGCCCAAAACATAAAAACTCTGAGTGTATAAAGAAGTGTTTACATTAATCCACCAAATAATTTCTTCTATTCCTGCAGGGATTAGGGCCTTTAAAAGCACATAAAGGAAATATGATTTTATCTTATTTACTTGAAGATTGAAACATTCTACAAAAGCCATACATAAACTTGCGTTTTCACACTGTTGTTGCAAACAACCCCAGGGGCTTGAACTACACCAGTCCAAGCATAAAGCCTGACCACTATCTCCAGTCCTCAAATACTGGCACTGTTTTGATTTGGGATAGTAAGATGCTTTTATTATTCAGATTATGTTCTTCCAATGTAGTCAGCAGAAGAGCAGCCAAACGGTGAAGGAAAGAACTTTTTCTGGAGCAATTATGTGAAATAATAAAAATATCTCCTTCCCACAGGCTGTTTGAATGTAGGACTGTGCAGCAGATGTAACCCCCAAAGAACAGGTGCCCAGCCTCCTGTGTCTGCCCCCAGCACATGTGGCACAGGCACTGTCCCAGTCACCACTATCCCACCCTCCCCATGGTGAATGCGTTTCCTCTGGGGACCTCACACACAGCTAGAAAGAGCCTGATGCCACTAAGCTACTCAGAGCTTTATGTCCCATCTCATCAATGGGAGGATTTTCAAACCAGCTATTTCCCCACCTGCCTTGTCTTCAAGATCCTACTAATCCAAAAAACTGCCTCAGAACCTCTCTGCTGAGACAAACAGAAGATGCAGGTGCTCACCCACCATATAGAAGCATGGTTTAAAAACCCTGGCTTCCCCAGCTCAACCTAAAACACTCATCCTTAAAAAATACCTTGTTCCCTGGGCATTGATAAGAGTGAACCTCCCCAGCAGAGCCCATGCTGCTCTGCCTTAGGGATGGCTGGCACAGAATGTGTCTACCAGGAAACTGTGTGACATGTTCTTTACATCATGACTCAGACTATCGAATGAAAAATCAATTCCAACACATTATGCCATTGCAAGTAGGGCAGCTGATGTACCTACTTACCTTATCTCATCCCACCACTACTTTTTTAAATTCCTCTTTGAAAGCAGATGGCTTTCTGCATTCAGCTGGAAGTTATGCCAGAATTCATACACACATGGTTAGAAAGCAGTGTAAGTTTATTCATGGCCAGTTTGCATCACTTGTTCTTGTGCCCATGTAGTCTGTGCTTGAATAACTCCATTCAGGGAGTCCCAGGAGGGATGAGAGCTCCATCAGGGATTCTTTCTCTCCCATTTTAACTCATTATTCACACAAGTAGGGAACAAATTTTGACAGATACCATGAGTGTCACACAAAACCAGATCGTTCACACAAATCACTTGGAATTATTTAGATTTCAAGTAATGCTTGGGAATAGGGGACTATTGTTCTGAAATTCATGTCAGAATAAAACAGCCCTTAACACCACTGTACTGCTCTAGACAGTGACACTTAGAGGCACTTGCTGTACAGACTACCATGCCTTGTAGTTCTGCCTTCTGTGCCACTGAGTCTCCCACTAATTCAAAGGACTCAGCACAACTCAGAAAGACAAGCAAGGCTGGCTGGTAAAGATGTAAGTAAAAATAGCAGTGAGTGATGCCTCCTCTCCATTTTGAGCACACCCTTGTTTCCCTGCTCAGTTCTCAGAAGAGGTTGAAGCCACCTGCTACCAGGCCCCACACCTGGTTTTTAAAAATGCAGCATGTCACATTCCCCTTGAGCCAACAGGGTTGTGCAGAGCCCAGACCCAGTGCCCCCTTCAGACAGCACACGGATGTGCCTGGTGAGCCTACCACATACCTGAAGAGAGGACAGGACCCTAGAGGCACCTGAGCATCCCTTTGCTGCTTCAGCCCTCCAGAGATCTTCCAGGGAACCATTGTCGGTACTGAAGTGGAGCTTGTCATGGATCTCCTGCAATTCCCAACCCAAAGATTTTCAAAATCTTCTTTATCATGTGGCTCACCATTGTGGAAACAAAATGTTGTTTCAGACTAGTTATTTTTTTCATGCAACCATGTCATCCAACACTTCAGATTTTCTACAAGAAGGTTGGCTGGGTTTTCTTTGCTTTCATTCTCAGTTTACATTATATTTATTGTATCAAAAATGTTCTTAATTAAGAGCTTTATATATAATGTCCATACGCAAAGGACTCTACCTCACTGTGTTTGACAAAGCTGCTGACAGTAGGCAATAAAAGGAGATTACAGTGTTACAAAGGACAGAAATGTCACCGCCAGCACTTTTCAGGAGTATGAGAATGCATAGCCAAAGCCTTACTCTTCAATAATCTCTCTGAAACAGATTGTTCCCTCTAACCTATTATGTAGCCTAGAAAAAATTAACTATGTTGTTGATGTGGAGACACTAGAAGGATCACCCTCTGCTGCCCAGGGATTCCTCCGCACTTTACAGACATTTGTGCCAGTAATGATCTCTGCAGGGATGGGGAAGGAAAAAGAAGGGTTTGAATATTAGGAGGCTCAGATAAACATATTCCTGGAGAGGCTTTTCTTATCACTATGGTCTGATAGAATGAATTTTACAAATGGGAGAGAGAAGGGAGGGAGAAAGTCAGACCATGATCCCTGCCAACTACAACCCTGCAACTACAGATACACGGATATAATTTTTAAGAGAGCATGAATAAGTATGGTACAAAAAAATATATCTTTCAGTTTGGCTAAGTTTGTTCTATACAAGGACTCTCATAAACACTGCCTAGCTTCCAGTAGATACAGCTTTACTGTAAATTTTTTGCTCCTAAGACACTTGTGCACATGCCTCTGCCACCTGATTTGAGACAGACACTCTGATATGTTAATAACTCTTAGCAACACTTCAGATGTTTTCCTGGCTGAGGCTGGAGAAACTCCTAGACACCCACTGCCTTGGCAGATGGGGAATTCACTTGCTATTTCACCTGCTAGGCTGGGCCCAGAGGCATTTTGGAGAACACCAGCTGCTTTGCGCCTCTGCAAAACCCCACCCCAGAAGTGTTGCAGACCACTTTTCCCATGCTTGGTTCCCCTTATGAATGAGAAGGATCTGAAAACCCGTAGGTATATTGACTCTTTGGCAAATGCTTGAACCAAGACGTGTCCCAGATTATCTCCTTGGGTCAAAATTGTGTGGTGGCACTCATATTACCTCCAGTGGTTATTTAAGGGGTGAAACACACACATCCTCATTGCCTCAGCTGCATGTCTAAGACATCATACCCTCTGTGTCCTGCTTAGCTAAAAGGGTAGCAGTCACTAGCAGATTCCCTACTCTTCACATAAGCAGCAAAAATGCTAATATTTATCATGCAAACAAAATTGTATGTGCCACTGCCCTGCTTTCCAGAGGTGGTCCTGTATGTTCTATGCTCCTGTGTGTACTATGATGTGCCATTTATCTGTAATTTGAAAAATTAGGGTTGAGTTGTGAAATTTATCCAAAAGAAAGAGAAAAATCTCTGGGCTCTGCACTGAGGGTATTGTATTATTGTGACTGAAGATGAAAAAACTTGTTTTAGTTGGGTAAGGATGGCCAAATTTAGCTACAAGTCTTCCAGGCAAAAGAAGGCCAATGCTCCTCTACAACTCTTGAATTTTTCTTTTGCTTCTTTCACTAGGAAAGCAAAAGAAAACATGAGAATTCAAAAAGTGCATCTAAATTCACAGTGAAATGAAATCCAGAATTGCCTTGCTTTATAGCTGATCACTGGAAAATAAGCTGAAATAACAGTATTTGGAATAAAAATAAGTATTGAAATAGGCACTATGGAGTAAACTTTCCCCTTTTTCTTACTATCTCAGAAATAAGATACTTTACAAGGTGGTTGCTGCCTTTCAAGGAAAATCGGGTTCCAGCATTGCCATTTATTTGTGATTTAGCAGAAAAAACCCTCACAGGATCATCCGGCGAAGCAATCTGTCTGTTTTCCAGCAGAGATAACACATGTTAGTGGGGCAGTGCTCTCAGAAATACTGAGAGCAGGTTGTATGCCCTGATTTTGTGAAAGATACTTTCAATCACACAGCTTACTTTCATGCGGCTTTGGGCATGGCAGTCAACTGAAAATCGTGCCAAATGGATTAGAAGAATGGAGTGACATAGGTCCAACCTGAGAAGTGACTTTTTGAGCTATTTGGCAAGAAATAGAATATAGGACTGTAAAGATAACTGAATTTAATATTTCAAAGTTGTAATTATAAATGATGAGTGCACTTGGAAAATGGAAAATTTTTTGAGGGAATCATCTGTCAAATGAGGAAGAGAAGAGTGATCCAGCAAGAGCACAGGTCTCAGTGAGTTACCCCAAAATGAAAATAAGTGCAGGAGGGTGCAAATAACAAATATCTAAAAGACAATGACAAAGAGAAAGGGAATTACTCTTTCTCATTTGCCCTTGTTCCTCCCATCTAATTGCCTTTTTACACTGGCTTGCTTGCTGGGCTGTCTCCTTTCCTGGGCTGTCTCCAGGCAGCCAAGAAGTCCAACAGCACCCTGGCCTGTATCAGCAGTAGTGTGGCCAGCAGGACCAGGCACCAATTTGTTCCCCTTGGCACTGGTGAGGCAACATCTCAAATCCTGTGTCCAGTTTTGGGCCCCTCAATTCAGGAAGAGCATTGAGGGGCTGGAGTGTGTCCAGAGAAGGGCAACAGAGCTGGGGAAGAGTCTGGAGCACAAGTCCTGTGAGGAGCAATTCAGGGAGTTGGGGTTGATGAGCCTGGAGAAGAGGGGTCTCAGGAGAGACCTTATCACTCCCTACAACTTCCTGAAAAGAGGCTGTAGCCAGCTGGGGGTCAATCTCTTCCCCATGTAACAAGGGATAGGACAAGAGGAAATGGACTCAAGTTGTGCCAGTGGAGGTTTAGATTGGATATTAGGAAAAAATTATTTGAAAGGGTTGTCAAGCACTGGAACAGGCTGCCCAGGGAAGTGTTGGAGTCACCATCCCAGAAGGTATTTAGAAGCGATGTATCTGTGGCAACTGGGACATGGTTTAATGGTGGACTTGGCAGTGCTGGGTAAATGGTTGACTGCATGATCATATAGGTCTTTTCCAACCTAAATGATTGTATGATTCTAATTATCTGATTTTTTTTACTGTTGCTTTTCCTGTTGATGCCAGGAAAGTGAAACATGGAAATACAAGATACTAAAATCATGCCAGAAATACAAATCTGGTAGAGTCTGATGGAATCTAGAAGAGAAGTGAAAACCCAAACATATAAATAACATTGTATATAGTATAGATAACATTATGTAAATAATAGAAATTATATGCAGTATAAAAAAAAGGGATATATATGTGTAGTTTTGGTCATTAAATTATAGAGTAGAAATAGCAAATTATTGAAATTAGGCTATTATCAGAATTCAAATGAACCAGACTCACAGATGTATAATTCCTTCTTTCCAAAGGATATTTAAGAAGAATATCACTAAATAAATCAGAACTGTGAGGTGCCTGGAAGCAAAGGCCCATTTGTCATGGCAGGATTTAGAAACCAGAACATAAGTGATGAACTCTGGAGGCAGTTCAAAATAAATGAATAAATATAACTAATCCATATGCTTTTGTTCAAATGTGAATCTTGCAGTGTTAAATAACTCGGGGTCAATAAAAATCAGTGATTCCCATCTCAGTGCGTTTTCAGGGGAAGTCTGTGTGAGTTCTTGCCAGGGACCCTCAGGCGATTGGGAGGAATGCACGTTAGCATAGCCTGGTCCATCGTGTGCACTGCTGAAGCTCAAGAAAGGGAGGAAAAACGACCCCTGAGGAAAAGAGGTTGGAGGGAAGCAGGAATGGCGTTGGGGACACAATGCTGGGAGGGCCAGAGGTCTGTTTAAGCATCAGAACTCATATCAGATGGCTGCGTGTGCCTACTGAGAAATGCTGAACTGCCTGGCAGATGCGTGTATGGGTTTTCCCCGGGGGGATCTCCCAGCAGCTGTGCTCTGCAGTGGTACCTGGGTGAGTTGGCAGAGAGGGAAGGGATGGAGTTTGCTACCAGCACAAATAATTCAGTCTCTTTATGAAGGTGAACAGGGTAAGACATAGTGGAACTTTTAAATTAGGAAAGGACTTGTAATTCCAGTAAAACTGTTAATTGATCTTTCGCTAATCTTTAACAGATCCACCTTAAAACCAAACTCAGGCACTCCTGGGTTCCAACACAGGGAAATCTGTCCCTGTTCTCCACTACCCACTCATGCTGGTTTCTCATTTCAGTGTAAAATGAGAAATAGAGCATGATTTCATTTCACAAGAGCGTTATATTTTCTTAGGAAAAACCAAGAGTCATCAGAAAAACCAAATTGGATAAAAACAAACAGGGACAATACCACTTCAAAGCCAGGAAAAAAGTCACAGCACAGGAGGAAAGAGAGGTGGACAGTTAAAACTCTCCAAAGCTGAATCCAGTGAGGGACATAATGCAACAGGCTTTTTCAAATGTATCACCAGCAAAAGAAAGGCAGGATAAATGTGGGCTTGCTGAGGAATTGTACAGGAGACCTGGTGACAAGAAATGGGAAAAGCCAAGCTTGATGCCTCCTTTCCCTGGTCTTTAAGGGTAAAACCAGTCTTCAGGCATCCCAGGTTCCCAGGGCCAGTGGGAAGGTCTAGAGCAAGGAAGACTTACCCTCTGTGAAGGGGGACCAGGTCAGGTGTCATTTCAAGGAACTGGATACACACAAGTCCATGGGACCTGATCTGATGCAGCCATCAGCACTGAGGGCACTGGCCAATGTCACTGTAGGGTCAATCCTAACCACCTTTGGAAGGTCATGGCAACTGGGAGAGGACCTTGAGAACTACAAGAAAACAGATGTGAGTCCTGTCTTCAAGCAGGGTAAGAAGGAGGATTCAGAGAATTACAGGCTGGTCAGATACACCTTCATCTCTGGGAAGGTGATGAAAAAAGCCAGTGTCCTTAATACCTTCTTTGCCTTGATCTTTTCCAGTAAAACCAGACCTTAGAAATACCTGGGATTGGATGTGGCTTCCTCCTTGAAGGGAAAAGGAAATACAAAAGACCTAATATTACACCAAGTAAATGGCCACTATAGTGTCCACATCTGAAGTATAAATACTTATTTAAATTGAGGAAAGAAAATGTTGTATAATGAATACTATTAAAGATAACTTGAACAAGCATGAAAATGCATCATATCACACTGAATTTTCAAGACAGAGGCATAATTCTATTCCACTCCACCCTAAGTCAGTCCCTTAGAGTTTACATTCATATATATATACTTTTTTTTTTTTAATCTAAGTATAATATAATGTATAGGAAACTTTGTGCTTCAGGGCATTCAGTGAGCACCATGGAAAGTAAATCCCTGGTCCTCACCTGAATTTTGTGTTATTAGTTTTGCTGAAAAATGCACAGTTGTTTTTTCCTGCAACCATTATTTTCTTTTTGTCAATTTTGTCAAACTCTCCAAATTACAGCAGATTATCATCGCTATTACACCTATACTTCTTCTAAATGCTCATGCAGACAAGGCAACCACACAACTCTGATGCAGTGACCGTAAGTTTGAGCAGGGCCAGCACACTGCCTTTGCAGTCTGAGACCCTCTGAGACTTGTGTGGACTGAGATGACCCCTTGGGCAAGGTCAGCAGAATCTCAGCCACTGGCTTGACAACCAGCTTAGCCAGTAAGCAGATTATGGATGCACTTGGAGAGTTTCTGAGCGCTTAACCCAATGAGATCCCTCCCGTGTTTTGCACTCCCAGGCCCATGAAGATGTGCAAGGCTGTAGAGGCGGTTCCATTTTTGATAAGACAGAGCTCAGCGCTGAACTAATATCTGCCAGCACAGCTGATTTACAGGGAACAGTCCAGCATTATTTGTTTATAAGCCAGCTCATAAATGATGAACACTACCCTGTCACTGTCTAAATCCATACCTGTTTCCTCATCATTCATCGTAAAGAGGAAAACCCAAATTAACTATGTATCATCTGTCAACAAATGTATCACCTTACCTGCCCCTGCATTAATCCCTACCTGTTAAATGCAAAAATTTTCTCACAAACAAAAAGAATGTTCAAAACCTCATGCAATACTTATTTTCTTTATTTTTAGAGTGGGCAACATGAATTTTATTATTTTTGTATTTAGGATATTTCCTTTGTTTTCTTTATTTTATATTTATGATTTTTTTCCATTGAATGACTGCAGTTTTATCTACCTGTTTATGTGGCTGAAAAATGTGATGGGAAACTCTAACAGATTGACAGATCACACCTGGGTAATTTCCAAGGTGTTCCAGCTCTGCCACTCCTCGCTGTGCCCTCCCACTCCATGTGTCACTGTAGTACGCTTCCACCCTGCTCTACCCGCCCACACAAATCCTTTTGACTGGTGAGGAGTCCAGAGGGTTATCCAAGGTATTTCCTTCAGCATCCCGGTGGGCTTCGGATGTGCCCATCAGCTTCAGCACTCCCTGTAGGTGTCCATGCTCCTGCCAGTGAGTTTCCCACCTCCTGATGTTCACAGGATGGTTTGTTCCTGCCTTCTCCTTGTTTTTTTTTCCCTATTTCTGTTCTTCTTTTCACCACCCTTGCCTCCCTTTCTCCACCCAGTCTCCTCCCAAACAAACCACCTGGTTATCCCTGTTTTGCTACATTTATTTCCAAATACCTTACACCACTATATGTGCAATCTCAGCATTAAATGTCATTAATGATATGGTTTCCTGGGCACAGCTGCCCTTACAAGGCTCAATTCCCCAAAAGATCTTGAATTCCCTTTGAATTACCTGGTTCATATTAGTTTCAGTTGGCTTGTCTTGAATGCTTTCTGAGACACAACGTCTTGCCTGTGTCTCAATTTCCCTATTCAGCTTCAGGTAAGCTCAAGCACTGTCCTGTCCCATATAAAGCTTCTCCTGTAACAGGTTTATCTCACCTTGTTTTTTTGTGTTCACGGCACATCCTGCTCTCCCTTGCCTTCCCAGTCACAAGTCATTAGCATGAACACATCCTTGGGACACTGTCCTGCACCATCTCAACACCATCCTTGTCCTCAGCAACCCTCAGCACTTTCCTGGTGTTGGAGGGACACCCAGCCTGAGCATTGTGCCAGTCCGGGCAGCGAGGCAGGGGCAGGGCAGCAAAACAGATACAACCTCCTATTGACTGGAGGCCACCCAAAATGTCTCTGGGGCTCAGGTCTGTCCAGATCTATCACTGCTGGAGGTGGGTTTATCTGCATCAAGGTTTGTGCTCGAACAGATGTGCACACTGCTGCTTTGTTCCAGGGAGGAAACAAATTTTCTGGGTGATACAGCTTTGCTGAGAATTAACCAAACCTGGGTTTGGCTAAAAAGAGGAGTAAGAAAATCAAATCATTTTGCCACTTGACACCTGATGGGGAAAAAGCAATTTTCCTTTCTAAGTATCTGGGAAAAGTAATTCATATAGGCAGATATTTTGCTCAGAGGTGATAAATAATTTATTGTAGTAATTTTAGTAGGAACACAAGTTTTTGCAGACCTTTCTTGTCCCTGCAGCCAGTCAGTTGCCCTCTCAGGCACTGGCTGCAAATTCAAGACAAGCAATTTTGTAAACATGAAAATAGGATGTTATGATCAGGACCTGATGAAACGGTAGAGGAAAACACAGAAGAAACCTGCAACAGTTCCTCAAGTGCAACAGTTAGAAACAGGTGGTGATGTTTCACTACAAAAGCACAGATGAACAGGACTTTATTTTTATTCCTATAATTTATAAAACATTTTATGAAGACAGCTGGCCAGTGTGAAAGGAGTCACTTGCTCCATGGATTGATCTTCCTTCCCAACACCTAAACTAGATGAAATGCCAGTTGAGCAGAAAAGCCTGAGTAAGCATTTTCCATGTAAGAGGGGTTTTTTGTATTATCTGGTATCAATAAAGACCTGATTATGTTTGTACCTGATTTCAGTAAAGATCTGATTATGTTCTTTCCTGATCTCTACTTCATAGGAAGCATTTTTAAAGGTTATCATTGCTCATGTCAGTGACATTTCTGCTAAGCTCTGTGCCTCTCGTGCTTCTTCCTCTGCTGCCATGGCTGCATTCTCTGTAATCTCATTTAAAAGGTCCTTCTGTGTTGTTTCTAGTTCAGTAACGTACTGTGGTAACAAACCATGGACAATGGTAGTATTTATAGAGGTAGTTGGAAGAAGGAAATTAATTAAAGGCCATTTTGAGAGGAAGACGGTCCCACTGCTTTAGAAAAAAAGATATCAAGACCATGGAGCTGTAACTGCTTTGGAAGGTTTACTTTCACTTTTAAAGCAGATGTCTCTTGTTATTTAATTATGAATAAACTGGAATAGCTGGATGCTATGGCAAATCTGCTGCAAAAGCAGATGTCAGCCAAACTGTTTTAATTCATACAAAGCACTCGCAAACTCCAGAGGGTTATGGCCTCTTTTAGTTAAACCACAGAGCCTGTAATGTAGTCCTTATTGTTTATTTAATGCAGTTTGTTAAAATCAACTTATTAGGGAAGGTTGAGATTGTCCCATTCCCTGACTTGTCTTGTCCTTCCCTCAAGAACAATTCAAGGATGTTCTGCTCTTTTTTTATATGTAAAATCAGGCACAATCAGGTTAGTACCTTATTAGCAGTAAGAGCATTTTTCAGTCAAAAAGAAATGTAATGCAAACACACAGGTTTTGAGAAAATCTTAAGCACCGCTGAGACCTTCAAAGTTCTTGTAATACCAAATTGCTTTGACTGGCCTTTCATTTTATGCTGAAATGAGGGTTTTTTTAATTAAAAGATGGAACTTCTAAGATGGATCTAAGCAGACCTTTTCTGGTTTCCCTCCATCCCCAAAATCTTTCCTCACAGTGACTACAGCATAATTTTGGGCAATTGTAGTGGAACAAGCAGGAAGAAAGCGTGTCTCTGGAGGTCTAGGAGCTGTGACACTGGTGCATTGGAGATGGACATGGAATAAAATATGCAGATCTGTTACCTTTTCCCCAGAAGACAGGATTTGGGTCCAGGATTAGATAGCCAAATGCCTGCATTCAAGTAGCCTTCCCTAGATGTCCATGTGCAGTAATGAGAACTTCGATGCCTTGTTCACAAAAGAACTTTCATTTACTTACCTCAAATTGAGCTAAGCTACATCCCACTGTTAGTATGTTTTCTAAACTGAATAAAAGGCTAAAGGATTAATTCAGTTTTTGGACTGTAATTAATGTCCACAGAATGATGACGCGTTTATTCAGTGGTAATGCCAACTGATGAGGTGGGGGGCATCTATAGAGTTGCTATGATCGTGATGGAATCCTTAACGTTGAAGGGTTGTAACCAATATTTAAACAATTGAGAACAGTGCTGTTTGTGTCTTGTGCTTCAGGTGGTTTGGGTTGTGAGGAAGCACATTGCTATTTTCAAGATGTGCCTGTACATCTTTTGGTCCCTCTGCCCGCACAGCCAAACAAGCTTACAGGGGCACCATTGATGGAAAGCTTCTGCTTCCTCTGAGTGCATCGTTGAACCCAGCAATAAGAAGGTGTGCCAGGTCGGCCAAATTAGAGGAGAAATATCCTCTGAGGGAAGGCAGATTACCACCACCCCTCCCCCAAACCCAGGTTCGGGAAAGAAAAAAATTCCTCGAAGGAAAGTGAAAGAGAGAAACACTATTTATTAAACAAACAAACAGAAAGGATAACAAAACTAAATAACAAAACAAAACAAAACAAAACAAAAAAAAAATCTCTCACTGTGGAGAGAAACCTGGAAAAATTCAGAGTCCNAATTTTGGTGAACTTGTGACTTTCTACATCATTTAAGTCTGGCTGTTCAGTAATGTGTGTAGGAGAAGCAACAGAGATTCAGAGGGGCCTGTCTAGTTGATGTCTAATTTTCTGTCTTGACAGCAGCAGCACTGAAATTCTCTGAGGGGTTTTTCCCATTTCTGTGTGCCTGTGCAAGGAGAGGTATTTCACTCTGCCTCTCCGCCAGCGGCACAGAGCTCCTGTCAGCCTCAGCAAAACAGCTGCTTCCCCGGAGAAACCACTCCTAGGCAAGCACATGCTGCTGAGGAGCAATAAGGCAACTGGCTTAAAATTTCATTTTTTTACTTGAAAAATGTATGTGGTGAATATTTCACTCTGCATATAATTATTTATCTGTATTTCAGCTTTTCTTTAATCTATTTCTAGGCAAAGTAGGGATAAAACAGGACTTTATATAACCCTGATGAAAGCATCTGTCGAGTTAAAGGAAAGAAATAAGTACAAGGGACTTGTTAATAAAACAGTAAAACTATCTGGAGACATAGCCTTACAACGAGGGAGCTTAGTGCTCTAATTAAACCATCTGCTTTAAAAATTGATTTTCTTTAGCAACTGGCTTGATTGCTGGGGCACTGAGCTGAGCCCCCAAACTTGCCTCAAAATCAGTCTTTCCTGGCCATGCAGGCACTGTCCTCCACACCAGCTGTCTCAGATGGTGCAAGACAGCCCCCAAAACCATGATTCTCATGTAGGAGCACTCCAAAGAGGTGCCTTCTGTCCCAGGAGGTGATGTCCCCTAAGATGGGGCCATTTCTACCTCGTCCATGCACCTCCTTCACTAGGGTCTATGCTGAAACAGCAAAGGACAGCCCCGTCATTTGGGAGAACAGGGAGGAGGAATAAAGTAACCTTTCTCCAACCACTGTAGAAATTTGCTTGGTTTAAGGATAGTGACTACTGACTGGTTTATGAAATAGCACAATAAATATTTAGGAGTTTTGATCCAGAGCATAACTGGAAAAACTTTGTTATTTTAAAGGTTTGTGAAGAAGTTAGTCCCTTTGTCATTCAGCTCTACTGGAACACCATCAGGTCTCCACTGCCCAGTTTATTTTCCACACATAATGTGCTTTCACTGCAGTTGAGCAGGTTTTCCTACCTTCTATTTGTTGTGTTTGTCTGCTTTTCCTGGCATGGTGTGCAGCAGAAGCAGAAATGTCATTTCTATCACCACAGGCATGAGGACCATGCTCAGTGTTGATTTATTTTCACTGAAGATCTTTCATCAGTCCAATGAAATAAAATAAGTCCCTGCAAATGTCAACCACTGGAATACAATGCTTGCAAAAGCAAATGTGCAGGAGCCTCCCCAGCAGGAAAGTATGCAGCAATGGGGGTGGCTGACCAGAGCCAATGTGCAGAGCTGCTGGGAAGCAGTGGCACAGGTTACACATACTGCCTTACCTGCCCTCACTGAACTCAGCCTTGTAAATCCAGAGAGCAAAGCTGAAAGCATGGGAAAAGCTAATTAAACGCAGCACTCAATTAAAACACCTTTAAAAATTTTATTAGTTTTGTGCTAAACAGTTTACTCATCATTTTATTATTCTTCTCAGTTTCTTTATAAGGACAGACTGTCTAGGTGAGCTGAAAAACCAAGGTGTAGGGTAATCCCTGAGCCTGGACAATTAACCCTTTATGTGCCAATTTGATGTGGTTTAAACAGAGTGCTGAGCTGCTGCATGCATGCTCAGCTACCCTGAGAGGAATCATAGAACTGTAGAATACCGGGTTGTAAGGGACCTCATGGACAATCTGGTTTAACCTTACTTGACAAAAACATGGTCTAGGCAAGCTGGCCCAGGACACCGTCCAGCCCAATCTTTAAAGTGTCTAATGCTGGGCAATCCACCACCTCCCTGGGGAGATTATTCTAATGGCTGATTGTTCTCATTGTGAAAAATTTTCCTCATATCTCTGGTCAGAATCTCCCCAGGAGTAAGTTTTACTCCTTACCCCTCATATTTTCAATGTGACTCCTTGTAAAAAAGGGAGTCTCCATTTTCTTTATATAAATACTGGAGCATGGTAATAGTGTCTCCCTTCTATTCTCGAGGTTGAACTCTTAGCTTTTCCTCATGTCGAGTCTTCCTAGTCCTTAAATTACCTTTGTGGCCTTTCTCTGGACCTTCTCCAGCCTGTCCACATCTCTTTTTGCCTAGTGGGGACCAAAACTGAACACAGCATTCCAAGCGCGGCCTCACAAGTGCTGAGTGGGATAATGACTCCTTTATCACTCCTTAAGATGCCCTTGATGCAGAAGCAGCTCCTTACCTTGAAGTGATTCCTGACCATCTCCTGGGGCGAAAGAATCCAGCCTAGCCCAAAGAGCTGCAAGCACTTAAAAATAATCCCTCTAAAGCTTCCTGGAAATGGTATGAATTGCTGTTTGAGCCTTTTCTGTTGTTTTCTATACAACGTTGGCAGAAAGACACAGAGAAGGTGGTATGTCTGTAATAACTTTTATTTTCTTCCCCTTCAGCTGTGCCAAGAAGAGGAGCTTACTGTGAAAATATGTCTCTAAAATTAAAGCTAATTTATCAGGAACACCCCTACTTATTTTCTTTAATTTTAAAAGCTGCCTTATGTTGCATTAACAGAGGCTTGAACAACCTGTTCTTTATAGGCAGGCGTAAAGTGCCTGTAACACAAATGGATGACAACAGGATCACACAATTCTCCTGGATGCTCCACCAACTGGAGGGATCCCATCCGGCCCCCAGCCAGAGTCCAGTGGGGCAGGGGACACACCTTGTGGTAGGGCTTGTACCCTACAGCACCCAGCAGCACCCCACAGCCTCCTACCGACACTGCAGTAGCACAGGGTGCCAAGCAGGTGCCCATGGACCCTGGCATCAGAGACAGAGGGCTCTGCCAACCCCTGACCTGTCTCACCTGGTTGAGTAAAGCCCAAGGGCTTCACAGCCATGGTGGGTGACGGCTCTGCCAGCGTGTTGCCCATGAGGAAACTTCTGTTGCTGGGAGTTGGTTTGGTCAGTCTCAAATTTTGTGTTTGCTGGGGAGAGGAAGACAAGAAGGCACCCACAGAAGACAGCAGTGCTGGTGCCTCACAGACAACAAAAGATGCCATGTTCAAACTGGGTAAAATGCTTAAAGGTGGCATGAGTATGGAAAGCAAGTGAGTTCCAGATGCAAGTGTCTCTGTGCCTGTGAGTGGTGCTGGGCCAGGGAAGGCTCACCAAACTCGGGGTTTGGTTACCTCACGTTTCACAATGTACAGACTGTGCTGTCCTCTAGATGTCAGTGACAGACAGCACATCCCAGCTCCCTGCTTCCATCCACGCCCCATCATGGCTGGACCAGGCTTCCCTCCTTCCCCTTCTCTGGCTTCGTTGTCTCTGATACAGGGCTGACCCTTCGTGACAGCACCAAAGGAGATCATCCTCCAATGCAAATCCGTGACTTCAATCTTTTGAAAGGCCGGTTTCTGGTTTTCCCATGGGTTACCACTCCTTGGTAACACGGTGTCTCACTGTGCACTGGTGGACCATCCAGATGTCCATGGTAACACGGCTGTGCTTTCCCAAAGCAGGTATGCTCTCCTCAGAGGTGCCCAGGTGATCCCTGATCAAGATGGGGAGCACCACACCAGTGTGTGCTGATGGTGTTACAGCAGGACCTTCCAACAAGGGATACCTAAGGAGGTGCAGGAGAAACAGAAGGCTATTGAACAACTTCCTGTGCTAATTTATATGAGGTGAACTTATTACTAATGGAACTGGTGGTAAAATAATTTTCCATCAAAGCCTTTCTCAATGAAAAATGTGGTGAGTGAAACCGCGCATAAAAAAAGGTCAATGTACCTACTCTCTGTTGGGCTTCTATCTTTCAAGAAAAACATGAAAAATCATTATTGCATTGGCTTGTTTTCCATCTTTTTATTCTACACGGAAAGTAGGTGACATTTTTCTAAACATCTCTAATGTGAAGATCTTCAGTCAGCACAGTGTGAAGACCATATTCACTAGAAACCTCATTCTCTAACTTCACCCTTTTTTCAGCCCTCCACCTTCCTTCTTATGCCCCAGGATGTGAAAAAGGTCTTCAGAAAGATACAACAATTATATAGTTTGCCTTTATTGATCCCCTATAGTGCTAAGTCTCTAAGACCATCTTTTATAAGGACTGCTGCTGATTGGTTGAAGATACTGCTAAGATAGTGTAATGTAGTTGGGTGGGATAGAGGAAGCTAAGAAAACCTGAAATGTTTTTCTAGTTTCAACTATCACCATCCCTGAAGACAGTTTAATATAAATTTTAGGTCATCCTAACCCTGAGAGGATGTTGAACAGGTCTTCAGGGTAAAGAAGGTCCTGTACAATTACAATGATCAAAACTCTCCCCAGTCTTTAGCTGGGAAAAGTAGCTGAAGCAGTCACCATTTCATGTTGTATTCTTCCTCGTTTTAGGACATATGTAACAGTGTTTTTCTTCCTATTATTATTATTATTAAACATAAGAGCATATGTCCCACTGGGGTTTGGAGAGCATAAGCTCCATAGCACCTCTTGGGGCAGTGATGCATCTTCTCTGGGGGCTTTTGGCTGCCACAGTGAGAGGTGTTGTCTGGTGAGTGGTGCATTGCAATGGCAGTTGATTACCCTGGGAAGAAGATAATCTGTATGTTTGTTACATTTTCCCTTACAAAATATCCCAAAACTTCTCATTCATCTTCATAACCTCTCAGCTGGTGACACAAGGCAGGGAGACTGAAGGAAAGCTGGGGGTGGTGGCAAAGAGAAGACACAACAGCACAGAGATTGCATTTGAAGGTACAAAAAGGTGTAAGGCAAGGAAAGAAGACTGGAAAATACTCTGATAAATGTGTTGGAAGTCCAGGTAGGATGGTACAACAAGGGGTGGGGGATTCAGGTGTAAGAGCCTGCTGAGAGATGCATGCAGGGAGCAGGTTGGAGAAAACAGCACAAGAGTAATTTTGTTGGGAAAAAAACAGTGTTTTTCTTTGACATTAGGAAATCCAGGCAGCAACACTGTGCTGGGGGTGAATGAGAAGCAGCAGCAAGACCTGCCAGAGAAGGGAAAAGGGGGAGAGCCTGAGCCCTCTGCAGAAACAGCAGGCAGCGTTCAGCTGCTGAAAGGAAGGAGACAGATTGTGTACATGCTTGGGGAAAAGTGGCCATTGCCCTTGTCTTCCTCACCACGGCCCACAAACAGAGCCATTACCACCACAGATCTCAGGCCCCTCACATACAGGATTTTATGCTGGAGTAGCTGCTGTCTGCCAAGGATAGTCATGTTCCTTGTTCGAACCAGTGGGGAATTGGGATCTGCCTTTACAAACATTTTTTAATATATATGTCTATTTAACTGAAATAAAATTTTTAAAGTTTTAAAAGATGGCTGGATACCCATGGTCTTTTCCAGATGTATATTTCACTCCTGCTACTGTTGTAAGTTCAAGGAGCGCATCCCTGGCTATCGATTTTTCTGACACCTTTGAATTAACTGAAGGTTAAAGTCTGTCAAGAGAATGTTTAATTCATGTATTTAGCAAGCACAGTTCTTTCATCTGCCCACACAATATGCCAGGAAATATGCTAAATTGGAGAAATAACTCAATCAGGACTAAAATGAGAAACTGTTAAACAGCAACACTTCTGCCAAGACACTGAGAGCAAGTATCAGGATCATCTCTAATTACAAATCCTGCTAGGTGAAGTAATTAAAGAACTCATTCTGGACTTGCTTCATGGAGCTACTCCATGCTATTGACTAGTGGGAATCTCCTGATCCTGGGGTTCTCAACTGGCCCTGGATGACAGCGGAGCCATCAGGAGAACTGGACTCTGCACTGACTCAGCCACTTCTTCTACCTGACAAAAGCACAGCTAAGGCAGAAGAAACCAGCTGATATGACAGGTAATTCCTGCAAGGGAGACTTATTCAAATGAAAGAACAACCAGGATGATGAAGCAAGCTGGCCACGAATAAAGTTCAGCTGGAATTTGGAAGAAAGTTTATTTTTTGCTGCAGGAGAAGGAGGATTTTGAAACAACTTTCCAACTAGCACAGCAGAGCCAAAAAAAAACACAGGAAAAAATACCAGCCCAGACCCAATGTTGTTCTTTTAGCTGGAGTTGGGTAGTTTTATGAAATAGACACTGTGGCAACAGAAACAGCATAGGTCTTGTCTCTGTAATCCAAGAATCTCCTCTAGGCTGATTATTTAATGCAGACCATGAAATGTGTTGCATTGAAATGCCACCCCCTGTGCAGGTTTCAGTAGGTATAAGTGGGTTTGATGGATACCCACACTTTGCTCAGAGCAAGAATGTTCCAAAGGACATGAAATGGCCACTTAGGGCTTAAAGTATTATAGTCCAGCTGGAGCAGCTACAGTAATTTACCTTAATGACTCAAGAGCATATTTCACAGCAATGCTGTATAGCCCTTCCAACCTAAAAGCCCTTGCATGGCCTAAACTCAAATTTATGCCGCTCACAGAGCACATCTAAAAGAAGAAAAAAAAAGCATATCCACCAAAAACAGGAAGAAAAACGGAGGATTTAGAGCTATGAAAACCCAGAGGTTAAAATGTGCTGAAGGAAAATTATACAAAGAGTGCCAAAGAAGCTTACAGAAGTCTCCTAGTAGGAAGACCATCACTTCGAGGGTGAGCAGTGAGAGTCATTAGACAGACATTATGGGTGCAGCGTGGTAGGGCAGCAGCAGGATGCCCAAACTCTGCAGCACCAGTCAGAGGCAGTGCTTGCGGGACTAGAGCCAGCTCAGCAAGCAGCTCTGCTGTCTTTTGGAGATGGCACATGGCTGTGTCACTGCTGCAGGCAGGTGATGGCACCAAAGGACTCTGCAAGGGCTGTTCCAGCAGACAGCCATTAGGCAATAGCTGGAAGAGGACAATATGGGTGTGTGGGCAAAGGAATCTGAAGCAGAAAAATGAGAGCCCTGTCCAGATACAGCCTTAATTAGAAAATCCACAATAAACGATAAAAGTTATGTATCTGAACACATTAGTGTGCTGCTCATATCATGCTCAGGAGTGATTCAGCTTTCTTAGTTCTCACACCTGAAAGGCTGACCTTTTCACACCCACATTCTTCCCACCTCACTCCATTAAGCATATGAAACCGTGAAATTCAGAGAATCTAAAGAAAACAAGGGAAGCGCTGTTAGCCTTAACATCAGGCTCCATGGGATGGATTTTGCAAATGAGGGATGGACTGGTGCTTATGTGCTGCAGACTGGAGCCCCACAGTGGCAGCACCCGTGTCATGTCCAGCACTGTGTGTGCTTTCCTTGCAGCTTTACCCTGTGAAAGGGAAGTTGACACACAAATTGGCAGGGAAGAAGGAAAATTGGCTGAGGCTATCTTGGAAATGCATGCAGAAACCATCAAAACTGATAATTACACTGTTCCTATTGGGAAAGTGTGAACTGGAAGTATTTAATGAAGAGGAGTAATGGGGTAGCAGCAGGTGGAGAAGCAGAATGGGACAAACCTGAGCTGATGTCTTCAGCAAACCTCACCCGCTGCAGCTCCATGTTATTTGCCTGGCCTTGCCCTTGAGCTCCTGATCCTCTTCTGCAGGTTTGTCTCCGTGCCAGCACTGATCTGCTCCTCACTTCCCCAGTCACTCATTGGTGAAACAAATCCCTCCTGCCTAGGTGCAGGCAGTGGTGGTCTGGTCCCTTTGGGAGTCAGAAAAGTAGTCATAGCTTTTGTTTGGCATCTGTGGCTGGGAGTCCTCTACACCCTCAGCTCTGGCACTTCACAGTGATGTGTTTGCAAAAATCTTGCTGCTTACTAAAAGTGCCTCACCCAAAGAAACAAGCCAAAAAACAGAAGCTTCTAACTCTTTTTTGTGTTCCCATCAGAGTAACTCAATCTGCCATGTTTACTTGTGGAAGGTGCTGTAAAACAGAGAGACATTGTCTCAGCTCTTATTTTACACATCTTGATATTCATTGATTTCAGTGAAATCGGTCTTGATCTCCACAGAGGTACAAAGGAAAGACAAGCACAGGTTGCTGTGCGGCATGTTTGAAGGGGATAGAACCCGGACCTGGAAGTGTGTGCTTTCCCTCCTGAACTAGATGTATGTACTGTGGACAGCTACACAGGATGGGGCAACCATGCAGCTCGAGATTGGCACACATTCCTCAAGGTCTCTGCTTCTCAGCTCCCTCTTTCCAAATCAGAATTTAACAATTTCTTTCTTGTCTTCTGAACACAATTTTTCAAGGCTCCAGCTGACCTTTTCTTTACAGTGCTAATTCTTTAAAGCTGCAATTTTCTGTTTCCCAAATTCACCAGGGGATTGAATCACATGCAATGGGCACCTTTGAGGAAATAATATAGAAGACTTGCACCCAAAATGTTTGCTTGTGCTGCACCATGCAGCCTGAGGAGGCTACTTCAGATGAGACCATCAAGGCACATTCTCTGACAGCTTGGTTGAAGTCTATGGAATGAACAAGGCAAGTCTTCTGGAACCTAAAGAGCAAATCAAGCCAATGAGAGTTCAGTAGGACATTGTGACAGCCCAGACTGACTGCTCTGGAGTAGGAATGAGATGCAGACAGACTGGCACACACACGCTTGCATGTGCACAAACACAGCTATAACTTTCAAGCACTTTTTTCCACTGATGCTCCCCTGGCACAGGGAGCAGACACAGAGCTGGGATGCATGGAAGGATGACAGCCAGTGGCAAAGCATCCTGCACCGTGTGATCTTTGCCTGCTTTCTGCTCTCAGTGCGGTCCCCAGCAGCCGGGTGGGAGGAATGGCAGAGCCACTGGTTTTCACACAGAGTTCAGGCTGTGACACTACACGTGCAAAGTGACACAGAACATCACCTCCTCTGCAAATCTAGAAGCTCCTGCCACCCATGCAGCAAAATCTGTCTGCTTCTACCCACCATGACATAAGAACTGAGCTACTACAGCTCCACTCACTTCAGAGCAGTGCTGCTGATCCTTCATCAGCTGAAGATCCCACTACAGGCATTTCAGACTTGCCTATTCCATCTCTACCTCTTTTATGCTTCCTGCTGAAAGCAGGTGGTACAGAACCTCCCTCCAGGGTGCAGCAGAAGTCACAAATGGACTTTCCACAGCAGCACTCACAATAGACAGCGGGCAAGTTTTAGACAGGAATGATAAGGTGTTAAAAAATATTTACTAGACTGAGAATCAGGGAAAGACTGTAATGATGCAACCTGTACCTTTGGTTAGCCACTTAACTGGTAAAATGTATTTAATTACCTTCTATGGATTGGTAAAGTGGATAGGTAAACCAGGAACTCAGATTCCTTTCAGACAATAAAAAGTAGTGAAGGTTTTAGCCCTAGGAACAAAACATTCTGTGAAAACTTCCTGGCCCCTAAGTCCAAACCACTCCAAAGGATCTGCCCTTTATTTCCGTGGTATTTATCAGCTAACCCAAGTATAAAAGATGGAAGACAACAAATCATCCCTTTATTTTTTTTTTTTCTTTACTACTATTTACCTGGGAAGACCCCAAAGCAGCAGGTATTCCAGACACATTGCAATTCCCATGCAGCCACCAGGGTTGAAAGCCAATTAACATCTTACAGAATCAGGCTCACCTGTCCCAGGTGAAAAGTTCTGCAGTGCTTCCACCTGCAGAGGCTGCCCAAACCAAACCACCGGTCTGTCACCAGAGCGAGCTGCAGCAAGAATAAAGACTCATATTTTTTCATTGTTTGTTTTAGCACATACAACACAGTGCAAATGTCTTTTTTGAATTACAGTTTTTTATTAGGTGAACACAGTTTAATACATAACGTGTACATGACTTGGATGCAACATGCCCCCTCCCCCACCGAGTTACAGAACACTGACGCCGTGAAGGGGAACACCAGCTCTGTGTTTGTGACCTCCCAGGGGGTTACAGATGGCCGGGAGTGGAAGCTTTGCACACAGGTAGGTCTACACAGGACAGGATGACACACGTCAGGAAGAGGGAAAGATTAGGAAAAAGGGAGTAAGCTGGATCTGCCCTGGCTGGAGGACTGCTCTCAAGAAGATGTTCTCTGTTTTCCCTCCCAAATTCTTTAGGGAGCAGGAGGGTGAAGCGTAGGCCATGTGGCAGCTGGAGTCCTGTGGAAAGCAGTGCTGTGGTGTCACACATGGCACTGCCAGCCAAGGGCCCCTGTGAGAGCCACTGCTCAGGGAGCCAGAACAAGCCACGGGCCATTCTGCACTTGCAGGGTCTTCCACTCCTGCTCTCTGTGCAGGGTGAACATATGGGGCTCCATCCTCCTCCCACTCTTCATGCCAAGATCAAGGAAATCAGCGAGGAGGTCACTGAAGACTAATGAGATTTGGCATTTTCCTGGTGATCACCCCACTCTTGCTCTCCTGTGAAGGGCCACAAGGCTATTTCAGGGTCCTGCTTCTGAACCATGGTATCGCCTGAATAGGACGCCTCAAATAACTGGCCTGATGGTAGAAAAGGACAGGGAGGGACAACCAAGAAATCCACTGAGAGCTTGGCAGCTACTCTTCACTTCAGTGATAGCACTTGGGCTGCTCAACATTAGAATCAGGTACTTATCTTAAAGTAAGTGTAAACATGAATTTATGGGCTTTACTCCAGGTTCACTTCCCTTGGAAGGTTTGATTCTAGACAGTCAAAAAGAAAAAGAAAAAAAAAAGAAAGTCACCTAGGAAAAATCAAGAGTTCAGAAGACTCATCAAAAAGTGTTTCAGTCTTACAAAGCACGTGCCTTTTGACTCAGGCCTCAAAATAAATTTACTGTATTATTAAAAAAATAGCAATATAGAAACTACCCCTTTCTCAGTTCAAAGTTTAAGCACATCTAAGAAGACCCTACAGAAACAGTCCTTTTTCTGGCAAGGCACTATCCAGTAGTGTGTGGCACAAACAAAAACACCTCTATCAAAGCCACTGATACAGTGAATGTGCACGTGCACGTCAGCCCACACAGCAACTTTAGCTAGGTACGAAGATTAACAGTTTCACTCACACTGCTCTCCATTTTAAAAAGTGGGGTAGTTATAAGTATTAGCTAGAAATTGGGATCATTTGGTTCTTAAGCATAACTTTATATGCCAAAATTTTAAACAGAATTAAGAATTTCCTATTTCTTTCAACAGAAGTCTCTAGTTTTCCCCAGCTTTTCAGTTACCTGATAGCTACATTTCATTACTACAAAACTGATTTTAAAAATTCCAGATCATCTCGTGTAACAAACTAGAAGTCTACTTGTTTTAATTACAAAAATAAGGCTGTCGTACAACAGACAAAATTCACATCCAAACATATATGCTGCTTTTTTTTTTTTTTAACTAGCTATTTGTAATTCAAAACCACATATTCTAAGGGACTTACACTGCCAATCCATACAAGCAAGTAGGATATCTTTGGAGCTAGTGTTGTCCTCCGTAAAACTGATTATGCCCACTTGTGTGCTCCAAAATAAGCCAGGTCTACTTAACAGCAGAAACAAGACTAACTCTCCACTAAACGAGAGCCTTCTATTCTACAATTATCAAAATTCAAAAGGAGCTTTGTGAAACTAATTTCACCCCTGGAGAAATCAGTGTGGTTTTTCCTTTCACATCAGTAAGCCTGGGATTTCACCCAGGATTACTCATGTGTATATGCTTACACACTTTGGTAAAGTTTTCAAACCTGGGACTTCAGGCAGTTCTCAAAGTTTACAACATATCAAGTACATGATAAATCCAGGATGGCTTCTCTGTAATCAACTGCAAAATTACATAAATTTATATCTGTATTCATTTACAAAGTTAAATATTCAACTTTTTTTTTAGGAATAGTTATATTGAACTTGGTCAAGTTAACAATGTACACTTGCACCTCATGTCATATTCCCTTCCCTATAGTGAGGTTCAAGTCTCATGAAAATACAGGATTGGTTACAATAATCACAGTACCTTAACACAGACAACATAATTCTTAAAAATGCACATACATACAGCAATGCCCGTTCAGGATTCCTCTAGAGAAGGTGCTCTGGCAAATATTTTGACCAGTAAATACAACCATGGACTTCAAATCTGTGTGTGCTCTTGCTCCATCTAGCCCTTCAGATGAGCTGAGGAGCCAGGTTTGTTCAGTCTGGTAAGGAGAAGGCTAAGAGGTGATCCAGCGGTAACCTACAACTATCTTGAGGGTCATTAAAAAAAGAATGGTGCCAATCTCTTCTTGTGAGTGCCAGAAAAACACAGCAAAGGCAGCAGCCTCAAATTAAAGCCTAAAAGCCAAAGCTGGACTTTAAAAATAAAGTTTTCACTAGGAAAGCGCTGCAGCAAAGTCACAGGTTACCAAGAGGGTTATAAGATCTTCATATCTGGATATTCTTAATGCTCTGCTAGACAAACCCCTATCTGGACCAAGCTAGTGTGGTTCTTAGGCCTGATTTTGACAGTGCTGGACCAGATGACCTTCAGTTGTCCCTTCCAGCTAACATGTCTAGTATGCCATGGCTACTGATGTCAACAGAACATGTGATTTTTTTCACAGTGTTGCTTTTGTTGTGATAGTATTGCTTTCTGACACTTTTTACAAGTCTGGCTTCCTTCAAACCACACAGTCTGAGTCATGCCATGATTGCAAAGAAGCTTTTCTTCATAGTGGTTGCTTTTATTTACCCAAAGACATAAGGACATTCACTGTGATGGCACTACCTTGCCAGTATGAAATCACTTTACATTACAGGATAGCTGTTACTTATGTAGCCAGACTTGATTCAAAATGCATGGTGCAATTTTACATCTGTCTAGAATGCATTTTGTAATGGTTATTGGCAAGTCATGGGCCTAAGTTCTGCTATGTGCATCAAAGCAGTCCCACTGGAATCATCTCCACTGCCTTTACTTGGCTTCCTCAGCTGAGCAACAACTGTGGCCTCACTTGGCAAAGCACACACTCGGCTTTCTCCCCGTCTTTGAGGCACCTCCACATGACCACATCTGGGGATATAACCCGGACAACAGCTAGGCAAGTTAGGCATGCTCGTGGACCACAGTGGCATTTAGCCATCATGGGACTGAAATCTGGCTCTCAAAGTATCCCCCTGACTCCCTTGTGGCTTGTGGTGGAGCTGTGTGTTATTGAAGGTAAACTGAAGTTTTGGCAAAATTTCATTTTAAGACAGTCCAACTATAGAGCTCCAACCTTGGGTGTTAAGACTTCCTCAGTTAAGAGTTAACTTCATATTATCTTTAGCTATGAGACCCCTTTAGTTCTTCTGAAATCCCCAGTATTTCCACGAAATGTTCTACTGAACATTTCACCTGCATTTGGAAACACGTCAAAATATTTCACTTTGGCACCTCCTTCATAATAGCAACTTGTTTTAAACAGTCAGTTGCGATGTTCATCATTAGACAAATCAAGACTTCATTAACAAGATTAGCAGCCCATGTCTCTTAAAATAACCATGATCTAGAATAAACATCACAGTAAATAAATGTAGAGCAAAAATACAGCAGTTATTGGCTTAGACTGAGATCTCAAGATTGATGCTTTTTATCTTCTGGATCACAGCCAGCACAAACATCATAATAATCACCAGCACATTAACTATCATGATGAGCTAATTTGAACTACAGTAGTGGGAAGAATTAAAAAAGGTAAGGAATATTACTGCATAAGCATACCCATGAATGATAGAAGCCCTACACTTCCACTCCTTGTTCTCAAACATACATGCCTGTTAGAATACCAGGGCCAGTTGCAAAAGCAATCCAAAGACAAAAGTGAAATATCAACAGTGAGCATTTTTACAAAGGAAGATGAGTAGCCCAGCCTTAACCCTATTTCATATGCGTGTTTTTAGCTCCACATTATTGGAGAGCACCATCTCATGGCAAGCAGACTACTACTAATGATACATGTTTGCTCTATCACAGTGATCCATTAGGGAAGCTGTTATGTGCTGAAGAACAGAGTCATTCATTCAGGAATGTGCTTGTTGATACTTCACATGGGCTTTCTAGGGCTCTGACGGCTATTGAAAAGAGAAAAAATAAAGAGTATTATTAATTATTATTAACATAATACTAGTGTTATGAATACATTCTCACCTGTACCTGTGACCTTTGCACACAAGGTGACCCTAACCCTGGACCACATTGGAGCTGAGGATGCATCTCTCTGAAGTACCACCAGACTGAAGCAGGAAGTTTATAGAGATACCCCTCCAGGCCTCCAACATCATATTTTCTAGCAACAGAGCTGCATAAAAGCTGCTATTTCAGATCGCATCAGAACATCTTCTTTTACCTAGGACAAGTTCTCCAAGCTATAAAGTGAGGCAGGCTGCCAAAATAACCTGCTTCTGTGGTCTTCTGCTGTGTTTCCTTCCTACTCCTGTCCCTCAAGGGGTACAGAAATAAATGAATTCCTGGCAGAACAAAAACTCTATAGATACCCAAGAGCTACCACCCAGGTCTGAAAACAGTACTAGTACCAAATATATCTACATCTACAGTATCCAAGGAAAGAAAATTCCTCCCCTCTGTGTCTGATCTACTGCCAAAAGGTGCACCATATAGTCTGTTTGAATAAGTGTCCAGACTTCCATATGGCAATTAAATTTCCTCTATTATATTGCCCTCAACAGAAAGATGTTACCTGGCTTTGTGTTTTGACCTGTATATACGTGTTTGTTAAACCTGAATTCAAAAAAGTTAATATAAGTTCTGACTGCTACAGCATTTCAGCATTAAAAAGAAATTAATACCTAATGAATAAATGCTGAGCCATTATGCCAGGCTGCAGATAGTCCAATGATCAAGATCCTAGTTCTGTCTCCTTTTATAATTAAGCCAATATAAAACAATTTAGATTGATAATGTGAAGGAGAATGTAGTCTTTAAACTTAATTTATCCACTGTCCCAAATTACTCCCATGTATATGCTTGTTTTCATTTAAAATGCTTTACTTTTCGTTACAACAATTTCAATTACTTCATTAGCATGAAGTTGATATGGACAAGGTATGGATTAGGGCAGTGGTGCATCCAAACACACAGGGTTCCTTCCATTCAAAAAAAATTCCATCTTAACATTTCAGGAGTTCCATGACGAGTCTGCAATACCGACCTTTGATGCCAAAGTAGGTTTCAGTCCAAGAAAGGAGAATACAGTGTTGCTCTCCTTTGATTCAAAAAAACCATCGTAATCCTAGTGAATTAAAAGAAGAAAAAATGAGTTAACATTTGTATTTGCATTTTCCTGATTGATATTACCACACCTTGTGTTAGACTAAAGGGTGACATGTAATAATGCTCAGAAGAATATTGATACTTACCCCTATTCTCCTATCCAAACCTAAAATCTAAACTGCAATGATATCACAAACGACAAACTACACTGGCAAAGAACACCACATAAGTTCTCTATCTTCAACATCTCTCACTACTTTGACAGAAAAGTACAAGCATGTACTTGCATCAAAAGAAACTCTATCGTGGGTATATTTTAAAGGTATATATGTGCCTGGCAATGCAAATAAGTTTCTGACCAGGTTTCCAATTTGTCTTATAGCAAAAAAAAAAAAAAAAATACTTTCTAACATGGAAACCCCCAAGAAGTCTTAAGGCAGACGAATTTTTTATTTCTTCTGTGGTAGAACAGAGACTTCATCATCATTGTATCCCTTGAAATCATCAATCATATCTCAGCCTTGAACAGCAACATAGTTAAATATAAAATGTTACCATAAATAAACTTATTAAATATAAAAATAAATAGCAGGCTTCATTATCAAGTTACTTTTAGGAAGTTTTGATCTCAAAGTGTTACTACTACTTTTACTGTTTTGGATATTGCATTGGACACCTGCTACTCTTGTATCATCAGATGAGCTGACAATACTCAGTTTTCAAGGGGAAAAAATAGGGAAAATCAGAGCACAGTTTAGTGAATGGATTTGGCACATGGCAAGAAGCCAAGAAGTTTCATGTGCTGCTCGTGGTTTGGCAGAGATTTCTTCTATGACCACTAGCAAACAATAAAGCATCCAGCTCAGACTCTTTTCCTCCACCACATAATTGCAAAATGGAAATATCAATCCTAACTTAAATCACTCCTGACATGTAAAATACTCTGTAAATGTTAGGAAATTCCAGGTATGTGCTCATCACTTCATAGCAATTATCTCTTTAATATTCAGGATAAGTAGTTATGCTTAACTTGAAAGTATTCAACAAGATATTGACTGTGGACATACAATGCTTTCAATATAGAACAATAACAGGCAGTCTCAGTGCCTCCACATGATTCCCATCCGTGCAACAGCAATTCCCAATGCACCTGACCCCCAAAGTCAGCATCTCTTTGGCTTCTAAGCTCTCTTCTCTCAGTGTTAATTTGTCCTGGTTTTGGCTAGGACATTGTTTAAGGTGCTTTCCCTGAAATTAGACCTCAATTTTCCCCCAGCAGCAGCTGCTTTGCCCACTTGTCTCCATCCACTCCTGCCTGCTCTTGAACCCCTAATCTCTTAAAACACCCCACAATCACAAGAGACCACGGGCAATAAACAGAAGCTCTAATTGAAAAGAATAAATCTTTCTCTGACCTGGTTAATCTTGGAAGGAAATCACAGGATATGCAAAGATTAGGAATTTTCTTTTATCTTCCGAGTAGAGTTTACTCATGCCTAGCCAATATCCATATGTGTTTACATTTTGGCTTCTCAGATCCTAAGCAAGAAGCAAAAGGGGTCTGGAAAAGCTTTCTGCTTCCCAAGATTCCTTTGGATTTTCACAGTGTAGTGTGAATCCCCCATAGCTCTTCATTCCACTTGCCAGACCCAACTATAAGATACGCCAAATTATGTCCTTGCAGAAGGGTGACGGGTATTTAATGAAATAACTTTGTAAGGAAAGAGTGTGCTTGTAGATGAAGACTTAACTTTTCTTCACTCTTTTTTTTTTTCCTACACCAACATAAAATAAGTGATTGTTTAGACAGAAAACACCTAGACACCATAGCAAGGATAATACACCTCCCATGAGATCCATAACTATTCTGCAGGTGAGCAGAATTTATCCTAAAACCTTTATGGTGCACGAGATGAAGATGCTTTACCAGCATTTCAATAATGATATACTGCTATATCAGTGTCAACTGGGATACTTTGCTGGGATAGTTATTCAAACAGCCTCAGGCCCCCCAAAAAACACAACCCATACTGCACAAGGGCAGTTTCCCAGCCTGACCTTCTATACTAAAACCATCTGTGAAAGGCAGAGAGGCCAGCAGGAGTGTATAATGGTCTTCAGATATATCAGCTGACATAAGTAGGAAGAGTAAACCTTCTTAAGATGACTTTTTGTTGTTTTCTTCTTAAAACATGGCATACTCTAGCTTATGAATTAACAAAAATTTACAATTAATTGCCAGAAAGTAAATCTAAGTAAAATAGGCAAATCAACTAAGCCATGGTGTAAGATGAAAGATTACTAAAAGGAATCCCAACAGTGCCATGGATTAAAAAGGGACAACATAATCATTGAATACCTAGAGGAGTAATAAGTAACACTGAAACTCTGCAGAAGGATGTTTGATCAACCCTTGACCTTTAAGAATGAGACTTCAAAACCTGCACGGACACTATTAAACCTAAAAAGGTCTGTTCTGACTCTTCTAAAGCAAATGAAAATCCGTGAGGGACACAGGCTATACGAGCAACACACAAGAAGACAGTGCATGGTCTACCTGAGAAACAACCTTCATTTTCTTGTCTGGGTTCATTGACAGGTGAGCCACACTGTCTCTGGAGCTGAAGGTAGGGCAGCAGTGGATGAGTACAACCCACAGTGGGAAGAACCCTTTTATTTAATATCAGGGCCAATCTAAATTGCCTGAAGATGCTCATTACAGCCCTATAAACCACCAGCAGCCAACCTGCAAGCACACAGGTGTTGTGGCAGACAACTTTTTGGGTCCCTGCCAGGAGCACTCTCCCTCCTAAGCACACAGGCAGTCTTCACTAACCCCCAGACACTTCTTTGTCTCAACAGTTTGTCCAAGGAAGGCTCTGTGTTTGTTTGGGTGACTCGTCATCTCCCAGCACCATTTTCAAGTTCTGGCATTCTCCTGAAGTCTCTTAATCCCAGTACTTCAATTAGCTCTAGAAGTATCACTACTCCAAGACCATGTTTTTTTCACTCTTTGTTAATAAACAGGCAAGAAAACAGAGCAGAGAAGGACTCATATTGAAAATAATGTCATAAGGAAATAGGGTGCACTTGTGGCTCTGACAATGACTTTGACATTCAGCTAATCCACGAACATCTGTGAACATCTGTTTAACCTAACCTCTGTAAAGTAATTTAATAGTTAATAGTTAAAAGCTGCCTTCAAGAACTTGTTGTTTTACTTTCAGAATTATCAAGTCCTGATATAGTATGTTTTCCCACATTTTTACTGATTTACAAACCTGGATTCACTTAGTGAAAAAATTGTGAAGGTTAAACGGTGAGCTAAACTGAGTAAGTCTGTGTTTCAAAGAGCACAAAACCCAGTGGATTGCTCCATTTTAAAAGGACCTGAATATTTAAGAACCACAAGAGATTATCCACCAGAAGCAATCTCCCTGATGTTTTGAAATATCTGCATTGCAAAATGTATTTAAATGCTATCGGCACTTACTTTCATGGGCTGTGGGGGAGAAGAAACATGATGCTTTTAGATAAACTAGAAGTAAATTTTAAATAGGAGAATTTTCCTAGTGATGTCTGAAATTAAAACATGTGATCTCAAAATATTCAAATGTGAAACAAAAAATGTTATAAAAATGCATAATAGTCCTCTATAAATTTTAGGAAATCACTTTAGCATGGTAGTTTCTTAAGAGATTATTGAGAAGTATTATCTCAATGACTCAATGGCTCTGCTTTGGCATGTGGTAGGAGTTCAAAGTGGGCATCCCTGGCTGTTCCTGTAACACAGGAGAGATAAAAGATCCTCCAAAAACACCCTGCCTTTGATCTTACCATTAGAAGGAGAGGAAGTCTGTGCAGATTTAGGCCACACGTAAAGACACTAAATCCATGGGTGAGGACTTGAAAATTTGTATCTCAATAAGGAACATCACATTGCTACCAGCAGTAGATGCAGAGGCTGAAGAAGGAAAACAGGGCAAGCTCAGTGAAAGCTGAGAATTTCATACCCAGGCAGGAGCCCAACTCCAATGGTGACCCAACGGACTCCATTTGGAAAAACTGTGGGACATTCTGATTCCCATAGAAGAAGAGCGCCACCATTCACTGGTTCTGGCAAGGCAGTGGTTCCCTCTGTCTGCACCACGCTTCACCACCAGCAGCAAGTTACTACAGCCCTCTTGTCACTGTCCCAGGCAGCTCCACCCAGGCAGTGCTGTGGCTTTGCTGGGATCAGTGGAGCAGCGCTGTCCTGCCCCTGTGCAAGGAAGTGGCTCCCACTGACAATGGGAGGCACTCAGAGAGCAGCTGTTAACCTAAAAATATACAAGTATGGCAAACTGCTACCCACTGCCCCACTTCAAAAGGCAACTATGTGTACAAATATAATTTTGACTGTAACATTTTAAATTATGAAACTTGGTGCTTTCCAGAGCTGCTAATCACACTTCATTAATGTATGAAATTCTGGCAACATCAGTAGCTGATTAAAAGTGACTAAAAACTGAGTACTAAAACTAGTAGGACATGGAGACAGTGGACATGAATCATCAACGATGTAGAGATGCTCAATCCCTCTGGAGAAGTTGAAAAACTAAAATTATAGATGATAAATCCCACAACTGAGGGTATGAAATGTTACCAAGAAAGACAAATGCCATTTAGGAGGAAAAAATATATTTTAGGATGGTTTGAGGGGATAAAGAAGGGACAGGAGTATAAAGAAGGTAAGTAAAAAGCTATTTCAAGGCAGAATGGGCTTTTTAACAGGATAGCAACTGCTCCCTGCTTTAGGCATGGTTCCTCACCCTTAAAGTTGGTGGCAGGTCCATCACCCACCACATAACCTGAGCAGGATACAGCCTCTCTGTTTTAACACCAAAACAGTTACAGCATTAAATACACTCAATGAGCTGCTAGGGACTGGATTAGCTGACCTAATTAGCTCTTGCTTTGTTGAAAATAAACTGAAGCTACTGTAGGTGAGCCTCTTGTCTGTAGCTCACCTATAAACAAGCAAAATCTTGTTGGCCTTGTGTGGCCTAAAGCTCTGCTTTGCTTTCCCAGCTCCTGCTGAGTGACTCTAAACTGGGACAGAGTGACAAGCTGTGGCTGCAAAGGTCTTCAAGACCAAAGTTACCCCAGAGGGTAATGAGAGGAAGGCTAGGAAGGCTGTGGAGCTCACTGTGGTGGCAGGATGCTTGGTACTAGATGTGTCAGTGGACACACGGAACACATTTCCAGAGCATACTGAAGATGCTAAATGTTTCCACCAGAAGGTTCAAGTTCACGAGAGAAAAATGTAGTAAGAAGTACTAAATACGTTAAAAGTGACTTTTATTTCAGAAAAATAACTAGAGACAAGGAAAATACTCAAGCATTTTATATCTTGACTTTCTTGTTGTCTTTCCTAGGCTTATGGCCACAGCTGGGACAAAACCGGGCTTGATGGACCTTCAGTCTCACACATGTAAGGCCATTTATATTAATCTGAAGGTGTACCATACACAAAGTTTTAAAATTATCATAGAATCAGAGAATTACTTGGGTTGGAATGGACCTCAAAGATCATCTAGTTCCAACCCCCAATAATCAGCAAAGCCAAGTGATGCTGTCCATGAAGTATGATGATAAAGGGGAAAAAAAACCAAAACTACCCAAGCCTCCAAGCCTCACACTTACACCGCTTTGTTTTTAAAATTTGAATCTTTGTAGTTTATCCTGAAACTAAGAGGTGCTGTGGCTGCTTTGCACCTCTTTAAAACCAGATTAATCAAAGACAGGTGAACTTTGTTAATGTCTGCATTATGCAGAAATCCCAAAGACTATCCACTGCCCAAATGTTACAGAAAACTACATCAGCTTAGTCTCTGAGACACTGGACAAACATTCAGGAAATCTGATACAAATGTCTTAGGTCCTTCTGGCCTTCATGTGGGTTTTGTGCCAATTTACTACAGTAGGAAAACAATTGGTCCTTAGGAATTCTCTCCTCTTTAGAAATCCCACTTCCAGGGTAGGTTCTTCTCTCAACAGCAACTGCCAAGTTTACAAAGCTCAAGCTGGCTACAGCACTAGCTGTATCCCAGCTGTGATGATCACTAGAGCTTAAGTGTGCTGTATTCCTGGTGCTGGGAAACCAGATCACTGTAGTGATGTGATTACAGACACTGCCATAATTAATTTGGCTCAGGATTTTGTTAAGCAGGTACTATCAGGCTTGTTTAAATAAACACTGTCACTGCTGGGAGAAACTGTTTGCTGCACACCAAAGTTGTAAGTGGCAGTTCTGCAGATCAGCATAAATAATTATTTGGGCTTCAAGGAACATAACGGAAGTGTGAAGGCATTGGGTCAAAGTAAAATATTAACTCAATGTAGATTTCATTTACAATTAGCAATTATACCTTCATTACTGCACTGAGATCAGGAGAACATTACATCTAATGAAGTTTCAAAGACAGTAAGTGTGAAGAAAACTATTTCAAGTAAGTTTCTTTAAACAAGTAAGTTGGTTTGGTTGCTGTTTGCTTTTAGTTGGCAACAAGAGTGAGCTTGTTAAACTCAGACAAATCTTTACTGCTTACCACACCAAGAAGCAGAAAAACAAGAAACCCACCCAAATGTAGCTTGCGTGGCTATTCCTACAGATTTTTTAAGTGCAGTGATTATTGGACAACACTCACAGATTACTCCATTGGCGTGCTATTAAAATTCATTTCTCTTTGTCACTATTTTTAATATAAGGTTATGATCTCTCCATTCTTATAAAAGGGGCAACATAATTGGTCCTTCAAGTAATAGTGAGGAACTCATATTTAAACAAATGGAATCAGCACTGTGCTACTGACTGAGTTAATACTGTATACCATTGAGAATGAGCTGTTAACATCCTCCGTGAAAAGGGCAGTTCAGTTCTCCAGAACAGATGACATTCATTTACTGATCTGATTAGGATTACAATGGAAAAGTCTTACGCAGCACAGCTCTCCTTGGAGAACGTGTGTGCATGTGTGAGTCTCTTTTAATATTACATAAATATACAAATAAAAGAAGATCTTGTCTGTACAGCACAGGACAAGCTAAACATGACCGTTTTCATTACCTAACCTTCTGATAAGATCTCTGCACAGGATTTTTAAAGAGCTTACAGAATTGACTCTACAAAGCAACTTGTTACTCTCCACTAAAGGCCAGATGTTTATTTCGGTAATCTGTTTAGTTGTAGCCTTCCAGAGACAAAGGCTTTAATAAAAGGGAGCAGATGTCAGCCTCAGCTCTATTGTTTGGACAGTACATGACAAACTCAGGCTGATGTGATGTTTGCCATTCATGCAGCAATAGCGCCAGGGTACACAGACATCAACTATCTAAGAACTGATATCCCTCACCTCCAAGGCAGGGAGTCCAAGTGCAGCTGGACCTCCCCTAGACAAGCACTGAAGACCTCAAATCTAGTGCCCAGTGCCCACCTGGGGTAGGGGAATATTCAGGGGAGTTAGTGGCAGAATCTCTAAGTACTATGGATGGTAACAGCTGTCACCTCCACCTTTTGTGCACCTTCCAGCTCATCATGTCATTTTACAAATTGTTTGGATAAGAATATTATCAAATCAGACCACGACAGGAATTTGAGAAAGGGAGAGATGGAAACATCAAGGAGTTAACTATGGTAGTCAGCCTGTTACATGAGGTAATGACTAAAAGACACAAAATGACTATGTTGCACAGAAGCTCTGCATGCATGCATTTTAACGTGGCCACAAGTGGAACAGCAGTGGATTGAATTACTTATTTCATCCTGGTTGTTCTCTGACAACAGCCGTGGCCTTTTCTAGATATCATTGCAAAATAGTGCTACATCCGTATTCTGTGCAATACTATGTGACTTCAAAGTATTACTGCCACTTATAAAGATTTTTTAGCCTTTCCTCATATATCATTGATCCTATATTTTAGAACTGACCTTTTAAAAAAGACTTTAATTAAAGTAGTCACAACATCTTCAATAATAATAAAACCTGTTTCTTCAAGAAAGCATGGCACAATAGGAAGTTTCTGTTCCATGGAAAGGAGAATTAGGATCCCAAACAAAATTGTTAATAATTATGTCATACTTACTAATAAGTTTTGCAGAATATCAGTGTAATTAATATAAAAATGAAAAAGAAATGTGCAGTATTTTCTACTATATCCTGTAAAAGTAACAATTCCAATTTTATACCAGTCCCTTTTAAGTGTCTTAAAATACATTAACACCCTACATTATTATAGTTAGGAAATACAAAGTCTGCAAACAGAGCAAGGTATCTCCAGAGATGTCTTTGAGAGCTATCATCTTTATGTGAAGGGATGGTTTACAAAATACCTGCTACTTCACTTTGAAACAGCTATTAATGAAGTTTATTTAGTCCAAATAAAAACTATGGTGTTCAAGAAGAATGTACTCTCTCTCCACCACAGGGTAAACAGCAGCACTATAACACATTACTGAAATGAGTCCTGACTTCTCTGAGGAAGATAAAATTCTTGGATTATTTTATCTTTACTTAGTTGCTGAGCTTCTACTTTTTAAGCCTTGGCACTGGGCAAGCTGGGTTGGCGGAGAAGACTCGTGGGCAGGCGTTGCTTTCCAACATCAGCTCTGCCTTCTAAATTCCTTGTATGAGACAAGGCTGAGGCTAAGACACAGTGCATGTCACTGGCCTCTAGTCACATTCAGACCAGGGTTTGTGGATGCTCGTGAGCCAAAAACTGCTCCAATACAACTGCAAAAAGTAATTAAGACAAATTTCACACACAGAGCCTAAATTTGCCATACAGGAAACTCTGCTTTTGATGGCTAAAATAATTAGTCAAGAAAGTTTTAGCATCATCAAGCATTAACAATTGTTATATGATGTCTGAGCAATTCACATTAACTTTTACCTAGTGAGATCATCCCTCTTCTAAAAGCAGACCTGGACCAACAAGGTCCTAAGTGAATGAGATAAGACATCTCCAAGGGTGCAGAGAATCAACTGTAGACTTGCTGGATACCAAATTAGCCTCACAACTGCTCTAGCTCCTAAAGTGACCACACTACAGCAGGCATGCTAAGGTGAATTCTGTTACATTCTTTGAGGGTCTAGAGACAGAGTTCAAGCTCTCTGTACCTGTAGGCACAAGAATAATAACAAACTCCCCAATGACAGCCAGGGCAGAAAATCTGAGGTGGCCTCTAGCCAGTTATGTTAAATTCTCCTATTTCTTTCATCAGTGAGCAGTTACTTATTTGTAATGTGACACCTATAAAAAAGGAAGAAAAAGAAACATGCATGCATCTTTTCACGATCTTAAAAAAAAACCCAGAAGAGAATGATACATAACAATGCAAAGAAATCAGTGCTACAATAATTGTCTGTGCACTGAATAGTTTCCCAAGAACCCTGCACCTCTTTCAGCAGCCTGTTTTATTTCTTTCTTATCTATACGCCTTCGCTGTTTTGCTGGGAGTTGACACACATATATTACATTTCAGGGAAGGACAATAAATATCACATATCTCTGTCTCTACTGTTGCTCACTAGGCACTCTATCAGGACTTACCATAACACTCTAAACCATACGAACAGCTTCAATGAGAAAAAAAAAAGAAACAGTCAGCCTGCTATGAAAATATTTTCCCTTTGGCTCAAATTCCCACCTGGAGACAGATTTCCTTTTAACTTTGGATGGTCTAAATTTCAGGCAATCTCCCTTCAGTGGCATATTTCTGCATATAAAACTGTCACTGTTCAAAGTGCTCAGTTGCAGCTTCACAAGAGTGCAGTTTCACTGGGAAGTGGATATTTCCAGTCTTCTGAAAGATCCAGAAGTCACATCTAGTCTAAGAAGAGTTGTATTCAGCCTCAGAGAATTCAGGAAGAGGGATGTGTGAGGCACAGGCCTAGATTCAGACATTCAGTTTTCCAGCATTTCTGGCTTTCTGCTTAAAGATTTGGGCTGCTGGAGGGCACTGTCGCCTGCGTAGAAAACCTTGTAAAAAGATGTTATGTAGATACTCACATACCCAAGAGCCATGTCACTGAAGTTCACAAGCAGGTTCGTGAGTCTGATTTTTCTGAAATGTACACACTCTTCTTACACACAATTTTATAGCAATGTCACTAAGATGAAACTTCAGACTGTGACGTCATAAAAATATGTAAATTGTCATATTGTTGGAGCTCTAACATAGAACTTGATTATCAGTAAAATTATTTGTGTTCTTATGTGCTTGCAGCTCTTATCTTGTTCACAGGAAATAGAAATTGTTCTTGCCAAGTACTTTATTTCAAAATGTCTTAGCATAATTAGTTACTGAAAAATGGGGAGTGAGTCTCAGAAGACTGAGAAAAGGAGAGGGTAGATTAATGATTAATGATTAATGATTGTATCTGCAATTACATCAATTCAGAAAAACCACAAGGTCTTGCTCACACTTCAAAATGTGGAGTTTGTCTCTTGGTACCAGAAGAATCCCTCTCCCTGTGGTACAAGACACTCTGTGAACCAGTTAACATTGATCATCTTTTTGTACCTTTCTCCCCTCTTACTTGACCTGTCAGATCTTCAAATAGTTGACACAAATCCATTTTGGATACTTACTAAAACCATTAAAGACAAAAACTTCCTCTAGCCTGCAGTTACATCCTGAAAAGTAATTATTTCAAATGGTGATGTCCTAGCCAGGAAAATTTAGTCTAAGATAAACCCCTTGTTCACATTGCTGAGGTTTTCTGCGAAGGAGAAAATGGGCAGAAAAGAAATCTCAAAACTATTAATGCTAATACTAACACAGAAAAACCAGTATAGCTATGAACATAACATTGAGTCATGGACATCATATGCTTGTGAACTTCTATTGAAATAACATGATCAAAATAAAAAGTGCACCTATTTTGCTTTGCACTGTCTAGCCTTCATATCTTTAGAGGAACAGCAATGAACCTGACCAGTCTGTATCGTAAGTTGAATTGTCAGCAACAATGCATAAGGCAGACTAAGTACATAGAAAATCTCCTGGTAAGACCGTAGAATGCAGAAAAACAGAGTTTTTTAATAGAGAAAACTGGATTAAAGGTTGCCTGGACACAAATCAGAAATGCTAAGCTACAAATTTCACTAACTCAACTAACCAAAAAGTCAGTATTTTTTCAGTTTAAGTTACTTAATAAAGATTATGCTTTAGTTATTTATGTCAAGATAAACACATGAAAACACTCACTGTGGAAATGACAAAGAGAGACAAGATGTGCAAGGTTTGCTGACTTTATCTAGTTGTAATATTTTACCCCCCTTTCCAGCACTGACCTCCTTTGCCTTCTGCATAATGTTTCGCCTCCACTTTATTACCTATAAACTTCATTAACTAATGCAGCAGGTTCACTCATAAATGTTGGAGATCCTGCACACACTTTCTCCTTCATCGAGAAAACACAGTTTCTTTCAAAACATGTTTGCTCTTTAAAGATGTTCATGCAGACAGTGAAGTCTAGTAATAGGATTAACTCTGCTCAACCAAAATGGCTATCAGCTCAGCAAACAGATTAATGAGATCATCTCACATGTTGCATGACATCTTCTGCCTTGCTAATTCCAAATAGCAATTTCTAAGAGTAGGTTAAAACGTGCTATAAAGGCAATCTGAAAGGGTAAGAAAGAACAGCTTAAAATGTTGTATTTCCCAGGAAAACTAAAATCACACAGAACAATATAAAGGTTGTTATTTGTAAGGGAGAGGCTGATCCATAAGGGAGGGTAAAAATCCCTTCCACGTCCCAGATACATTTCTTTGACTTACCTTACCTGGAAGTAAGAAGATAAGAGTTATACTGCTGAGGTAAACAAGTAAGGCCAATACAAAGCACATGGGAAGGATGTTAAGTTCTTTGCTTCAAGAAGCCAGTTAGCTGCTGCATCATACCCAATCTGTTTGTTGCAGAGGATCCTAAATCACTTTTAATGTGCTTCCTGCCTTAAGCTAACAATTGCACTGCAGTCAACAGGCTCTCATCAGATCTGAGCAGCACTGTTGAATCTGGCAGGGACTAAGCCAGAACCAGTTTGGATGTACATATCAAAGGCTACTGCTTCAGCTTGCACTGGTGGATGAAGAAGCTTACACCAAAAAAACAGCCCGTCCATCAACCTCTTGTCAGATTTACAGCAAACAGTGTTCATTTATCCTAAACACTTTGACTGCATAAAGACGCTCTGAGCATAAATGAAATTTACACCGTGACTGCAGCAGAGAAGGAGCTTAATTACAATAACAATAAAACCCAATCTAGCCAATGTTCTCATTTACTGTGCCAAAGACTTGCTACTGAATTTTTGTGCTTGGACTTAACCCAAGCAGCAAGAATACCACAAATCCCCATCTTACAGTGGTCTCACAAGGCACTTTACCACCAACAGGTGGTATATGAAGCACGTGACATTACCAATTTTTACGTTCCTGGAGGGAATCCCCTAGACAGCCCTAGGACTTACAGAAGAATGACCTGAATTTTTCCTGTATGATTATTACCTGATCCTATTGCCCCATTGATTCAGATTCTACTGGAGAAAGCTCAACAGCAAGTCCCATGTTTAAATGGCCAGCTGAGTGTACTAATATATTGTCCATTGAGAACCGTAACAGCTACTTACCCCACAGTACCGATCATCACTGAATATCTGTGGTGGCAGTGGGTTGCCTTGTGCAGGCTGCCTGTCCTCAGGAATATTTTTATACATCCATTGTCTCTTCTCCTCTGACATGGTGATATCCACTTCTTCAAACTCTATGCGATTGGCTTCCAGAAACCTCACCACATCCTGCTGCCTCTTCTTTATCTAGATGAAAGAAGGAAAATTTTAAAAACCATAGTCGGAGCAAGTCCTCCATAACACAGATATGCTTACAAATCTGAGAACATTCTTCTCTCCCATCCCACTTCATAAGATCACAACTCAGAAAGACAAAGTAGAAAATATTTTTTTCAATTTTAAGTTCATAAAAGTTAAGCACTGGTGTTTCTTTACATGTTGGCAAAGGCTGTACTTCTTCACCTCACTTCTATAGGGCTATCTATTTAATTCAGCTGTGCTAATTTCAGCTTTTACCCTCTAAAGATGTTCTTAAAAAGCAATCTGTAAAGGTTTCTTCAGAAGTAGAAGTTAAGGGAGGCCGTCGGTTTTCAAAGACATTAGGAGCTACATTTTTAAACTATACATGCACCTAAAAATGCAAGGTAAACAACCTGGCAGGTCCCAGAAGAATTTACTCCTAAATGTGTTCCATGAGATGAACACGTCAGTACATCTGAAAAAAAAACCACCCCAGCTACACACATTTTTGTTTTCCTAGACGCCTACACATTTTTTAAAATGCAGCTCAATAGTTTGCTGAGCGAGGCTTGTTGAATATTTAGGTAAGAGTGTCTGTCTGCAGAATACACATACCTAAAAGTAAGCATGATGTCATCTCTTGAAAACGAACCTTATTGCAAAAAAAAAAAAAAAAAGCATGAGGTTTGTATTAAATGTATGGAGTTTCTGCCCCTTCAAGAGATTATCATCTTTATCCAAAAGCCTAACAAAGGCAGAGCACTGGCAGTTTTTAGCTCATTGTAGTTAAGACTGGTTGGACTCAATGATCTTAGAGGTCTTTTCCAACCTTAACAATTCTATGATATTAAGATCTGTCTTTAAGAGCTAGCTGGGCTTCAAGCAGATACACTCAGGTAAAGACAACAACTGCCTAAAATAGGACTTTATATCAAGACAGCAACCTTTGAAATGAAAGTCTGTGGGGCCAAGGCAAGTCACCTAGGCTCATCCAGCTAAGGCTGCTTTGCATTATTTTCAGTCCATACTGTACGTTTTGCATCAACCTAATGACATTAATACTTTCAGAAAGGAACCGTAAATTATGTGCTGTATTTTTACAGCTATCATCACAGTGTTATTTGAAAAAAAAAATTCAGCTTTAATAACTTTACAGTATTCCTGGAGTGTCATATCCATACAGTTGCTGGCTGGCATAAAGCCCAGGTGGATGAATCATGCCTGCGGGTATCATATGACCTAGATACTATTTGGAAATCAGAGGATTTTCAAAATGTGTGTGCTAGTTGCTCCTGTCACACAACACAGTCTATCTATCTAAATGCATCACAAAAATACATAATTTTGGAAGCAATACTGATGAAATCCTTATTTCCTTGAAATAAGAAGGCAGCCACTCCAAGAAACTACAAATACAGAGCTCTCAAACAATTACTGTCTTTCTTAAGAAGCGGCCTGCACAGCAAATTTGTGTCACAGTGTTTTATTATTTTTCCTTTTTTTGTGCACACCGGTACAGTTTTTTATGCATATGTGAAAGGATCACTTTTTCATGGAGAAAGCAGCTCCTAAACTTGCATGCAAATAATGCATTATCAACAACAGCAAAATTACTGCATCATCATCACTGGTGGTACCAAAGGCAACATGCCTTTTCCTACGTCCCTAAAAATTCCAAATGTAAAAGTGAAAGATGAAAACATTTCCCTCGGTCTTTCAACAACAACAAAAAAAAAGAATCTGCAAAAAAACACAAAAGAGACAGAGACTGAGATATTCTTAACATGGATATTAAATACCTGGTTAAACAGAAAGGAGATGTCTAAAATGATGGGTGGGAGAGGTCATTTCCTTATATTGAAGTGCTGCTAAAACTCCCATGAAATCCCTCCTGCACTGGTCAGAGCAAGGAGCAAACTCCAGAGTGGCTGGGCCAGCCCTCTAGCCCCAAGGCCAGTTGGCATCCTCTGGCCAAAGCTGTTAAACCTGCAGCCTCTCAAAGCTGCTGCTCGCACACTCTACACTGGGAATGACCCCTGGCATGCTGCAGCATCTAAGTCATGGCCACGGGCTGCTTGTGAGATGCTAAGTTAGCCTTGGCCAAAGCTGACTGTGCCAGCAACCATTCTTCAAACAGTTCCAGAGTACCGGGGCCCTCCGTTCTCATGGCCAGGACATGCATCAGTGCAGGTGTATCCACATGGACCCATTTTCATCTGCTGCCTTCCAGCAGCCTGTAAACTGAGTGACTTAGATTCAGTCAGAACCCTATTATTTTACAGTTCACACTATGAGAATTCTCCCACAAACACAAACTTCCTGATGCCTCATTTTATTTGTATAAAACTAATTAAGATGTCGAAGTGAAGTAAATTGGGGTTGTTGGTTTTTTTAGCCATAAGCCTTACAGTTCTCCACATGACATCTGTATGAGTTATCAGCTGTGGATGTACCAGCTGCATAAAACTAAACAAAATAGACTGAAAAATTTCAAGCCAAAAAAGTAGCATTTTCTCCTCCCCAATTTATTTGATTCAGGCCTATAAACTGAAACAAGAGCATTAGCTGTGTTTAAAATCCTATTAAATTATGCCTTGTTGTTCAAGATGGATGCTCAGAGCATCTGTCACAACAGAAGCCAGCTGATTACTCCCCAAGAACACCACAGGACCTTTGTCTCCGTCTACAACTGGATCTGTGCCGCAGAAGTGCGTCAGCCTCACAGTCCTGCCTGCAACTCTCATCTGTGCTTACTCGGAGCCCTAAAAGCTCCCAGCATTTGGCCACGGGAAACACAGAGCAAAGGCAGCACGGCACAAAGAGCAGCAAAGTTCCCACTTCCTCACTAGCCTGTCCTGTCAAGAGCCCAGTGGTGAAAAATACATCCTCATTTGGCAAACCGTGGAGGTGGATAGTACTCTTTGTAAAGTATCTTGCTGCTACCAAGGTTTCCAGAGTCTGATGCAACTGAAAAGATCCTGAAAAAAATAATTCTATTGTCAGAGGTACCCTGTTCAGAAAAACTTGGTTTGTGGCTATTCATACAGCACTTTGGGAAAGCATTTGTAGTCTTACATGACAGACTGCTTCAGCATCAAAATATTCTGGGTTTAATACCTTTCAGCACACCAGAAGACACTGTAAAATACACCTTCAGAACATATAACCACTTGAAGTTTCAGAGGAAAGTTTTTATGTAATATGATCCTAATCTATCTTTAAATGCAGTGAGAAACCTCTGATGGAATTAATGGTCTGCTATTTTAGTCCAAAGTTTGCCTCCCATATTTTTAGCAGGGTAATTCTTTTCTGAACATCATTTCTCTGGGTTTGGTTTTATTGTTAATCTATATTTCTAGTCACAAAACTAAGACAGGAAAAAATCCCCAGAGACATCTTAATTTTATCCTTGTATTCAGACCTGGTATCTTTATTAGGATTAAAAAGCAGCAAAAATAGGATGTACCATTGTGATATATAAAACTGCTAAAATGAGCTAATCTCTTAATCAGTAACCCGATTTATAAAGAAAGTCTATTGTAGCTAAAGTATCCTGTCTTTCTGTCCTAGTTTTCATTTCTTTACACTGATTTGCAACAGGTAACAGGGGGATACAAGACTGCTTTGGAGAAATATTTCAAAGACATACTCAGTCCTGTCCAGGTGGGACCAATGGGATTATCTGTTCTGACTTTCAGCATCCCTGAATTAATTCCTCTTAGGAGTAAAGGGTTTCTTTGGACTTTTTTCCTCTCTCAGCTCCATTCCTGAATTAACAGAGTATCTGCTGGTCTTTGCAAATTGTTGCCACAATTAAATGGCTGTCTTTACTTGAAATATTTGCTTGCTTCTGTTCAAAATCCACCTCATTTCAGCCACTTCACTTTTCACTTTTCATGTCTTTGCCCAGACTAAAAACTGTTCTAAGATTTGTGTTTCCCACACATCTAACATCAGATCTCCCAGATAAGCTGAACAGTGATCTCCAGTAGCAGAGAAATCATATTGCTCATTTTGTAGCAGAATGAGAAAATGAGAATGTTACTGTTATAAATCATGTCCAAATTTGAGCAGAAGTTCAGAAAAGTCAGATTACATCCTCTATCCAAATTTCCCTGGAAGCTTCTCATCACTTCCAACTAGTGATAGTTTCCTTCTTTTTTTCCCTGTCTATGCTTCCTGAACCTGTTTTCAGAAGTTCTCCTGTCCTATACAGGCTTGCCTACTGACAGCTGCTGAACCAGAGGAGCATAGCATGTGGTCTCTTCATTACTAAATGTCAGCTGCATTTCATCATTCTGTACTCTTTTAACCAAGATACTCAATACCTTGCAAACATCTTAAGAGTCCAGGATTTATCTAACTCAGGATAAATGACTATTACTTCTGCTCTACTATATGCAAGATGACTCAAGTAGCAATATTAATAGCAAGTGTGCCATGTTAAAGAGAACTTCTTTGCCTTTTTTCATTAGCTCAGTTAATATAAACGGGACAAAGCAGACACATTCTCAGTTTCAAATTCCTTCACAGTGTCAACAGGAGGAATGTTGCTGAGTGTCTGGTGCTCACAAAGTGGATATAGAAGGTTGGTCTTCTGCTGTAGACTCTGCCCCCCACCTTCTAGAGGCAAGGCATTCCCTGGGTTTCTGTCCTCCTGCCTGCAAACGGAGGGAATGACAGCAGGTACCACTCCGTGCATTGGCTGGTGACTCAGATGTGTAGCACTGACTGTTCTATAGCCTCATCCTCTCGGAACTGAAGGAACTGAAGGAACTGAAAGCCTCATTCCAGACAGATCCCAAGAACAAATAGCCATCTTTCTAACACAAAATCCCACCCCAAAAAGTATTCAGACCACACATGGTGAGAGAGAACAAAGCCTTATGAGGTTATCTTCTAAGCTGGCTTGTCAGACCACAAGTACATTTTAGAAGCCTGACATTTAAAAAACAAAAATTGAATGCATGCCTAAGTTCACCTCAAATACTTGTTTCACAGCCTGGCACACCTGTGCCTCTAAAGATGGAGATGGTCCTCCTCACTTTCTTTCCTCTTTTTTGATTTGGTTACTCTTTCCACACACCTGCCCTCACTCCAGAACTGCATCAGCCACATTATCCACCCACTGACTCAGCCAAAAACTGAATGTATTGCATTTGGCAGGGGCACCTTTACGGTGCAGTTTGATGATACAACTCAGCAGATCTCACCGCTGACTGTCACTGGAATGACACAATGTTCCTCCCTCCTGCCAAGTAGCTCCTGCAGCTTTCCTCGCACAAGCATAATGCAGGAACCAGGGGGACAAGGGAAGGAGCATCAATAATGTCAGCACCACAATCTCATCAGTTTATACCAGTAACAAAACTGCATCCTAAGAAAATGGCTCAGCAGTGGCTGAAACACGACAAGTTACAGGTATTTGAAATATGAACTGCATAAGCAGCATTTGTGTTGCATAAACATAAGCTCAACTCACTCCCACAACAGAAAATATTATATGTGAGCCTTTACGAGTCAGGCAAACATAACCAAAGGGACTGTTGCAGTGTAAAATGCAGATGTAATATAGCTACTGCAGAGGATTACTTATCTTCACTTCTCACACCGATAAGGCTTAACACATACTCCCAGATAATGAGATACTGTGCTCTAGCAAACAAATACAAGCCCTAAATACATTAAAGGAACAGAATTTTAAACAGTGTTAACACAACCTCTTCTTATGTTTCCACTATGTTTCTGCTCTCATAAAGAAGCAATAAAAAACTATCCCATGCATTCACAAGGTTGAAATGCAAATCCTCATGGTCCTGTTACATTTGACACCTGTAGTGACAGAGATTTTCTGCCAAATTTCTCTTTTCTTTGCCTGACTTATGAAAGAAGACAAGTGACCCCTGGCAATTTTTATTGCAGTGAAATGGCAGCACTGTGACAGAACTTTACAAAGGTTCCTATGATTAATTCATTGTTCTTGGCACAGGAAAATACAACTCAGTTATGTACATATGAAAAAAGGATGAGAAGCTGTGATGAAGAGAAGGAGGTTAATAGAGGAGAAAATTTTAAAATAAAAATAAAAAAAAATCAGTACTGCATAACTATTTCCAAAAGTCAAGTGAGTGGCTCTCTGCCGTAGCAAATTACCACATTGCATCTGAGAGACGGAAAATATTGTCTTCTCATAACAGGCCTCCAAATAGCTAAAAGCACCTGAACGCTTCATCCTCAAAAAAAAAAGAAAAAAAATTGTTTCAATATCCTGAAAACTGACCAAGGAACTTTTCAACCTGAAGAGAAACAGAACAGTGTGTGAACAGTGGCCACATGCAGCCAGCACTGCCCTGGTCTTCCGCTAGCAGCAACCTTCCGCTCGCACACAGAGACATAATTAAGGACACACAATATGAAACACTCTGTTGAACTGGGAGGGCAATCTGTTCAGCTTTATGCAAAAGCAGTCTGCAGGTCTCTGGGAGCTGCTGAGATACTGCTTAGCCAAGGACTCTGCACACCTTTGCCTCTGTGCAATGTAGGTAGGGTAACTTTGAAAAGAATCCAGTATTTAAGAAATGCAATTAAAATTTGAGACAGGTGTGGTTTTTCAGAGACTCTTAATCACAAGCAGTCAGCAAAGGAAAACATTTTCTATAAAGCTACACAGACAGTTAAACTGATCTATGCCCAGTGCCTGCTAGCCTCATATTTTCCTAGCCAGATGTTGCACTGTGATAAACACATTTAAATCTATTTCTGTGCATGCACACATGTCTATCACAAGGTGAAGGGAAAAGTTTATTATTTAAGGCAGTTTATCGGAAATCATTGTTCTCTCTGCAAGTAACAAAGTAACATTCTGAAACACAAATGAGTCTTTAGCAAGTATAAATACAACTATCACTGCTAAAAACAAGAGACGATGGGACTTTGCTCAGGGGTTTCCTAGGTATCGTTTCAGTAAGCATAAAGGGAAAGGGAGAGACAAAAATGGAAAGAATGGGAAAAGGGGAAAGACCAAGAAAAGAAAAACAGAATGTTCTACACAAAAATCACCTAGTGACAGTGCCATGCAGGGTGCCTTTGAGATGAAAAAGCCTCTGAAGTCATACCCGAGTCTATTTCTTTTGAATTCTTTTGTATTTTGGGAAACAAGACTTGCCACTGATGTACACAAATGAAGTAAGTGATTCTATCATTTTCTTCTTGCAGTAGGAACAATATGTTCTCACAGTGCTGAAAATCCACTTACACGAGTCTCTGATGGACTGCAGGAAAACAGATGCTATGAACCCCAAATTTTGGTTCATTGCTTCCTCATCAAAAGAATAAGAATGCCATTGATGCTGGATCTACCTTCCAATTAGTGGTGTGGATTTTTTTTTCTGTGGCATCAATGTGGAACTGAAAAATATAGCATTGCTGTAGAAATAAAAAATGGCTAAAACAAAATGAAACTTGAAGACTTCGCAGCAAGAATTGAACCAGAACTTGGAAGTCTCACTGAGTGTACAGGCAGCTCCAAATTAGTGAGACAGACTAAGAGCCAAAGGACTCCATACAGACTGAGTAACACAGCCAGAAGATTCCCTGCCCAGCCTGGCACGCAGCAGGTGACTGCCAGATTAAAGGTCAAAATACAAAGCTAGTTGTTCTAGCAGGGGACCTTGCAAAGCCTGCTGCCAGTTTAGATTATAACCTACAGGAAGAGCTCCTTTCTGTGGAATTACACTATCCTGAAAATATTTCTATTTGACAAAATGCATGATTAAAATGGTATTTTTGCTACAGATACAGGATCTCTCCTAGTCTTAAGTATTTTCGTGTGAGGACACTGGGAAAGCGTTCTGGTTCTTCAATGGTTCTTCACCTCTATCTAAAAGAGAGGGCAGATTACCAGAGCTTGCTCACAACTTGATCTGATTTTAAAAATGTCTCAGCCAACAGTGATCCAAAAAGCCGAAATTATTAGAATTATGTGTCGGGACCTTTTTTTTTTCTTTTAAACAAAGTTGAGGATCTTAGTGACTAGCACAAGGGACAGGAGAAGCTTTGAGCAGCTTGAAAGATGTCAGGGATTCATAAAACATCCTCAGCTATCAAGAACTTCTCCTGATGGAACCATCCTGCAGGGCTAGACTATCTCTTCAAAAGGCTAGCAATTCAAATCTTAGCTGGCAGCTAACTTCTTTCAATAGATAGATGTTTTTGTTTGCAATTTACCATATGTTTCAGTAGTTCAAGAGAGTGGTTAAAAAGAAAGTGTTATTTTCATGCATTTTTCCTCAGAAACCTTTCAAAGATGCCAGAGAATAATTTAAATCTCCTGTTCAGCATTCTACATTTAACTCCTCCTCGTACTACTCCCTTTTGTCAAAGTGGCATATTTATACCAAGTATTTTGCATCACGAAAGAAACCCTTTCTACAAGCAACATCTATCTTCCTTTTCAAAATACATACACATAAATAGTGAAAGAAACCCTTTCAACAAGCAACATCTATCTTCCTTTTCAAAATACATACACATAAATAGAAGTATGATAACTGCAACCCTTATTATTTCAACTACTTTTCAGTACCTACTAACTAAATGCAAGTTGTTCTCTGATCTCCATGCTACATTACATTTATTAATGTTTATTTCTTCTGATTTCTCCAAGTTATTTGATTCTGAGGAATATCCTTTGCTCCCCAGCAAAGTTCCAGTTCAGAAAGGTAGATGAGAACAGTCAAGTCTAAACTACTGGAAACTCAGTCCTGCATTCATGAAAAGAAAGTTGATTTTCCAGTCTCACAGTTCTGCAGACTGAAGAGAGTAGTGAATAGCTTGGTGTCTTGCACATGGGAGTCCAAAACTGCTACAGCTAAAAATCTGCAGGGATTTAGAGATGTTGCTTTGTTGTGTGCATCAGCTTGCTCAGTAGAATTATGATTTTGTGAAGGAAAGTAAAACATTATTAATCCATTTTGTTGCTTGTCACACTTGGACATGAAAAGAAGCACACCAGACTCAAGTTCAGCCAGGTCAAAGCCAAAGCCAGGAAAAGAGCCCAGCTGTTTATTCTTCGCATATATCTATGTTTCTAGGAATGACCATGGATTGGAGGATGAGGTTACCACCTCTTCCAACCACACTGCTCAACTGAAAAGTCCATCAAACTTTCTCCGCCTCAGGAGATAGAATGAAAACAATAGGAGCAGTTAACAAAACATGACTGTGTTTACAGAAAGTGCGTGAGAAACTCTATCACATAAATGAAAACATCTAAAGACTGCAAAACCCAGGGCGACAGTTGCTTTATTTACTTAAAACATTAAATATTTGGTAATTGACTAAAGTTCACTGAAATAGTACCAAAGAGAGCAGCTCTATAAGCAGGTTTTGGAAAGTAAGCAAGTGCTTTAATACTCAGAAAAGTGCCCTGGCAGCCAAGAGGGCGATCCACATCCTGAGGTTCACCAAGCACAGCACCACCAGCTGATCCAGAGGGATGGTTATCCCACTGCATTCAGCCTTGGTGCTGCCTCACCTCGAGTACTGTGAGCAGTTCTGGGCCCCACAGCTTAAGAAGAATGTGAAGATCCTTGAATACATCCAGAGGAAGGCAACAAAGCTGGTGTTGGGGCGGGATGGAATGTCCTGTAAGGAGCACCTGAGGGCCCTGGGCTTGTCTAGGCTGAAGAAAGGGAGGCTGAGGGGCAACTTCATGACTCTACAGCTTGCTGAGGAGGGGAAGTGGAATGGGAGGTGCTGATCTCTTCTCTCTGCTATGCAGCGATGGCATGTGTAATACCTGTGTCAGGGGAGGTCCAGACTTGTCATTAGGAAGCCTTTCTTCACAGGTAGTCAAACACTGGAATAGGCTTCCTAGCTTGTCATTGTTTAAGACACATTTGGACAATGTCATTAATAACATGCTTTAATTAACCTCTGGTGAGCCCTGATGTGGCCAAGCAGTTGGATTAGATGATCATTGTAAGTTACGTCCAACTGAAATATTCCATTCTACTCTAAATTCTGCAAAGAAAAATAAAAGTTTAAAAGCAAAAAATCCCACTAACAAGACATTCACACACGTTTTCTATTATGTAACATGTTTATCACCTGAACTTTGAAGATGAAAATAGAGAATTGATTTTTTTTTCTGATGAGGTGAGTCAGCAGAACACAGAAAGTGTTTGAACTAGTTCTGTGTATTTATCAGTCACATTGTTTTGTCACAATGAATAAAGCATTCCCAGCTGTGTTTCCTGTATCTATTGCAAATGAGACACAAAAGAAAATTTTCAGTATTAAAAAAAGTAGGTAATGTTTCTTCCTTCTCATTAGTTTTAAGCATCAAAATCCAGTGGCACAGGAGTATTTATCTATCAGAACAGATAAAAACACCTAGCAGTCCGGGAGACATAACAAGTAATTATCCTTCTTTCGTCTGGGGGGGGTCTTAGTTCTGTCAGCTCAAGATACAAGTTCTTCTGGCCATCTCCTACCATAACCATGAGCTGCACCCTCTGTATTTTGTCACTCAGGACCCACAGCCCAACACCCAGGCACACCCAACTGCAGCTCCAGCTTCTTCCAAAACAAGAGCCGGTGGATGCAGAATGTGGGTCCGTGAGATGCCACATGCAGCAGCCTCCTGGCAGCAAGGCAGAGGGGTTAAGGCACATGAAGGCAAGCTCGAGCACTGCAGTACTCTCTAGCCCTGCAGTGGCATGCGGGGTTTAACGGAGAATCCCGTTCCCACATGAACACAAGGTCACAGCCATATTTCTCCCACGCAGGAACTAATCCTCCTCCATGAATCTGGGGGAATGGTAAGTCCCCTTGACCCCTTGGAAAAAACATCTAGCCTTTCCTTAAAAAGGACTATGCTTGTATTCTTCTTCTCTCACCTTAAAGGAGTGGAGATACTATGATTCCAATGTGCTCCCAAGAATTTCAAAAACAAGTTTGTGAAATAAAGTTGTCAATGCTTTCGCTATTTTCTCCTGACAGTTACTATCCACACAGCACAGATGTGTCATTCTGCCAGCTACAGATATGCACACCCCTGACAATGCACTTTGAAATAACAGCAGTAACAGCAGTGCAAGTCATTCAGAATTCATTGTGCTAAGTTTTTACGGATATTTACTGGTTTTCTCAGCACTATATGAAACTGCAACAGAAAAATGCACTTGTGGCTCTAGACAAATGTCATATTTCAGATAAAATTGGACTACATTACTGCAACATTCTCTCATGTTTTTGTAAGGGTAGGAGGATGGATTTTCTAAACCAGGGCTGACTGCCACTGCTATTATTCAGATCAGCAACAAAATTATCTTTGACTCAACTGAGCAGAACAAGGTTTCTAACCTTATTAATAAATGTCAACATGATTTCTCTTTCAACAAATACAACTATATCTGTGTAGCTTGTGTGTTTTTGCAGCTCCATATCTTTAAATTGTCTTTTTTTATACTTCTGCGGACCCATTTCTTAGTGACAAGGTGCATCCCCAAACACAGCAGGCATCTGATTGTTATCCCAGAAACTGCAGACACATCTCCTGTAAGGTCAACAGGAGTCACCTCCACGCAGCCAAAGGGATTGCTGAATACCACAGCCTTTCAGAGCCTGGGGCCTGATGCTGGGAACCTTTACTAGAAAACAGACCTTGCTGCAGGCAGGCCAGTTTGACTGAGCAGAAGGGGACTGCTTGCACATCAGGGCCATCATAGCAGCTGTCTTCTTTGATCAAAGACTAGTTTTGTATCTCTTTTCTAACTAATTTTAGCTTCATAGCTGGTTCCTACTGAAGAATGTGATGCTATCTACATCCTTCAAATGCCACTCCTGTCTGTTTCTACATAAACCTATCAGATTACTCAATTAGAGAAGTTTCAGAAAGCCTGCCTGACCTTAGGAGACGCAGATCTAGATCAAAGGTTTAATGCATACTTGAATTGCATTTTTTTCAGATTGGACAGGGATGATAACTCGACTAACCCTGCAGCAATTTAATGACAGGTTTCAGTGCTGATGCTCTATTGTTCATCAGATAAAAGGAAGCTTCCTTTCAAATGAAGACACACAAAAATTCACTTGATTTTCTCAGAAAACACAGATTAAGAAACCAGTCTTTAATTGATTTGTAATGTTACTATTAAATTGTTCCAAATAATCACTTATAAAGGTTTTAATAGCACTGATAACACCCAATATCATCCTCTGCAGCATATGAAAATGCCAGGACACAAAGCAAACTTGTGAAAGTTTTAATAAAATTTACACTGTTAAATTCTGATTAACTTTTTCTGAGTCACCTTCTCTTTCTTCAAGTGGGACCTATCCAGTGAATTCAGAAGACCTGTGCTACACGGACTGGTGAAAAGAATCACAACAGGCCGTATCTCCCAACGTGTGAAGGTAAACAATGTTCTACCTTTTTGTAACAGCACAGAAATCCAAAAGCTAACAGGAAAGCATGTTAGCATGTGTGAATGGAACATATGCAATCATGTTTTGATTTGCATTTAATATGAAGTACAAGTTCATGGTTTCAGGTCTCTTCTTACAAACAAAAGCTCTGAGGGTAGCCCTGCCAGCAGAGTTTGCAACAGAACAATCCCAGGAAATGGGACATTCAGAAAGACAGAAACTGTGGCTGTTCAGGGCTTTGTCACAAGCAGAAGCTTGCCATAAGTTACCACTATCACTGTGACTGTGGCACAAGTAGACACGGCCTGGTGCTGCAGATGCTCAGTTCATGGGCCAAGGTATCACTCGCCCACCTCAGCACCCACCAAGGCAAATGCTCACAGCTGTGATGGAGGAGCCAGAATACAGCCAGGATTTCAGTCCTGGAGCTCTGCAACAGGCAGAAGAACAACTTTGAAGTTATCAGCACTGAGGTCTTCAACTGCCCCTGTCATCCCTGTCAGAGCTGTCAGATAAAAATCCTTGTAACATTGTTTGCACCGGTGTTACCTTTTCCTAGGTAGGAAGGGAACTGTTTTATCCCACTGTATGTCCTCGTTAGCCAGCACAGTCATATTGGTGGGTATCTTATGTTGGTATAACTATCCTGATATTCTGCAAACAACTCATTAGCTGAAGTAAGGTACATAAATAAAGCTTTTAAGTACAGGCCAGACACATGGAATAACATAGAATAACAGAGATAGGTGAGCAAGCACCGTGATTTCAGCCCTCTAGCTTACACTGAAGATAGACATCCACAGGTGCAATAAAGGAGGAGGTATTTTTGACATGGCCCCAGCAGGTGCTGACATATCTTGAGCATCCTAAAGGCACCAGGACTTTATTTCTCGTCTGGGAATGCTAAAATCAGTGGTTTATTTTTACTGAGGGATAATTAGCATCTATTAGTGATTCAAAGGTTCAAGTATATATACATAAACATATATATATATATCCATATCCATATATATATATGGATATTTGTATCTCTCCATATATATGTGGGTATGCAAAAGTACATATCTACATACGAATATTCAAACAAAATGCAAGTTGATACATATGCAAATGTCACTCCCAGGCATTAACTTCTGCAAGTTTATTCCTTGCAGTGAAGTGACAAACATCTTGTGTTTTCCCATATTGTCTTAGTAGGAATGATGGGGATTAGTTGTCTAGGGATAGAACAGCAAAACTGACAATAACAAACCCTGGAACTCTTAACCATGAAGACAAGGTCTGTCCTACCCAAGGGAGATGGGCAGCAACAGAAGGGCATACTGTCACTGATGGTTAACATGACTGCCTGAACAACCTGCATCTCCTAAGAACTTCTCTTCAGAAACCAGCTAGCAAGATAGCTGCTCCCTTTACTCTGTACCAAATTAAATTATAGTGAAGTACAATATTAAATTTAGACTAAATAAGCTTGTTTACTGATGTAAAGTCAAATTGATTTTCCCTTCCCCCACTAATGAGATAGAAATAACTTGTTTTGAGAAGGTTCCTCCTCACTGTAGCTCTTATGACTACAAAAGGAGGATACACATGCTTTAGAGTCAGCCCTGTCAGAACGGTGATAAATATCTTACAGTAAAGTAGCACACCTGAATGGAAGGACTGTCACCGCTTTGAGCTGAATAATTAAAAGAAATTAAATACTTTGCAGATGGAAGTCTACAGCTCACATAAGGCAAGAAGGGAAGTTTTGTGTCCATGTTCTCTTGCAATAAGATAAACTATGTTAAATGAATTGCCTGTAAAATGTTTGTGTTTCAGTCACTGCTTCTGCTCAGTCACCAACAACTTTGAGTCATTCCCTGAAAGACCAGGTACGCTTTGCTCATCTACATGAGACACAATGAAATCTGATGTTTTCAGATATGACAGGCAACAGGTTTCTGAATTGAGTCCATCTGCCCATCCAATGGGTACCAACTGAACAACATACCAACCCCATGAGAGAAGATTATGGAAACAATCTCTCAGCTACTGAGGAATTGAGAAGCTCTTCTGAGCTTTGGCAGCTATCTGCAGACTGTTTTTACTGACAGTCACAGGTAAGAAACACTACCACCACCTCTACATTTACCTCACCAAGGAGGAAATTTGCCAGCTTAAGGGACTTGCAAAATGTTAACTGTCTTCTGAAAAACTTACTAAAATATTAAGCTGATAAAAAACACTGACATACTGGAACATGAACATGGTTTTTTGGATACAGTAGATTTCAACTAGGAGTAGATTCTAGGGAGTACGGTGTTTCTGTGTTCATTACTCTTCTCAGCAAGCTTCCACACTGTGAGGAAAACAAAGATTGCAGCATTTCCTTTTGGACAGACTCCCTGAGGGGGCCCACACTTGAGGTTGCAGGTGAGGAAGCTTTTGCCCTTAGTGTACTTGCTAGTAAAGAGATACACTCTGGGTTACTAGCTCAGTGACAATTCTCTATCTCCAAATCACGCTCAGACTGACAAACCCAAAAGTGATACTGATTTTATACAATGAAGAATTTCCTCAAATGCTATTTTTCCACAACTCCCAATTTCTGAACATTCCTAAGTAATTTGTACTAATAAATTGCATGCAAGTTATCTTTTACTTCAATACTTATTTACATTTATTATCATCAAATTCAGTTATATGCAACATCCAGCAATCACTGGCACTATGACCAGAGTTAGGAAAAAGAATTTCTAGACTTTAACAATATGGGTGGAAGATTAAGGAGAACAGGTCACCATCAGTGAAGTATGCCCATCTGGAACTTGCACATTAATACTGCTGCACTCTATACAAAAACAAGGGGGAAAAGTCTTCATAACCTCAGTCAGAATAATACCTCCTTTGAAATTTTATTACAGCAAATTGTAATCAAAGGTCAGTAACCATCCTACTGCACATGACACTGTGTAGTCCAAAGCATGTTCTTTAAAGTAGCATTATTTCCGACATGATCTACCTGCCAAGAAGAAATGTAAATATTTGAAAAGCACTAGAGCCTACAAGAATGGTGCAACAGTTAGGTACTGAACACCACACACAAATTCAACAGGCACCCTTGTGACTAGATCTCACATTCAGCTCCCTCCCGAACACGTTCCTTAAGCAATCTGAACTGCTGTTCAGAGGCTCACAGGTCTCTCCATCACAAGGCAGGAGAATGTAACTAGAGTTTAGACTTATTTGGAATACAGACCTGAAACCTAGATCCACAGATAGTCAGTCCTGAAGGTGAAAACCAGCTAAAGCCTTCAGCACTGACCTCCCTGCCTCACAGAATTCACAGTCCTGAGTGAGGCTCTCAGGCTCCCTATGCCACAACCCTGCAAAACAGGACTGACAGAAGGCAGCAAAGATGAATATGAGCCACCTGACCTGATAATAAGAAACTTGAGGAAGGATGAAGGAACTAATTTTGTTCATCAAAGGGACTAGATCCAGAAAGTCCCCAGATCTCTCCTATGCACTTAATATAATTGCTGATGTCCAAGATGTGCATACACTTGATGTGTCCAGTGACTGAGCAATGATTTTTTTCTTTTTTTCTTCCAGTATCACTGCTGTGATTGCAGCAGTGCTCTGTAGGTGCACAGCCAAAAGCATCACCACCTTGAGCAAGTGAAGTGACACATGTGGGATTCATAAATCAAATTTTAGGATCCAATCCAACAGCGTGCTGACAGATGTTAGACAATACTGTGGTTAAGCACTTAAAATACTGCTACTTCCCATGTAAATATTGCAGGATCATCTCTAACTATAAAGATTATTGTCTCATTTCTGAAAAGCTAGCTTACCTGCTGCTCTGATCTGATTTTACAAAATTCAAATATTAAAAAATCATTATTATATTTATAATTTACAAAGCTTATTATTTTATATTATATGTAGTTGAACTTCCATAAATCACATGCAACGAGTTGTAAATCCCTCCAAATGACCACCATAACTAATACTGTTTTCTCAAAAGGCACTTGTATCACTTAACCAAATCACTTTCAGTTTTGACTGTTGTGCTTTTGGGGTGCAGAGAGGCAAAAAAAAAAAAAAAAGTTAAGATGGTGGATATTCAAGAAGTGACATATTCTAAGTTAACTTATTCCACACCTCCAGTAAGAAGCACAATCTTTCTGAGAAGTCCTTTAAGAAATGTTGAGTTACAATGACTTTTTGCAAACAAGGGTGGAGTTGAAATTCATCATCGATCGGAAACCAGCTTAGCCTTAAGAATGCTAGCACTGTATTTGTCTTCATTACATTACCCAACAACACGTGAACCAAACAAACATGACTATAATTATTTTGACATTCCAATGTTTTATAATGTGATTTAAAGGAAACAAAACAGGAAACAAAAAAATCCAACTCATTTGACCTCCATAATACGCTTAATCAAAAGCAGAGCTTTAGTCTCATAAAACCAATATTTGCTATAGAAACAATTTAACTATAACTGCACCCATCTTATCAAGCTTCCTAGTAAAAAGTCCATAATCCTCTTCAGTTGCAAGAGTCAAAGTCCAAGTTTTGGTCATTTTAAAAAGTCTGTTCTTTTCAGGTTGTTGCTGTTCCTCCCCAAACTCTCCTGTCCTCCCAAACATGTTCTCCCGAAGAATGTGGCTGAGCAGCACTTATCTTTGTGCACTAAAAGGAATTCATTTCAGTGACGTGTTTTTCTCATCTTGTGAACATACAAAAATTTCAATTGGAAAGTGTTTCACATCTCTCACCAGTCAGAGCAGATTCTACCTGCTGTGCCATTATTTCCCTAATTCCCCCATATTATCTGTTCACCTCAATAGATGAAGCTTCAATTAATTAATACCACAAAGGAGAAAGTACAAATGAGGCAGTTGTTCGAACTTTCTCTGTAATTTGATAGCTCTTCAATGATATTCCCCTTACCTGATCTTCAGTCCTCTAACTGTAGGACTGAAGTTTTCTCTGGTTTGGCATTTCTAGATAACTGTAGGAATTTCAGACTTAAAGTTACTTAGCTCATACTACTACTTCCTGACAAAGGTAGAGCTGCTTTAACTCACTGAAAACCATTTAACTATGAGTCCATACGTAGTACAGTAGCATAAGTGTAAATTTTTATTGATAGACTGGAGAAAGTGAAACAGATAAAATTACAGTCACCTTGAAATGATTTGGGGAAAAACACGGGCATAAACTATTTCCTGAAAACAGTGAAGCACTGCTGAGGGAGAAAAGCAAAGGCTACTTTTAAAGTAACCTTTCTCTTAGGCACAAAAGAACTGATTGTCCTTATCAGGGAGGAGAAGTAAAGCCTGCCTCCCAGCCCTACAAAGCAGTGCTTGGAATTCGAGACACAGCTCACCAACACAAGTAGAAATTCAGGTCAGAAAGAGCAGGAGACAGTAAGGCTTGTAGAAACATGCCTCCCTGCCTATTCAGAGGCTTCACATTGTGATTCCATTGAATCTGCCTAATGCATGCTTGAAACAACACGAGGTGATTTAGAAATGTACTCACACGCACAATGCTTCTCTCCTGCCCTCCCACAAGAAGGACTCAGAAACTTCTCTACAGCGTCCCTACAGGCTAAACCCGCAGTCCAGCTTCCCTAAACACTGAAGATCAATGTTTCCACTCAAGCAACAACTACATTTTGGGATCTGTGAGTTATTTTAAGCTCACGAAGCATTTATAGGCACAAGTTTTACTAAACAAACAAAAAGCAGTTACTACCATTAACCTCTCGGGGATCTAAGAATTTTCAGGTGTTTGGAAGATACTGCAGGGAGAACTCCAAAACCAAATAAAGGGAAAATTCACATTATTCTTGGCTCCTTCTCATTCGCTTAAATTACTTCCTTTTCTCATTCTTTGGAATGACCCTCAAAATGTTTTATGCACTAGACTCTTAGAATTACGTGTGACAATTATATATTTTTATCTTCTTTAGCACAAAACAAATTACACCAACTATCAAGATCAATAAATACTTTAGTAGCTTCCACAGAAAGCTATATTTATGCAAACTAAAGCCTTTTCTGAGTAGACAACCAGTGTATTTCTCAGGAAATAGGCATTTCAGCCAAATGCCTATCATTTGACCAGGGTATTCTGAAGATTTCAAAAGGAGTAATACACAAAGAGTTTAGCTCATTACATTTGCCAAAACAAAACCTGTCTCTAGAGACTACACAGACTTTCCATTTTAAAATAAAGACTAATTTAACAAGGTATGTCTAGAGAGATTGGGAAAATTAATTATGTCACAATGACACTGCTTGGTTTTGTCAGTCAGTATTACATCTAGAAGTTTTTGGTCAATTACAGCAGGTCAGATACTAATCTGAGAAACATCCACTCTTACAAGCAGCTAGCCTACAATTTGACTCAAGCTGACCTACAGGTAGAAATTAAACCACGGATTCTGAGATTTTTGCAGGAGTCCGCGTAGGATCTATACAGGGTACTCATTTTTCCTGACAGGGAAATAATCCTGTCTCGTGAATTGCACAGGATCCCAAAAAATAGCTGATGTAGTGCTGAAGGCTGGAGGAGATGACAACTGTATGACTCAAACACTTTTTGTTTCCTTTCAGTAATGTTTAGTTCTAGAAGGATAATAATAAGTTTAAAATTTCCCTTAAAACTGTTTAGAGACATGAAATACAGTAACCACCTTCTTCTCCAGATGCAGATTCCCACATAACTAGCTAATAATAGTGTTTTCTTTGTCATTTTCCTCCATCACTTAGCCTGGATCTAAGGACACCCCCTGCAAAGCCCACAGAAAATAGAAAAGCCTCCGTGATGCAACATTGAGAGCAGGAGGAACCTAGCCCGTAATTAAAGTTCTTAAATGCTGTGATAACACAGACGAAAAAAAACTGACAGAAGAGAGACATAGCTCTGGCCCTTTATAATAGCACCTTCAACCACTGAATCATCTGTTCTGGTCTTTAGGCTGCACTCAGATGTACTGCGGTCTAGATGAAGAAAGTTTACTATCACCAGCATGCAAACTGTTACCGATATTCTGTCACCTTCTTGTTGTCCAACCCAGAAAAAAAGTCAGCAAGAGAACTGATGAGCAATTTAAATTGCTTGTCAAACTCAGATTTGGTTTGCTGGGTTAATAGGTAGTTATGAGGTTTATATTGCTCTGCTAACTGCATATGTCCCTTGCAGGCAGACAGGATAAGGAGAGAGCAGAATCAAAAACTCCTACCAGTAACCTCCTTGCAGACTGGAGATGTGAGGGAGTGAACTATTGCGGCCCTTTTCTACCCCTCCAACAAAAACAAAACACAAAACTATGTATATTTTTTCCGCCCACAAGGCATGAAACAGAAACTAAAACTAGCCTACCACAGCATGAACCAACTGCCCATGCAGGGAAGAAGATGTTTCTCTTATGGATGCTTGATGGACACGGATTATAGAGTTCTGAAGATGCTGTGTTTACTCAGTTGGCTACTGAAATGGATAATTAGTTTTTATTAGCTGTAATGCAGCCACTAAGCATTTTGAACACTTCATGCCAAAACATATCAAAACACATACCTGTCATCATGCCACTGAACTGAAAACTAGATCCACACAGTAAAAGGCTGAAGGAACTGAATACACAATAAACCTTCGATAAGAAAGTGCTACATCCTTCTGCAACACAAAAAATGCTGCTGTCTTCTCTGCTGAAGCATAAAGAATATCAATTATATCTAAATCCTTCTGATGTTTCTTATTTAAGAACCAATTCAGTAGGACGCTTACGCCCAGATTTCCTTAACAGAGAGCTGTCACTTTATACGAAAATATGGAGATTCGTAGGTCACACGCATAATTAATTCAAAAAGAGAATGATGTACGAGCTTCAATTAAATAGAGAACGTAGGGATGCCCTTCAAAATCGAGTTTGAGAAGAGCTGTACCTATTCCAGAGTATTTCTTAATGCAGAGAGGTGCTGGTGGCCTGAAGTCTGTCCCTGGGCTCTCCTTGTATTTATCTGTCCACCCTGCCGCGGGTGGCAGGCACCGAGGCACCGCACCTGCCCGGCTCGGCTCCCCTCGGGACCGTCCCCCCTGCACCGCGGCGCTGACCGCCTCCCAAGAGGGAAAGTTTAGCCATGCTTTATGACCTCTAAGACCCTTTAAACGCACCCAAGATTTGTCCCCTACAAAGGTTTCGGGGTGCTTGGTTTGGCAAAGGCAATTTACGAACTAGTTAAGCTCCGGCAGCCTTGCGGAGGAGAGTTGACTTTTCCGCCCCCATCGCACACGCAACCGCGGCAAATTCAGCGCCGCGTTCCAGGGCAGCCCACGGACGGACTCTCGGGTCCGTGCCGGCGTGCGGGGACAAGCTCGGAGCCGAGGGCAGGCTGGGCAGCGCGGGGAGGACGAGCTGCCAGCCCCGCGCACTGCCCGGCCCCGCGGGCTCAGCCCTGCCCGCGGCCGCCCCGCTCCTCTCCCTCCTCCCCGCCGCTCGCCCGCACTCACCGCCACCGAGCCCGAGGAGGAGGCGACGAAGACGCGGATCACCATCTTCACCTCATGAGCCGCGGCGGCAGGAGCGGTCGGGAGGCGGCAGCGAGGCTGCGAGGAGCCGCTCCCCCGCGCGGGACGGGGCCGGGGCCGGGGCCGGGGCCGCCCGGCTCNCAGAGACCGACGGGCGCTGTAGTCCTCCCCGGGCGGGGACAGCCGCAGGACGGAGCCGGGAGGGAGCCCGCCCGCCCCCGGCTGCCGGGAAACGGAGGCATGCGGCAGCCTGCCCGCCCCAGCTGCCGTGCCCCAGCGCCCGGGGCTGCCCGGTGCCACCGTGAGCCTCGGAGAGGCTGAGCGGGGCTTGTGCCGCCCTCCAGGTGCGCTGCCCACAGGTCGAGGTGAACAACGCTGAAGTTGCTCCTCCTCGCTCCCAGCTCAGGCTGCTCCCGGTCCTCCTACCCATGCGGAGCTGCCAGATCTGATCCGCTCGGTCCGGCTCTGGCTCCTTGGTCGCCGCTTACTGCGGCAAAAGGATGGAAAATGAAGCTGTTCTGGACCGGCATTCCTCTCAAGGCAAGCAACAGGGCCAACGCAGGGGAGGCAGGACACTGGGCGAGAGGGCCGTATATCCTAAAGGAGTTAAACAGCACTGCCCATTTTCACTCCCTGGTATGGATGTACAGTTCCCAATACTATCAGCTGTGGAACAGATGCTATTAATCATCAGGATAAGCAGATAACCCCAAATAACCCTTCATCACTCAGCTCATCTGCAAGTGACCGAGGGGAACTCGGTCCTTATCAGCTCTTGGGTCTGTGAGCATGCAGCCTGCCTTTAAATAAAGTCAAGAACCACCCAGCTGACAGCCTTATACATGTTACTACAGTCATAACCCTCATCCTCTTACTTCACTGCACGCAGCCAGATGGTTATTCATTCCCTCTAACTTCCCCTTCCCGCCCTTTCACCCCAATGATGAAGTGTGCTGTGTCATCCTCCTTCAAACCTTTGCATTGCCACTGCCCTCAGTGAATTTCCACTGCTCAGACTAAGCACAGACCTCAACTTGCTGCTAAATACGTCCTTACAGCTTGTACATTTTAATATTATTTATTTTGAAATCCCAGATTTCTTGAGGAAGGTACCTAGCAAGAGCCAGAAAATGCTCAATGCTCTCTTAGAGCTTGATTTATCTCGTGGAAGTCATTGGAAAGCTTTCCACTGATTTCACTGTCCTCTGGACTGGAGGAATATATCAGGAGGAGGAATATCAGGAATATAAAGTCCTAAAATGGGAATTCAAGTACCAATCTTGGAAAGATTTATGCACTACTTTGCTTTTGTGAGAGTCCTTGTTGAAAGAAAAAAAGAGTAAACTTCATTGGAGTACACTTAGGTACAAAGGTTAAGATTTTCTGGCTTCAGTGCTCCTGTCTTCACTTGAGCATAACTTTTACTGTGGGAACCACAAACCAGTGAACGACAAGTGTTTATTGTTTAATTGCTGCTGAATGACCAGGGAAAGCAGTAAAGGAGACAAACTTGTTTTTATGTTGGTTTGCAAGGCAATACCAAGCAACTTGTTAAAATTCTGTGATAGGTGAGTAGTTATAGGAATTTGCTGGAAAATTCCCATTACCTTACTCAGTGAATTTCCTTCATGCTGCAGGATTATTTCTGACAACAAATTTTCCTGTATTTCTCGAAGTTTTCTTTAAAAGACTGAGTTTCTTACTTCCTACTTATTTCTCTGTTTACTCACTACTAGAAAATATTTGGTTTAATATTCTTTTTTGGCCATACTCCCATTTTATGAAACAAATAAAATCAGGGCAACTCACTGCAGCTGGTTGTACATGATTCACTCATAGCACTCATACATAGCTTTAACTACAATATTAATAACTCCTGCTTGCTAATATATTTCATAAATACAGCAAAGCAGAAATAAAGATAGCAAGACTGATTCTGAAGGGTGCTGGACATCTTTATCTCTCACTAAGCAGAAGAGGATGCTCCTATGTCTCAGAGACACCCTTGACACATAACCAATAACCCAGAGAAAGCATGTGGCAATGGCATTATATGGAAAAAGCATGAGCTGTAAATAAGAAAATTAGGAATTCTAATGGTAATGTAAAAACTGTAACTAGGGTATTTTTTAAGATTGTTTCCTCTTCCTATAAGAATCCTCTATTTTGTTAGCTCCAAAAGCTACAGATTTAGTCTCCTTTCCCATGTGGAAAATAGACAACTTTCATTTCAGTTCACTTGAAAGTGTTTATAAGCTGCATAAATTCTCAAAAGCTATGGGGGAAAAACGACAGACGAGACAATGCATATTTTCCTTTTTTATTGTTTTTAGAGTCTCCCTTTTGTTCCTGCAGCCCTTGGGTTGGTAGGTCCCTACAGTTTGAATGTCAAAACAGAGTCTGAGCAGCTAAACTCACGGCCAGAGCTGATAGACTCAAATTGAGCTAAAGTACCAGGGCTCATGAAGATCTTCCCTCTATCACACTTGAAACAGCTTTAGCCAAAGCTTCAGTATCTTTATTCCACACATATTTAGAGAAATCATCACAGAGCAGGGGGCTCCCTGCCCACATTCAACTTGAAAACAAATGCAGTAACTTAATTAAAGCATGCTTTCAAACACTCTTTGGAACTGATTTTGAACAATCTCAGCCTGCATTTTGAACAATCTCAACGTGCATTTCAATAAATTTTCTTGTAATTCTCCATTTTTAAAGTATATTTATAATATTTTGGGCTAAAAATTTTGCACCTATGACTTTTTGGTATCAACTTTGATGCAATGTGGGCATTGAAAATCCGAGCAGCTTTCTCATGTCTCCCTTTTGCCAGTCTTTCCATGCACATAAAGGAGTTAGTTCATCATGGAAGTAATCCAGAAAGTTAGGAAAAATAAACATTGCACTGAGAAGCTTGTAGAGCAGCCTCTTACTTTATGTGGCTCCTAAGTAGAGAGCTATTCCTCTGTGGAGTGTAAAACCTATTGGACATCACCATGTGATGTTTTGCATTTCCAGGTGGTGTACAGGTTAAGGCTGGACATGGCCCTTTGTCCTGCAGCTGCTGCTGGCAAATGTCCTGAGGCCATGCCTTTTAACTCCTTTTCTATTGTACAATTCTGGATGCTTGAAGACCAAATGGTACGAACTTTTAGTTAAGTAGAAGAAATGTAATAAATGCAAAACATTGCTAAAATGATTTATGAGCAGTTTCCCATGTTTACAGGAGGTACAGGAAGACTGGAGTAGACAATGTGAATTTATGGGGGGCAGGGGTAGTTTCTAAAGATTTCGTGGTAAGAATGATTCATTGTTATGCCAGATCTTCATGGAAGATTAAACAGAACTTTACTGCTGCTAAGGTAACAAAGTACACACAAAACCAAGGCTTACGAGTACGTGGAAACAGAAGTATAAGAGTACAACTTTGAACAAAGAACATTCTAGTTATTATAAAAGATGATTGTATAGCAAGATGCAACAGGCATAGGATAAAAATATGGGAGAAACAGAATGTTATGTTCAGGACTGAAAAAATGGTTAAGATGGCTTTATTTCCGCCTGAAAGAAGCAGTCTGTCTGAGGCACTTTAGAAGTTTTCTGGTTTGTGAATTGCTGGTACCAATCAATTATTTCTCTGGGTTCTGTGAAACATTGCTAAGAAACAGTGAAGTCTCATAGACTCTGCAACAGTCCACATACTTTACATTTTTAAAGAGGTCTTTATCACTTTTTTAAAATTCCAAGTATGAAAACAAGTTTAAAATTACAGATTTAGAATGCCATTAAAAGCTCTGACAGTTCAGATCAATCATTTTTGGTAGAAATGTGACTGTCATGGTAGGGAGAAGAAAATGAAGTTAACGGGTAGAGAAAACACAGTGCTCAATAGGGCTACAGAGTATCATCAGCTGCTCTTGCACAGCAGAACACCAGAGAAAGACAACTTAAAGGCTCTAAACCATACAAAATGGCCAAAGTAACGTAATGTAAGTACAGGACTGTTTCTCTTGTTGTGTAATGGCACTCGGCGTGGTGGCTGATAGCCCATAAACATCTTGTCCAGACACAGTTTGAAAGCATATGAGACAATACTGCTTGGAGCCTGATTCTCTGCATACATCCTAGAAGCCACAGCATTTTTAAGGTATCATTTTATTCACAGAAGTAACCTCCAGGGTACATTTTCTCAGTTGTGCTTAAATGCCTGCAGCTGTGGGCTGGGCATACCCTTATGAATCTTCCTCTACATGCACAACAGGTCAAGCAGCTCCTGATCAAGATCACTCTATCCTTTGCAAATCTTTTTTGGATGTTTTATTAGTCATTGATGTTTCTCAATAACAAACTCAGTTTCATGCAAGACTGTTGTTTCCAGAACCTTCACTGTGGCCAGAGGTTTATATTCAGAGCATTTCTCAGCTTCCCCCACAGTCAGATTTTAGAGATAACATCCCAAGAGAAAGCTCTTTCTCTTTTGACTTGAATTACTCTGAAGCTACTACAAAGACCATGTGTTAAAGCAGGCTCTTGGGAAGAGACAGAGCTGGAACAATTTGGAGAAAGGTTTTGATTCTTGTATTTACAAGTTTGTGGCATGTTGAGGAGAGGAGAGAGGTACAGGTGTTCTTCATTTCAGAATTATTTCTGTGCTATCTCTATAACTAACAGAAGAAAATAAACCCAAACAAACAAATTAAAATAAAAAATCCAGAGATCTTAAGTAAATCTTCCTTTGTGTCATTTATATCTAAATGTACGTAGATAATTACACAGCTGTATGAGTCCATTCTTTTCAACTGCTGCCCTTTAGTTGAAGTCACAATCTGCTGCTCTTTAGTTGAAACATGACTAGTTTTAGTATCTGTGGCTGCTTTGATTCCCTCCATGAATTCCTAATACTAAGGACCTTTGAAAAGAAAAATATTTTCCTGTGAAATTCCACATCTGATATAGGTCAGTCATCTGACTTGCTCAGTCAACTGACGCTGGAGATCAAAATATCTTTCGTGTTCTGTATTAAATCAGTCATCATTCCTTAAACTTACAGCTACATTGTGTAAGAAGTTCTAGAGATCATTTTCGACTCAGGTCTTTAAAGATCTGTTACTGAAGCTGTTGGCTCTGACTGAGAAGCAGTAATACAGGCAGGTTTCAGTCAGTGTCAAGCCTTCTACCCTGTCTACACTTCCAGCACAAGATACTGCAAGTAAATTAGGCCCAACAATGTCAAGTTCTGTAGGTCTGCATCCATATTTCTGCTCTTTTGAACAATTAGTAATCTACATTTAGTAATCTACAGTACTGCAGAGGGATGAGGGATGAAAGCCCCCACAAATCTCATTTCGCCATCTGCAGTTCCAATGAAACCTAAATTAGCATGCACTCAAGATGTGAAGTGCACTCAAAGAGCAGCCATAGAGCACTATATTCCTGCCAGCCCTTTCCAGGAGGGACCTTCTGCCAAGCCCCTGGAAAACAATCTACCACCACATTCATTTTGGCTTTTTTTCAGTTCTTTTCCCATATCTGTTCAGTTCCACTCTGACAACGCACTTTAGAAGACTAATTTCTTGCAGGATGCAGAAGTGGGTTGGCAATAATATTTACATATACAAGGACAAAAAGTGAGTAATCTCGTGGAAAATAAGGAGCAGTTGAGTACATGAATTTTGGCAACTTTCCTAAAGTGTATGCACTAAATTAACTCAGAATAGTTATTATTTTTATAGATTTAGGAGTTTTTTAGATGTTTCACAGAATAGAGAGACGGGGAAACATCTCAAATGTGGAAAGCTGATGTAAATTTGAGGATAAAGATTATGTGTGCACTGCATTTCAAGCATGGGTTCAAGCCCACAGACGGAGGCCACTCTCCCACTGAAGGGACACAAGACTGTACAGGGTCAGATGTTTGAGACGATCTTTAGGAACCATAAAAAAAAATCTTTTGCCCACCCTTAATCCTCATCTCAGAGGCTGAAGGTGTCCACATGTGGAGCGTGGGTGGCCCAGGAGTGGTCTGCTGGCCCCTACCCTGTCTCAGGTGTAGCCCTTCTCTCTGCAGAAGATGACACAGAGCTGACAGAGCCCTTCCCCACAGACAGGAGGCATAAAAGCATGAATTTAACAACATAAAGCAGTGTAGACAGCTGCAGCCAACCTGCTGGCATTCCTCTAGACCAGGGGAGTGATGCCCTGACATTGGGCATTGCCAGCTTCTTGGGCAGGGGCTGAGGAGAATGAAAGACTGGAGAAAGCACATGGGTCCTGTTTATCAAACTGGAGAGGGGCTGACCCAACCTGGAGAGGGGACTAGCAAGCGGGAGCTGAAGCTGGTGGAGGGAGAAGGCAGAAAAGGGAAAAATGGCAGCAGTGATTAGGGATGTGCTGCAGACAGGCTGTATTGACCTACATGGGAAGTGATTGCACTGTCATTGGCTGTTTGAACCAAGATGACCTTTTACTGCCTGGACAGAAGCTGAAGAGACGTGGGTTCAGAGCAGGAGCACACGGAATGGAAAGCAGGTGCCTGGCCTGGCACCATCAGGTTAGTGTAGATACAACCTGTGCAACCAATACACTGAACAAAGGAACGTGTAGGAGGCAACGTAAGCCAAACTAAAAGACAGCCAAATAAATGAGAAATCATATAGTGTGTCAGGTGATGGGTAGAGAAGTCATCGTCCTTCCATGCATCGCCTTACAAGTCTCAACCCAAACTATTTTAAGGACAGTCCTGCCTGTCAAAGTAGATAGACCTTTTGTATTCTTCAGTAGTGTAACCCTGCAAAATTTGCTAACATTTGTTTATTCCTTTTAGTTTTGTAGACTAAAGCTCATTATATTTTGCATTTCCATGTCCTGTTTTCTGCACAATGTTTTCCCTGATCAGATCTTTGGTGCAGCTGCTACTCTGTCTCAGAGCTACCTGAGATTTATTTTCCCCTGTCATAAAGGTACTGGGGAGGTAGCAGTGGGAAAGTAATATTTTCCATAGAAGACTAATTAACCTGCAACTGTGGTTCAGTTGTAAAATATAAAGCTGCGAAAATGCTAAGTGGTATTTTAGCACTTCCCAAAAGTTAGCTTCAAAACTCAGTACTGTTACCCCTGGTCACATTTGATCTTACCATCTCTTCTTTGCAGAAAAAATATGACATTCTTTGCATCCATGTTTTTCTACTGGGAGAACTGCTGGTTGACACAATAAGTATGTACGACTTTTGTCAGTGAAGGCTCAGCTTAGGACAGCTTCCAGACTATTCAGAGCATTAATTGGATGCTAAGAACAAAAAGCTAATATAGCCCTGTTTGTTTGGGTTTTTTTATTAATTAGAAAAGGATGATGAAAGACACACAACTGGTCTTCATAGGAAATTTGTAAAACAAGCATGGCAAGCCAAATGAGAAGCTATGAGAGGTTAGCAAAATTAACCTTGCTGCAAGAAATATTATTTTCTTGATTCATCAAAACTATCTTCTCAAAACACATGTTTTCTATTTCACTAAGCAACAGACATCATGCAGCCAGCAGGGTCAAGTCTGCTGCTCTGCTAATGACATGGCAAGGGTAAGCATGTCAAATCTGCCATTGATTTTTTCTAAATGCAGCTAGACCAAACTAAAATTACTTTCAGAACAGAAGACATAAAATAAATAATGAAGGTGTGGCCAAGCAACTACGCTGCTAAATCTATTTTAGAGAGCATACCTGTCTCAGTCATAACCTATTTTAGCCATGGTCAGCGTAGGCTGCTCTTAGATAACTCCTGAAAAAGAAGCTACAGTATTTTAAAAACCTGAATTGTCAAAATTTCCTTATTTGTATTCAGAAAGTTGTCTTTTGACCACAATTTGTCCACAAATGGACAAATATGATATAACAGCTATAGCAGGCCCTAAGTGGGTAAATATTTGTGATGCCCAGTGATACTTTCAACATGTAAGCCCCCTCCCCCCCACACCAGTTCTATTTAAAGCAACAGGAGATAACTTTGATTCAATACTAACTTTTTTATGATGATAACTAAAGTTTAGGAAAGTCTGAGGAATATTAAACTCAACACAATAGTGTCATAATTGGATGCAATATTTCTCAATGGAATCTAGATAATAGGACATACGACAAACCCATTCTCAGAGGTTTTGGACTACATAATAGGCTGCACTGGAGGCCAGTGTGAGGGGTTCCTCCTGAGATCCCTCACATCATCAGGGTCCACCAAAGACCTCATTGGAGACTTCACAGAAGGGAAAAATATTGTTTCATATACCCACAGAGCCAGTTCAAATCTTTCATTTCAAATCCCCATTGAATGACTAAAGCCTGTAGCTGCAGTCCTTACTCCCATTAAGTAGACCTCACTCAGACAAGTAGCATTCAGTGAAATAAACAGGATTTTTTGTGTGAAAGACAGATACTCTGCAAGATGGGTTGCAGATTCAGGCTGGGAGACAACTGTGAACCATCATGAATGCAAAGAGCAGACTTCTTTTTAGAATATGACTGGCAAGGGCCTTACAAAGCTTCTATTGCATGAGCCAGTGGTGAGACACTGGTCTAGAGAAACCTGGCTTGGTTCTGACCTTCACAAACAACCTAGCTGCAGGAGGCAGAAAATCAAAAAATCATATATATCTTGCATATCTTCTAGAAAGAAACTTCTGAGAGACAGTCTTGCAATATTTTTTTTAGGATCTTTCCATTTTGTCACTTTCTGTGATGCAGCCATTAAGCATGACAAGCAGTAAATAAACGTTAGATGTGGTCTTCATACCTACAGACACCTCCATCTTACTCAGATTCAGCTTTACCTGTGGTATCTTCACGCTGTGTCCATGTTGCTACCACTTCCAAGGCTGGGCTGTGTCACCTGTTAGTCTGGAATTGCATCTGGTTCAACACAGATGTTGAACCAATGAGAAAGATTTTTATGGGACTAGGATATAATGAAGATCATGGCTGAAGATACACTTTCTCTCACAAGCTGGAATTCATGTATTAAGAATAAACCCTTTAAGTATTCAGGGCAAATTTCTCATGAGACTGATCAAAAACTGTGTTGTGAGCTTCCCCAGGAACCAAGGGCTATTTATATTTCTTGGTACAAGTTACACTAACAAATAAAACCAAGTAAACTGGGTTATAATATTTCTCCTATGTCTGAAACTTGCTGAATTCCAACAGAGATAGGAACCTTTGTCAGTGAAGCAAATCTTTTTTGGTCTGTCATATGGAAATTCATGTCTTGCTTTAATATGGGAAATGAAAGACTGCTCCCAAATGGGTTTAGTGCCACAGAGCAGGTTCTTGCACAGAAGCATCTCTCTTATCTACAGAATACTAGTATGGAATTACTAAATTAAAGTCACATCTGCCTACATAATATATTTTATGATATTTATATTCTTCAGGAATTTAGGAGACTAGAGGAGAAAAGAAACAACAACAAAAAAAAACCAACCCTGCATACAGTCTTAATCTCAGCTCCCCACTCTCTGTTTCCTTCTGTGACCTTGGAGGTTTTTGCAATATTGATTTGTAGCATTTCCTAAAATATTTCTAAAGATTTTGGTGTCCTTTTGGTATCTCTTTGGGGAAAAAAAAGTTTGTTTTAGTAATAATGAATGATTCATAGCTCCTGCAGATCATTCAGGGACATCATTCATAGTTAATGATTAAAATGCAGTAATAAAACATGAAATGTTTGAAAGTCAACAGTGATGTCTCTGAAGGTAGATCTTTGCAGAAATTGCTGACAGCATCAGAATATCTCCCTCTATAAGTATATATCCAAACATAATAATTTTGCTCTTTATTTTTTTAATTTTGCCTTCTCTTCCTTGCAGGCACCTTTTGTATGTGCAGTTTTAGGTCAATATTCTAGCAAGATGGCAGTTTGTCTATAATTTAATTTAGTATTTTTCTCTCTCCATTAAATTTTTACTCATTTTTAGCCTGCAGTGATTATTTGCATGGAAAGAAATTGTCTTCAAAGTCTATATTTAGCCTGATATATCGGATTAGAAATGTAAGCCAATCATCCAATGAGGTTAATTTTAAATCCTGTGGAAATTGTACCACTCTATTCAGTTTTCTCAGCACTGGCACCCATCTTGTCTGAGGTCATATGACCTTTAACTCCAATGTCAAATGTAATTTCCCACCAAACGGAGTACATGCAATACCCTTAAAATAGTCATTTTAGAATTTGTAAGGAGAAGCCTGAGCAGCAGCCTTTTTTTTTAAGCTGATGAACTGAGGGCTGTGATTGTGTTTTAAAATACGCAAAGAATGAACAGAAATGTCAAGATAAAAAAGCAGAAATTTGTGCTCATTCTACTTTTCCTACCACAAGCAGTATTCACCAATTCATAGTTCAGGGTCACCCACCAATATCGGTAGACCTGCATGTTAGCCAGTGCTGTATTTATTATATTAAATTAACATTAATATCAGTTAATACTATTTTTAAGTTCAACATCTGCCTTAACTGCTGCCTTCCACCTCTGTTTGTCCCCATTCTGCCCCTCCAAAAAAGCCAAACATTTTGGATTCTTTTTTTTAAAATAATATAGCGGTTGTCTTGGCAGTGACTGTCTAGGGATGACTATCAAATTCATCATTTCCGTCAAATCTATTTATATCTCTTGGTTAAAATCCAGCTTGTGATCACTGAGCTGCAGATGGAGCTCCCTGAACAGCAAAGGAGTCCATACGTCCGTGCCAGGAACACTTGGAGTTACTGTGGAGAAGGGGCCGAGAGGATCTGTCATTACACAGTCTTTATCCCATCGGCCTCAGAGAGGTGTCAAAAAAAGGCAAAGACTACTACCTTGCCTATGTATTAGTGTCAGGATTTTCAGCAGGTTTCAGGGTTTTATTTAAGGTGACATGAATTTTACAAGTAATTAAAGACAATCTAGGGAGTAGATGTGATGTCAAACTTCCAATGGACTATTAATAAAATATTAAATAGGTGTAATTTTAAAGTATGGAAAATGCTAGGTAGGTGTTCTTTTTTAAATATGTTTTTTCAGCAGAGCTTGTTAAATGAGATCAAGGCAGTTCTAACCTATAAACTTCTGGATGATCTGAGACAGGGATATTTTTGTTTTCTAGGGCATGGGCTCACTTGAATATTTCATTTCTCAAAGTGCATGAACAGAAACTGAAGAAAGGGTTTTAGAAAAGAAGGAAGGCAGTCAGAATATTCTCCTGCAAGGCCATGAGCCATGGAGGAGGGTCCCATCCATGTGCAGGGCTGCACTGGTTTCAGAAGGGCTCCACTCCAGGTGGACATCAGGGTGTTTCCTCATGGAGCACTGCAGAATTAGGCTAAACCGAACATATTTAATATGATCTCAGAGAGCTAAGCTGCTTATCGCTGTGTGACAGATAATACATTATACAGCTGAGTGGCTAATAGATTAAACAGAGAAAGGCTGATGGCAAGGCATTTTCAGTTCCTTTGGCTTACATTCTCCCCCTAGAAACAACACTGCAAACTTGGAAGGTGCAGGAAAGATTCTTAGCTTCCTCAGTTTCTCCAGAAAACCTGCTTCAAAACATGTATTAAGTAAATACTGTCTTCTGTATGTGAAAAACTGAGCAATCCTTAAAGTCATCATGTTTCATAAATCTTGATATGAGTGAATCTTAACCAGGAATTAGGAATTAGTAATTAGCTAAATATATTATTACATTAAATCAGTCAAATATTAAGAACACTCTAGTTTGGTTCTGAAATTTCAGTTTCAAAAAGAGGTTTCAATCTACAAAAGTACAAAAGAAACATCTCTGCTAATGAAAAGATATTTGTATATAGTTGTACTGTTGTGCACAAGCCACTGATGATCCCTGTCCAGAACACAGCCTGAGAACAATCAGGATTCCACATTTGTAACTATTGTCATAAATCAGATTAATGGAATGAACGAGCTAATAGCATTTGCATGCAAACAAAGAGGTGGTTTTATTTTCTGAATTTATATTTTAGGAAACTGTGTTTATTTACTTAAACTATTTCAGAACTGGAACTCTGTCTCCTTCCCTGTGAAAATGTGACCACAGCCGGTGCCATGGCTTTCATGGTTCAGCTAGCACTCTCCACAGTGATCCCTCTGCATGCCTTGGGAGGCAGCACGGGCCAGGGCACACTGCTGGCTTGGAAACAGCAACACAATTTCAGAATCACTGCATTACAGACTAACATAGCTTGAAAGGGACTTCTGGAGGCCATCAGTCAGACAAGCCACTCAAAGTAGGGGCAACTAAGTTGGCTTGCCTGGGGCTGTGTCCAGTTAAGGTTTCGGCATCTCTAAGGTTGAAGACTCCAAAACTTTTCTGGGCATCCTGCTTCAGTGTTTGACCACCCTCGTGGTGAACAATTTTTTCCTGCCATCTGGTCAGAATTCCCCATGTTGCAATATGTGTTCAGCTGCCTCTCATCCTTCCCCTGGGCACCTCGGGAAGACCGTGGATGAATCTTCCCCATGGCCTCCCAGCAGGTAACAGTAACAGCACCAAATTGTCCCTGAAGCATCTCGTCTGCAGGCTGAGCAAACCCAGCAGCCTCAGCCTCCCCTTGAATATCCTGTGTTCCAGCCCCTCACTGGCTTGGTGGTCCTTTAGAGGACTCAATCCATGTTTTAAATGTTTTTCTTCCACTGGAGATCCCAAGGCATTGCTGAATTGTGTTCAGTCTGACGCCCACTAGGATCCCAGGGCTTTCTGTGGAGAACTACATCCTGGCCCATACTTGCCTCACGGGGTTACTCTGTCCCCAAGGGTGGCAGTGGGGACTGCAGAGCCCCACTGGCTGAGGCCAGCGCTGCAGTGCCTGCAGAGCCAGCAGGGCCAGGCTGGGGTGGTGATGGGGTCAGCCCAAACTCCGCGGTCACCAGGCTGCTCCACAGCCACGGTGCTGCTTGTGCATGAGCTGAGAGGTCCCATGCGCAGGGCAGTGCCCTTGGCACAAGACACGCAGCTGAAAGCAGCTGCAGATGGTGAGGGTTGGCCCCGGCTGCACCCCCTCCACAGCACACTGGAGAGCTCCCCCAGGCCCCAGAGGCCGCTCTTGGCTGCACAGACACGGAACTAGCCCCCAGCCCAAGAGCCAGACCTCAGGAGTGGGAATATATACCCAAAGCCCCAACAAACTCCATCCCTTGGCCAGCTCAATAATGAAGACGTTAAACAATACTGGCCCCAGCCTCCGTGCTTGAGGGATGCCTCTAGTTACCAGCAAGCCCTTGTGAAAAAAAGGCAATTGGATGAGAAGAAGAAGGACGAATTTAAAGGCGGGACGACGCTGTTTCCAACGCCTCCATCGCCTTTAAGGGCTGGTTTCATTCGCTGCCTCTGCCGGTGCTGAAGCCCCATCTAGAGCATCGCCGCGCTACTGCGCCCGCCGCCCCGCGGGGACCGGGCACCGGCAGCTCCGCGGCGGGGAGCCAGGGCGAGCGACAGAAACCTGCCGCCACCTTTAAGGAAGTGGAGAAGGGCTAAGAAACCGAAGACAAAATGGCCTGCTCGGCAATCCAGTGCTTCTGCTGTCATGGCCCTTGTCAATGGCACCGCGGTAATTTGAATTTCAGACCTTGTATTAAAAAACTTAATGTTGAACCAGCCTTTTCAGGCAATACATATAATCTTTCGGGTAACTACAGGCAGCTTTAGCTAGCAAGTGTCATCAAGCAAACTAATAGAAATGCTGATATGGGATACTAATGAAGGAATTAACGGATTACGGGTTTATTAACGTCAGTCGACACAGTTTCCCAGGAACACTGACTGTCAAACAAATTTGATACTGTTTTAATGAGATTAAGCATTAGATTGATAATGAAGATTGTAGCTGAAAACGTGTCTTTGCCAAATATTTGACATAATCTTGCATTAAAAAACAACTATAAAGAAAATCAATGTAGCATATTATGTGTTATTTTTTAAAACCGGTTAACAACTAGGTCATGAAAATATACCACAACTGAAGTGTTTTCATTTCAAGGGATTGCATATTTTTCAAACTTATGGAAGAATCTTTTTGGTACAGATATTTTCAATACATTTATCAATGCCCTTGATGAGATCTGCATCACTGTACATAAAATATGCGATATGACACACAAATTGCTGCTAATGTGAATAAAGGTAACAGTTCTATTATACAGGCTGATTGATCAATTTTTGAGATAAAAAAATTGTCCAGTCTCGTTAATTCAGATGTGATCACAAATGCAAGCTCATGCACCTGAAAACCAAAACCAGAACCAAATATCTAGATCTGGGGCTGAGTCCTAAAATGCAATAGGACACGACAAAAGAAGCCCATAAGAAGTAAAGGGGTTATTCAACAGCAGTTGACTGCTGATGCCACACTAAAAGTCCTAATCAAAACATACATACATGAGATAGGCATACATGAGAATTCAAATGACACAGTGTCTCAGTAGGACCAGTGTCATCAGCTCCAGCATTCCCTGTCCATAATATGCATTCTGGTATCACAGGATCACAGACTGTCTGAGGTCCCAGGGACCTCTCAATATTTTCTGGGCCAACACCCACCTGCTCAAGCAAGATCAGCTAGGGTAGGTTGTTCAGGACCGTGTCCAATCACATTTTAGAGTATCTCCAAGGATGGAGATACCTCAACCTCCCTGGGCAAACGTCTTGTCTTTGATAACCTGCACAGTAACAAGTGTTTTCTTACGTTTAAATGGAATTTCCTGTATTTCAAAGTGCGTCCTCTGTTTCTTGTCCTGCCACTAGGCATCACTGAGAAGCACCTGATTTTTTTGCCTTTACTCCCCTCTACAGGTATTTACAGCCTCTCCTACCTGAGATGCCTCAATCCCTTCATGGTCCTTCACTGGATCCACTCCAGTATATCCATGCCTCCCTTCTACCGGGCTGTCTAGAACTGGTCCCAGCACTCCCAAAGTGTGCCACGAGTGCTGAACAGAGGGGAAGGTCCCTTCCCTCACCAGCTGAGAGCACTCCCCTTTGCAGCCCCAGGTGGTATTGATTGCAAGGGTGCATTGCTGGCTTGTGTTAATGTTCTTACATCACACATGATGTATCCCAGCACAACCTTACCTGTATTTTATGTTCAACCGATCTGTACCTAATTATCTCCCTGGCACAGGTACCCAGATTTTCTTGTCACATAGAGGCTGGTCCAGATTGGAAGGGACCTTGGAGCTGGGATTCAGTTAAAACCATGACATCACCTAATTTCAACATCCTGCCTTTGAGAACCCCTCCAGCCTGCTTTGTCACAATTATTTCACCAAGTGACAGGTAATCAGTGTCAACTGGGTCTTACAGGTTGTACTTTCAGGGCATTGAGAACACAACCCACCAGCTCTGGCAAACATTGTTAAGGTAATTTATCATTATAAAATTCCCACTTCCCTAGAAAGGTAGCTGCAGTCACCAGTGAAGATGAGCTTGACTCAAAAACACAGATTTACCCGAATACCTGAGATACAGCCACTCACCTCCTTCTGTAGGCTCACATAGGAGCAGTCACCAGCAGCAGCAGGGCAGAGCAGGCAGCTGGGGCCTTAAAACTTAACTTAAAACTCCAACATGTCTCCTATTCAATTCATCTGGGTAGAAGCACTTCCTTCCACTATTAAAAAATACGCATTTTCTTGCTTGGAACTAGTTCCAGCTTCTCACCACTAAGGTTTATTACATTTTTTTACCTCTGGACTAAAAGTCCTCTACCAAGAGGAACAATAGAACTCACCATTAAACGATCTCGCAACCTTGATTGGTATTGAATCTTCTCTTGGGTGTCACTCCCTGTAACACTGAGTTTTATGGACCCCTGGTGATTCTTGACATGCATTTGTGAAGCCTTTTTCGTTTTTCAACACCTTTCTCCAAGTGTGGATACCACAACTGCCTACCTTATGTCCGTTGACAGGTTTCATTTGTGGCAGAGAAAGATGTGATGCTACTTTTCTCTCCAAACTGTTATCTCCTGGCAGTATCCAGGGAATGAACCGGACTAAATCTCCAATGATCAATACTTATTATTTTTTTTTTATTGCTTTAACCACATGGTGACCACAAAAAGATAAGGCAAGTGAGAGTAAAGCCTATTTCACCCACTTTGTTTGGATGGACATATCTCCTTTTTTATTGATGACATGAGTTGTCAGAGGACCAGGCCCTCAAACCCAGCATTAGCTTTTGCAAACATCCCTTGTGCAGTCCTTCAATCTGTCTGAGCAGACCCAGGATTTTTCCTTGACTATATGAAACATCCCTTCCCTGCAGTCCAGGTTAGTTCAATCACTGTACTTGCTTTTCTGAGAACTACACAGTGACTGATCTCATTATTTACTAGGTCTGAGAAGAGGATCGACAATTTTGGTTATAAAACAGAAGGTGAAAAAAACATCCAGAAAGCAGTTTTCATCAATCAAAGCATCCTTGAAGCACAGCATGGAACAGTATGGAGGCACAACATGAATAGTATAATATTCTAGCATTCTGGGGGGAAGTTAAACTACTTCAAATCCTGAGAAGGAAAAGAGGATGTTCATAGAATCATTGAATATCCTGAGTTTGAAGGGACCCACAAGGATGACTGAAGCCAATGTTATTTAATGTTAATAAGGAGAATTCCACTAAGTTGATGAATACATTGCAAGAGCTTATGAACTACAAGCTGTAAAGGCTCAAATGTACCCTACACAAGATTTTAACAAATCGAGGTCATGAAGTCAAAAATGCTGTCACCAAGCTGCTGACCTACTCAGTGATGCCCAAAGTGCCCAAGGCACAGGTTCTGCTCAGAGGCCTCTAAGCCTTCACAGTGATGGGCAGCTCTGGACATATCTCGCAGATAATTTCAGTCTGCCGACACTCCCTTAACAAGTTTGTCTTGGGAGGCACGTCCAGAAACCCAAGGACCCAAGTTTCAACTCTCTCCTATGAATGGGTTCAAATCCCTACCTCCTACTTGCCCAAAGTCTGTGATACACAAGATTGTGGCCTGACATGCTGGCACTTCTTCCTCATGGGAAGCATTCCATTTTGCACTAAAAAAAAAAAAAAAAGATGAGATGATCAGGTGTCTAGAAGTGGCATGAGTTGTTCAGATGTCTTTCTGAGTTTAACACCAATAATCAAGATGTGTCTATATTCTGAATAAAAATGTTTCTAAGGGGACAATTTTTCTGTGTAACTGAAGCAATAAAACTGTTTTTAAAGCAGTTCACATTGAACACTTAGAACATTGAGCCAAATTTATTTTGATATAACATTCTTTTTGCTGCTATCAAAGATACATTTGACCTTATTCCTCTAAAACATAATGTATATCACAAGACTGTACAGAGAGAGAAGAAAATTCATTTGCTATCCTAGCATTAAAAATTAATTTTAAAGCCAAAAGAGATTGATATTCAGAAGCAACACACACTGCATATGAGTAAAGAATTTTTCAAAATTATTTGGTCGCTGCCTTTTTTTTTTTTTTAGTCAAAGACTAATACACATATTGTGAATATGAAATTGCAGATTGTGCAAAAGCAGCAGAAACAAGTCCAGAGATGTCACAGTTGTCCTTCAAAAAGCAGTTTTCTGAAAAAAAGTTACTAAAACCTTCCAAGAACAAATGCAACATTTAACATAACACCACCAGATCCTGAATAATATGTGTGAAAGTTTCCTCCCTGTAGCACATGTCTTGTGGAGAAAGATGTCCTTAACTGAAATGTCTCCTTCAAATAATATTTTTTTTTTCTAATCAAACATTCACTACTTGTTTGCTCAGCATCTTCTCCACCTTCCCAGGCTTTACTGGGCTTTTTTGTAATTTAAATTGCTTAAAAAACACTTGTTGCTAGACCATTGGCAATAATTACCTTGTTTTAATTTGTGTCCCTGCTAAAACACACCTATATTCACAACATGTGCAGTTAAAGCTTCATATTATAGTAACGGAGCACCTTATTTTATTATGTGGAAGTGTTAACTCATCACATTGTAAATTGTATTCCTGTGACTCACCAGCAATCACTTTATATTATTCACCTAGTATTTCTCCACAGGGCAGTAGTGAGCTCAAAATCCAAGCAGGTATACTAACACAAAGAATTCTAATAAATTTGTAAAACCTCTGAAATCAACTAGTGTTGTGAAGTATACATAAATGTTTCTTTCATTGCACTATATCTGTCCTTTAATATTTCAATATTTCACAGCCTTGGAAAATTGTATTGTTAAAAACAAATCCCCATGAACTATGCCTGGTGTGCTTCTTTTATACCTCCTGAAGTTCAGCTGAGTTCACGGAAGCCCTTTCTCCAGTGCCTGTCAGAGACACAAAAGGAGTGTCAGGAGTGCTGAAGCAGCTCCAATGCCACCATGGTCAGAGAATGCTCAAGAAAATCCTCTTGAGGGGGTTGAAACCAGTCATAGTACGAAAAGTGACACCAAAAGACATTCTTTCAAAGAATTATAACACTAAGTTGTCAAAGGTGAGCAGTCGCTTCTCAGCCGATGACTAAGGAGCACTTGTGAAAAGAAGCAGTGGAGAGGTTTTGGGTCACTTCAGAGCCCAGGACATGGGAGGCAAGCTTTGAAAGTGATCTTAGGCTTTTGATTTCTCAAGGTAAGTGAGCGTGCAAGTAAGAAAAGCGACTGGCCCCCAACAAAACCAAAGCCTATTTTGACACATGCATTAAAAAGTACAGGGAGACCATTAATATTTATAATGTCAAAACAGACCGATATTTAATTTTATTTGTATTACAATTTGAAATATTTTGATTATGTGATTGCAGACAGCTGAGAGCAAAGGGAAGTACATGCTCATACACAATGTACTTTGCATTCAGGACAATATTTCAACATATATTAAGGAAAAAGCCTTCAGCTGGACCCTATCTAAGTCCATATTCATGCTCTAATACAGAGATCTTAGTCACCTTGTAGGCCACTTTTATAGCAACTGAGAGAGGGAATAAATTATGGGTGAACTCAATGATCTTAAAGGTCTTTTCCAACCTAAATGATTCTATGATTCCACTCTATAAATATCTCCCTTGCTATTGGAAACAGCAGCCTGAACTACTGGCTCTCTGGTAGCACTCCTGGTTACCCAGAGCTGGAGAACTGCTTTGAGCCAAAACCTCTATAGTATAAACCCCTCAATTCTGAACAAAGATTTTTTTGCAAGTGTGTATGCAAGGTACTGTATGCAGGGAGATGTATATCAAGGTTTATGCATGTACAGGGCAGTATCACATGGCCTATTCTGAGGGAAAACATCGAAAATCTGAAGGCTGAAGGAGCCAAAAGGGATCAACTTTGGTACTTCATACCTAGTCTGATAGTTTTAACTAGCCTTTGATCTTTTGCAGAAACTGAATGTCTAAGTCTGAATCTCACAGTGAATATTCACATTGTGTACTCTGGTTAAAGCAAGCAGCACATCACTTTGGGTTCCTCATTTATATGACCATGTGTTAAGTCCCCACTTCTTATAGAAGTTGTGGTATTGAAAGCAATACTAGAAAGATATTCCCTTTTCAAATTGAACATCATCTTTGTTCTGTCAATTCAGGGAATCTGTTTTATCCGTCTCATTAGGTGCAGTTATTGTAACAGTTCCCACCCTGCTTGCCACAGCTATTTCTATGGTGTAGTGGAAATCAATAGCATTCTTTCTATGCATTTCTTTCTATGCAATCTATGGGATTTCCCATCAATATTTATGTACAACAATTAAATGAGCACAGGTTCCACTCATCTGAATAAGCCTGGTGGCTTTATCCCTTTTGGAACCTCTGGAAGTATCAAACTGTGTGACATTATGACCTGATTTAGTGTTTGAGGGTTTCCTCCCCCTTTCCAGAGCATCCCTCCCTGCAGTTAAGCTCCAAGGCCAGGGCTGTTCCTTCTGAGCCTTCTACTTCCCCCTCCAGCTCTTGAATTAAATACTCTGTTTAAATGACCTTCCCAACCAAACAAGCAGTTAAGACATCAGACTTGCTTTACACACACAGAAAAAGACTGCAACACTTTATTTCTTGCTCAGGTGATTAATCTATTTGTCCTGTCTAAGGGAATGTGAAATATAGTACCATCAATTATCTACTGTTAGGTTTTTAGGACAATATCTAAAATACATTATTTATAGTTTTTAGCCTATCAAATTTCTATCAGTTAATCCCTATGCCAACATTTCACAATATCTGAATTTATTCAAGACCAGCAGCTGATTCAAGTCTGTTGACATTAATCTAGATGGAGCATTTGATGGAGAAATCTGATGTAGTTTGTTGTGAACAAGAGGCCTGTTTGCATTATGACTCAATACCTCTATTCAGTACCTGCATTACTCATACACACTGCTTAAATTCAATACCTGTATCACCCATATTCAGTAACTAATGATTAGTTAGTCACTAACCAAGCCTCAAATAGTTAGCCATGGCAATTAGTTTATATATTATCAATAAAAAAAAAAAGGTCTCTCCCACCTATTTTAATGCTTCTTATGTTTGTTAGTTTTTTTAATTGCTTTTTCTGCTTACAATTTTCCTAGCTACGGTGGGCATGGAGATGGATTATGAATCCCTTTCATCCTATTTACAGCAGCAATAGCATTTCAGATTCTGGCCTGGCTTGCTGCCAGATACAAGCAATACATTTCCTCCAGTTGCAAGCAATAAAATTATTCCGTCTTTGTCATTCCCTGGATCTTTTTGAAGGACATCAATGATTCTCTGCCAGCATTGCTGTGATGAATTATATGCCTTTTCTGTTTAGCACAAGGGTGAGCTACACAAAGCCACGGAGGATGAATTTAAAAAGATCCACATGAGTTTTTATTGTTTATTGAAACCAATTTCATAACAGCAATGCAAGTATAGCAAAAATATTAAGTGCAATTAGGGAGACAATCAAAATTAGGAAATTCACAGACTGATCGTTGGGGTTTTTTGCATGCTTCATGCCTGGTTTCTTGGATATTAGGATTAAAAAATGAAAAGCTCCATTCAGCTTGGGGGACTTCATGTCAGGTTTATGCTGCACAGCTACTTCTGTGCTTTTGAAATTCCAGTATACATCTCTTCTTCTTTTACAGGAGTTGATGCCGACGTGCTTCTGATTGCATTCTAGCCCACTCACTAAATTACATTTTCCAGTAATTTAATTAAGCGTATTCAGAGTTCTTGTGCACAATACACATAATTTTTGAGAATCTCTCAAGTCTTTCATAATCATGTTTGGTTTTTCTTTTCTTTTTCCTCCTAAAATTTACAGTCAGGGAGAAGGGGATGGAAATATTTTAATTTCAAGTGCATTAAAAGTGTATTTTCCTCACATATTTCATTATTTATATTTCAGAAGAAAATGACAGGTGTGCCTGAAAATATTGCCTTGGTAAACAAAAACTGGTAAACAAAACCAAAAACTTGTCCTGTTTCCTCCATTTTTATTATTTTCATTTAATGGTCACTGAGCATTCATTTTGAACATTCAGAATTGTGGAGCAGTTCTGCCAAGGGCAAATATGCCGCCCTCCCAAGAATGTCCCATTTATACTTTCCCATACAGGCAGGTTATAATCTTCATCTGAAATGTTCTACTTTATCCTACTCCACCCAAATTCTTGTGTCACTTTCATCTCTGTGCTATCATAACATATTTCATCAGCAAGTGAAGCAAGCAAGATCTCCTGTTTCCTTTTCCCTTCCTCTCTCCAGAAAGAAATTTGCTTAACTACATTTATTAATAAAGATTAGCATTAGGGGAAAAAATATCAGTAACTTTGGAGTACTAAAAGCCAAGGTTTAGAAATCCTCTTATGTAAACCACAACAGTCTTATTACATTGGGCCTGCCTTTGAATTCAAGCCTATTTGCCTATTACTTTCATGCTTTTGTCAGTACAATCCATTTTGCTTCAGGTTCTGGGGTGTTTTATAATTAGACACCATTCCCCCTTTTTGCTCTCATCCCTGACCCCTCATTATCCCAGGTGCTGCCCTGACCCAAAGCCTTGTGTTCAAACTGGCAATGCCAGAATGTGCCCAAGGCTCCCCAAAGGCTTCCTTGGTCCCACTGCCCAGAGGGGTTGTGAGGGGACGCGATGGGTCCCAGCACTGTGGCGGGCTGCTCCTCTACCCTTGTGCTCCCAGCAGCTCTCTGAACAGAATCACAGAAATAATTAGGTTGGAAAAGACCTCTGAGATCTTCGAGTCGAACCTATGACCAAACATCACCATGTCCATTAGTGCCACTAAGTGCCACATCCAATCCTTCCTTAAACACTCCAGGGATGGTGACTCCACCACCTCCCTGGGCAGCCCATTCCTATATCAAATAATCCTTTCTGTGAAGAAATACCTCCTAATGTCCAACCTAAACTTTCCCTGGAGCAGCTTGAAGCTATGTCCTCTTGTCCTGCCATTACCCGCTTGGAAGAAAAGGGTGGCCCCCACCTGGCTACAGGGAATTGTAGAGAGCCAAAAAGCCTCCCCTGAGACCCCTCTTCTCCAGGGTAAAAACCTTCAGCTCCTTCAACTGCTTCTCACAGGACTTGTGCTCCAGACCCTTCAGCAGCTTTGCTGCCCTTCTCTGGACTCGCTGCAGCATCTCAGTGTCCTTCCTGAACTGAGGGGCCCAGACCTGGACACAGCACTCGAGGTGTGGCCTCACCAGTGCCAAGCACAGGGGGACAATCCCTGCCCTGGTCCTGCTGCCCACACTGTGGCTGACACAGGCCAGGAGCCATCGGCCTTCTGGGCCACCTGGGCACACCCTGGCTCACGTTCAGCCGGCTGTCAACCAGCACCCACGGTGCTTTTCCATGGGCTGCTTCCCTTCGGTGGCACACACGCGCCCAACAGGACCAAGATGGTGAGGGCAGGGCGGGGCAGGCCAGGCCAGGGACGGGCAGGGCAGAGCCCGCCGGCCCCAGGACAGCGCCCGGGGGAGGCCGCCGGGTCTCGCCCCGGGGGGCGCTCGGCGGGGCTCAGCCGCGCGGGGCCGG
>VZRO01005388.1:186157-233878 GCA_013397915.1 Daphoenositta chrysoptera
GGAAGGTCTCGGGCCGCCGGTGCTCAGTTCCTTTCCTCCGAAGTAATTTAGTGTATGTAGGTTTCGGCGATTGCATTTAAAATGTGCCGTGGCGAAGTGCTGGTTGAAAATGACGTTCGGTATGTTCTTTAAGAAGGTCTCCGCTGAGTGAAGGCAAGCTGGCTGCTTGCATTTCGGGAACCGGAGGGTTGCTCTCGGGGGCGGCCGAGCCGAGCCAGGTAAGTCCGCACGCACCGGGGTATGGGTGGGAGTGAGCGGCGGCGCGGGCCTCCGTGATGGAGTCTGATTTAGAAACATAATCTCTTCTCCCGGTTGTGGGACTGGCCTGCATGTGCTCTGCTTGAAGTGCCATTTCCTCATTTCCGACCTGGGACTTACAGGAGCTTCTTCATTTTGAGATCTGGCACAAGTAACGTTGTGGTTTACTGTGACAGAGTCAGATAAACGTAACATTGGCTTTTAAAACCATACAGCGTTTTAATTCACCAAAATGCAGGTCAAGACAACAGTGTGTCACAACAGTGACAACTGTGCCAGGGGAGGTTTAGGTTGGACATCAGGAGGAATTTCTTCACAGAAAGGGTGATTAAACGTAGGAATGGGCTGCTCAGGCTGGTGGAGTCATCATCCCTGATGGTGTTCAAGGAAAGACTGGACGTGGCAGTTTGTGCCGTGATTTAGTTGACGTGCTGATGGTCGATCATAGGTTGGACTTGATGATCTCAGCGGTCTTTTCCAGCCTAATTGATTTATGATTTTGTGAAAAGCTAGTAAACCTAGAAGAAATACATACAGTTAAGTCAGCAGCTGCAGTACCTAATGAAGTTATACTTATTCCTCACTAAGCCTTATCACTCAGAATGTTTTGATGTCATAAAAGTAAATTATTTTGCTCTGCTCTCTTCTAGAAAAACTACATTATTTGGATATGAAAAAGATGGATGCAGGGAGAAGAAGGAGATTTATTTCTTTTGAAATTATTCTTTGCTCTTAGGTTCAGCATTTCAATAACTTGGATTAGTGCTTTTTGTACTTGTCTGAAGGTGGCTTTCTTGCACTGTCCCTCTCTCAGAACAGGTGGAAGAACTGAGCGGGCCGTTAGAGGTCAGTGTTTGTATGGGGGAAGTGCCATTCGGTGACCAGCGAGAGCACTGAGCTTCCCCTGCTCTTGGAAGCGTGTTAATACTGAAAAGGACATAAAAAGTTTTATGAGTCTTGCGCTACAGAACTAAGGTCTGGGTGCACTGCATGAGAAGAATTGCTAAGTAATTTTCCTTTCTGTCTATTGCATAATACCTGTAATCCAATGGTTCAGTTTCTGTGATTTTCTTTGGAGTAGTAGGGAATGTCCTGTCACTGTTGCAGTTGTTTTCTGTTCTCTGTTTTGTCTATCATGTCCTTTGCAGTGACGGACTGCTTGATTGGTTTTTGTAAGGAGGAACATGTTTTTAATATAATATTTGTAAATAGTAGCAATAGATAGAAGTGAAGAAGTATGAAATTCTGGGAAAAAAACCCCCTCTTTCTAAAGTTTATGCAAGTCCCAGATTTACGTCAGCCACTCTATATTGATGTGATCTCGATTCATTAGGTTTCTAAAAGCATGCCTGGTGCTTTTGAGGGGAGAGGATTGGGATTTTGGTGGTGGTGGTGGAGCTTAGTAGACCCACTGCTAATCCACAGTGTTTCACTCCTCCCAACTTATTAAATATACAAGAGGAAAATAGATATCTTTGTGGATCTTATTCACACAAGTTAAATTTATTTTATAATCAACTCAAACTAGTTTGCAACAATTGAAAAGTCAGGGAACCAAAACATTTCTTAATAGAACAGTCCTTAGGCTCACTGAAGTAAAACTCAAATATCCTAGTGATTCTTTTGTTCTCAAGATAAACTGTGCATTCTTTTGTTAATCAAATTGTATTATAAACTGGTGGAAAAATTAATTTAGCAAGACTTGACAGACTAAGGTTTCTTGTTTTGTATGGAAAATATTATAATATTACCAGTTTATGGAACTGAAAACCATTTGAAGATCCAAAATATGTTTTTGGTGACTCCTCAAGGGAGCTTTCTTTGTTTCACCTTTTTCAATTTGTTTTCATTCCATTGCTTTTCAAGTACTTCCAGAATGCATAGAAAATTTCTGCTCATTTATGTTGCTGTATGTCAAAATGATACTTAGCAGAATATTCTCAAAAGTGAGGAATATCCAGCACAGGAGTAATGGATAATTCTAATCCTCCAGTTCTTACAATTTGTTTGTTTTAAACACACTGAGTTATGAAAAGCATTCTTCAAAAAGATTATTGCCTCTTCAGTGAACTCTTGTGGGGCTATAAAATAACTGATGAGCTTTAAGTTGGTACGTGAAAGTGAGTGCTCTTGTTTTATATATATAATTAGACATGAACTGTAGGCATTTATGCTTTCCCTAAGTGTAAGAATATGAGGTCTGTGCCTGCAGAGCGCTATTTCTATATCTCATATTATTTCAGTACTTTAATATAAATATATTAGTTTCTATTTTTTTGCATTCCCTGAAATTCTGTCCTGTGGAGACAGACCTGATGCAGTCTTGCCTGTGCATCCTCTAGAGAACAGATTGTCCCCAAAACTCTGCCTAGTTGGGCTTGGTTTTCTCTTCAAGGAGCAAAATAACATCCATTCTGCACCGGTGCTTGTGAGGCAGGGAGTTAGGAAAGGAACTGTTTGGGAGTAGGGAAGCACCCTGATATGTTCTAGTATTCTTACATGATTTTAGTTGCAGTTATGATTAGGTATATCCTTTTGAAATAATTTTAATAGCTCTATTATCTTGTAAGGAAAAAGTGTAATCATTCCTGATTATTTGAATGTTCACAATAATGCTACCTTCCAGCATGTGTTTAGCAATCTCTAGGACAGGTGATCTCAAGCATAGCTTATTTACTTTTCTAGGCTTTGCAGTGAAATTCTAGTTTTCATCAGAATCCTTTGACATAAGTTTTAGGCATCTAATTTTTTGGACCACTTTGAAAATATTTACATGTTTAAAAAACATTATTTTGGAAAGTTACTTCCTAAGTAATGAAAAATACTCTTTTCCAGGTAATTCAGTATTAATTTCTAAGCATCTTCCCACTTTAGAAACCTGATGAGATATTTATTCCCCTAATTCCTTCTGTATGGATTATGAGGCCAAATGGATTCCAGTCACTGGAGGCAGAGTTGTGCTAACAGTGAACTGAGCCAGAAAGCTTGAATTTGTAATGAAAACTGTCTTGGCAGCTGACATTTCTGTTCTGCTTGGCTATGCAATAAGGCATGTATAGGCAGTGAAGGCTGAGAAGCAGGCCAAGTTTATTTTATTGGGAAATAATATAGTGAAAAATTTACAGCTCATTTACAGGTATGTCGAATGTCCTGCAGCGTAGAGCAGTTTTGACTGAAAGCAGCTGAATTTTTTTGCGTGTAATTTGCTTTGCCATTTAGAAATCAGCTAGGAAGTTATGTCATTCAACAGGTTGAACTGATGGGCTCTGGTGCAAGTCCTATTTATTCACCCATTAGAGGCCTGATATCCCAAAGTTGGATTGAAAAGAGAGAGATGGTGAAATTAAGCTTGAAAGCTGCTAAGAGTGGTGAGAGAGGCAAAAGACGAGGGAGGCTGAGTGTAGTCAGGAAAACACTTCCTGGACTGTGGAGAAAATTCTTTTGACTGAGAAGGTGAAGAAAATTTTGAATGTATTTGCTCCATTACATTCTCAGGAAGTGTGTCCAAATACATCATGGGCTGATTTCACCTTGAGATTATGGGATTTTTCAGTTTGCACCCAAAGATAGGCTGCTGGAGTGGCCCTTCTCTTTTTATACCTGCTGCAGGTGTAATGTTTATCATGTACTGGTGGTGTGGTCTCTCTTATCAGATATAAAAGGGTATATAGATATAGATATATAAATACACAATACACAAATATGTGTGCTCTGGCCAGTCCTTAAATGCCTGAAGCACCAGATGTTGTAGGGCATGACAGGACTTTCCAGGGGGAAGACTGTGATAGATAGGTACAGTCTCATTAGTGGTTAGGGACAGAATGTTTTCCAGACAAATGGGACAATTGATTTTCAAGCCCATTATTTAACATGGCTGCAATGTCATAAATTGAGAAATGGAAGATTTAGTCCAATTCTACAAATATCTCAATTCTAGTCACACAAATAAGTTGTTAATTCATTTGGTTTAAAAGTTTTAAAACATGTCTGAATTAGTTTCCTGAATATCAACAAACTTTCACTTATGTTCTGTTTTGTTTTCCAAATTCTTCTTTTCTCTTCTCTAACTTGAGACTAGTTTCTTATGCCAGATTAAGTTGTGTTAATATTCTGATTTCTCTTTTGGGATTGAAGTACTTCAGACTATTGAATGTAATATTAGCAGCATTCCTAGAGTGATGTCTGTCACATTTAATATAAATAATTAATATAAATAAAATTACTGATATAAACAATAGGTTGCACAGCATGTGGCATGAGATTATTAGAATCATTAATAATTTTACAGGTTTTTCACCTTTCTTTCTTAAGTAACTTACTTTCTTAGCAAAACCATTCTCATTTTTTCTCTCTCTCTAAACTGTTACAGAAAAATGCGTTCTGAATGATAACTACTGCTTGCTGATCTGAGCTGCAGAGATCTCGTGCTTGGAGATGAAGGTGATAAACCAGAGGAAATAATCCAACTGCTGCCATTGTGATAACTGAAAGATCCTTTGTGCCAAAATGAGCAGTCTTTGAGAAAAATCCGGAAAGCCAATAAGTCTGAAAAATGGGAGAAAGAGTAAGGAGCCCAGATTCTGAACAGGAGAGGAAATCAGATGAGGATAAAAATAGTGACTCCTATTATTCAGATGAAGGTAATGCATCTCATTCATCCAGCCAGTCGCCAGCACTGAGCTCTCCATCTACAAGCCAAGAAAAGAGACATCACAAAACACAGACTTCAAACAGCCTGTTGCACTACCAAGGTAGGTAGGTAGCAGAAATTGCTGCTTTGTAACTGCTCCAAAGAGTTAACTATCTTTGAAAACTCAGAAGTGAGAAACTAGCACTATGAGCATCTACAAATACCGTTCATGTGAATTATGCTACAGATGGCAGGTAGACAGTAGCTGCTCCATTGAAAACTGAAATTAACCCACTCCTGCATAAGGAGGAGTTTTGGTGATTTTCAGAATTCTTCATAATTTTCTTAACAAGTGAATATGGCTTTTGTACTAGCCTTCTATTGAATCATGCTGATGCTTGTTTTTGTTACTGACAAAAAACTCAAGGCCAAGAACCCAAGGCAAGTCCTTATTATGCAGTCTGTAAAAGAGAGACAATTGTTAAAATTTCCCTGATCAAATAACCTACAGATATCTGTCTTGTGGAAGTTTAGTTAACTGAGCTTTACAGGATGAAACTGTGACTTTCAACGAACAAACAAAAGACCACTAATGCGGCAAAAAAAGAAAATGTTTTTGATGAAAGTTCAGTTTAGATGGAGATTCAAAAGAAAGCTTTTCCTGCTACTTCTCTGAGGGTAAAATATTTCCAATTTGAGATGACATAACTCCACCTTGAGCTCTCTCACAGACATAGACTGCTTTCTTGATAGAGTTTTAGGGAAGTGAACATCCCTGAAAAAAAGGAGAGAATGGTTATGCAGGCCCTGGGCTGAAGTAGGGCTGTGAACGCTTTCTGCCACACTTCGACAGCTTGTTCTAAATAAGTAGATATATCTTTTGGTGAAGTCATAGCATGTCCTGCCTTTCTTGGGCAGGTGTTACAGTTCATTCATAAGTGCTTGATACAGTGTGAATCATTTGGTCAATGTTACAACCTAGGCTGTGCCAGAAGGTCTGACCTTAAGTATTTCGTTTGCTCAGGGAATGTATCTCTTCAGATTCTTGACAGTATGGGGGTCCTGGTGCAACTGGCTTTTTGCTGAGCTTCTCTGTGTTCAGAAGTGGCATCTCCTCCATGGTAGTCATGGGTTACTGTCTGGGAACCAGAAACTGCAGTTCCACCGTACTAATCAGTTTGGAGGGGGCAAATGTGTGACCAGTTCTTTGATTACATAGCCAGAATTGAAGATAATTATTACATGAAGGTATTGTGAATGTCATATTACATTGTCTTGAAATACACTATTCCCCAATTTAACTATATGATCAAGAGTACAGCCTTGGTAGTGGAATTTCATGTTTCCCCTAAATAAGGAGAAATTCTTATAGAGGCTGGAAGTCTAGGGTTAATGGGAACTCCCTTAGTTGGTGATAGGAGTGGCATCATTTCTGCAGTGCATGTATTAGATAATCTTTTCACACCTGAATGTGACATGAGTGTTCTTTGTAAAGGAAAAAAACACACCTTCTTTTGTTTGCCCAAGCGGTGGAAAAAATGAGCACCAAGCAGAAAATGAATGAGTATTTCTACAAAATGTCTATAGGAAATTATAGGAAGGTATTTTTAAGCTGTTATTTTTGCTGATAAGTATTCTCAGTAGAACAGAAACACGGTGAGTAGAAAAATGGGAGGAAGACTTTGCTGTCACACACACTCACTGTCTGTGAGTAGGTAACTGCACTATTGCTGTATCCCAGCTTTCAAGCCAGAATTACAAACTGCTGCTCAGTGTACTTCTTTCGAACACGATGTACCTTAAGGAATTATGCACCCTCTATTTATTCAGTTGTTTTAAGAGATATTTTTGGTGGAGTATATGATTCATTCTTTGAGCGTGGCATGAGAGGCACATAAAATAGAAACAAAATGTTCAGCTTTTATGTGTGGCATTGACAATAAAATAATAATAATAGTAATAAATAGGAATGAGAGTGGTGCATACAGGTAATCAAATGAGAATACTGTGTGGAAAATAACTTGTGATACAAGAATAAATTATTCAGGGAGAACCGAATTTTCATGGGATTTATAATTTTGCTTTGGAGGCTTTTTGCATTGAGCCTTTGAAATCTGCTGTTGTGTCTGTAAGCATGGCAGCTGGATTTGAAAATACTACTGCATTTGTCTGGGAGAATTACATCTTGCATAATACATAACTAGCTAATGCTCAGCTAATTGTTGCCATTTTAAAAGCATGTGATAATTTTGTATGCATTATAGTATTTCTAAACCATTTTAATAAACAATATCAAATATTAACAAAATATTACTCTTATTTCTGATAAGATTTGCAGATGATTACTTTACAAGGGTCCTATATTAATGGTTGCAGATATTACCTCATACAGTAGATCACAGACATAAATCTCAATTTTTCAGCTGTCATAAGGAGCATAAATCTATCATATATATGCCTCTTATAGTCTAGTTTGAAAGCTGCCATTTCTGCTAAGTATTGTATGATTGTGCAGAGATTGTGCAGATCGGTTCCAGGAAGGATGTCTGAATAGACAAACTGCATTGTCTAATAGTAAACATGCTTTTTATTTTTCCTCTCTCAGCCACAAAGAAATTGGATTCCAAATATGCACCAAGCAAAAGAGGGACACGGTGGGGTTTCCGTTCTCAGAGCCTCACTAGGGATTCTCCTGCAAAAGATATAGATCTTGTTACAAAAAGAGTTCTTTCTGCTAGGCTGCTGAAAATCAATGAGCTCCGAAATGAACTGACTGAGCTCCACATCAAACTGGATGAGCTGCAGAAGGAAAACAGGGCACTGAAGAGGCTTCAGCACAGGCAGGAGAAAGCCTTGAATAAGTTTGAGGATACGGAAAACGAAATCTCTCAGCTCCTTGCTCGGCACAACAATGAGATTAGAATATTAAGGGAGCGCCTTCGAAAATCTCAGGAGAGAGAACGTGCAACTGAGAGACGGCTGAAAGATACAGAAGATGAACTGTACAGGAATAAAACTGTCTTGCAGAAACTGAAAAAGCTGTCTGCAGATAAGCACCTTGCCGAAAGAGATGACCTGGCAAAGAAACTAGCCTTAGCAGAGAGCAAGCTGGAGGACAGGGAAAAAAGAATTAAGGTGGGATAACTTTCTTTTTGTAAGAAATTCTGGTACAGATATTTCTTGCCACAATGAATTGTAATTTTACACAGCTGTGGAGCAAGTAGAAAACCAGTATTTTTTGGTTTTACCCATAAGTAGAATCAAGTGAATTATTTCCAAGGTGATCGTGTAGTTCCATTTGAGGTAGTTGTGCATCGTTTACAAATTAAACGTGTTTTGTCAGAATATATCCTGTGGATTTGTGCTTTTAAGTGTTTTTATACCTAGCAATAACATTTCATAAGTGCATGCAGCTGTAATACAACTTTATGCAATCCAGAGTCTCCTTTTGGAGGGAAACAATTTTTAAAATTTTCTGAGTATTTAGGGAACTTTACACTAAACTTCTAAAAAAAAAATAGTAATTCTTTTTCAATTCTTGAACATCATTCATACAGTGTTTGATTGTCCACTGTTCTGCACATCTAAGAGCTCAGCTGGACAAAATTACAGCATATTTTTTGAATACTGAAATAATCTTTAGACCTTTTTATGGGTATCCATTATAAGAAATTTGTCCAATGTATTTTCATTTCATCCAGCAAATATGTTTATGTTTTTGTAAACATGTCTAAGCATGTCTACACTGTAAATATGTCTGTAAACTCATCTCACTTTAAAATTATGTTAACAATATTAAATCTCTTGGTAATTGTACTATTTTGATAGTAGATATGTTTTATATATAATACATAAATTTTGTACTAAGCTTAAATTATGTCATTAAGATGGTTTTAAGGTTTGGTGTCTATATTAGTAATTAAACCTAAATTACATTACAGAGATAATAGATCTGGAAATCCAAGGATTAAGCTGGAAACTAAGCTTTCATAAAATAAATCCCAAAGTACCAAGATATAAATGGCTGAGTTAGCCAAACTATCTCATCCTGTAGTGTCACCATCTGTCATCTGTACTTTTATGATTAGGTACGCCAGCATTTGTAGTACTGGGTCATGTTAAAATGAATCATGCCTTTAAAAGTAAGGGATTTCCTTCTAGTTTTTTTCCTTCTTTCGTTAACACAGCTTCACTTAAAACAGCTATTACAAGACAAGGGCATGTAAATGAAATCATAATCACAAGCTAGTTTCTAGTAGAAAGGTTAAAAATTCTTTCTTGTTTTCGTCTTTATAATCCTGCACTTTCAGGGAAGGTTTCTCTCTCCTACCCATCAGTAGGAGAGATATGTCTTAGAGATCCGGAGGTCCACTGTGGCAAGAGCCTTGGAAAGTAGTGTGAGTTTCTATTATGACCTCAAATCACCTCTCAATACTCCAAAGGATGAGCTGCAGCATCTGCAGGTGCTTTGCCCCCTCGAAGTTAGGATTAAAGGTTTAAATGTATTCAGTGTTACAGCAAGGGTCGAGCCCATATCTAAACCCAAGACACTGGTTTACTGTAATTTTATTTAACTGACTTGACTATAAAAATTACTTTTATTATTAAAAACTATTACTTTGTTTTTATTGAAGGATCTGGAAAGAAATCTTGAATTAAGTGGTAGCAGTTTTCAACGAGAGTTACTTTCAAAGAAAAAAAAATTGTATGAGGCTCAAGAAGAAAACAGAATTCTCCAAGAAGAGCTTAATCATCTAAATCAGAAGCTGAAGGTAAAACGTGAAAGGAATAGCAGTTGCTAACCATGTGCTGGGATTTTATCTTTGGAAGTATCTGTAATCAGGTTTGAATAGTTTACCAGTGACTGCACTCTCTGATGTGTACTTAATTATATACCACATGTGAGTTCTTTTCCTGCATTAAATTGAAATGTTCTGTGCTCTGACCCTACAGTGTTTGTATAAGGAATGTCTCTGTGTTAATCATTATTGTTAGCACTAGTTAAGAAAAGGAAGATCAAATATATAGCCAAGCATTGAGAATGAAGCACAAAATCTACTGGAAAATTAGGTTTTGAAGGCTTGAATTTAAAATTAAATCTACAGATGAAAATAGTACTTCACTACTAATATACTTGCATTACAGTAGGTTTGCATGAAGATTAATGTAATGTATTTGTGATATCCACATGTGTTGCTAAATTTGTGCAAATGCTTATTTGTACCCCTCACCACCATCATTGTTGTCTAAACTCTCAGTAAAAGTACTTGAAATATTGTTATGTTCTACATAGTCAGTTTATCTTTAGGGAAAAAAAAGTAAGACTCGAGCTAAACTACTTCGTTTCTGGAAGAATTTTCTTGGAACTCCAAGTCTCAAACCTAGTTATATGTTGGAGATGCACCAGTTCACCACACTCCCAGCTATCCAGCGAGTAGCAGTAGTGTTAGTTACCACTAAAATGTACTTGTTTACAAGAAATGTTTTAAGCCTGATTTGTTAGTGGAGAGTTTACAGTTTGAAAACCATTCCTTTCAGATGAATTCTGATAACTCACTGTTCATTTCTGTATTTTATTCAGTAAATGTGCTAAAAGAAAAGTATGCCTGTACCTCTGTGATGCAAAGGGTCTCTACTCCCTGATACTGACGTGTCCTGTGGCAAGCTTGCATTGAAACGCTTAACTCTTCACAACATTTAAAATTCAGTTATGCAATCTATACACATGGTGTAAGTCTTGTTCCTGTGTATGGAAGCACTGGCATTTAGTTTCATTTTCACTGCAGAGATGCTTTTTTTCCCCCCATAATATTTTGCTAAGGAGTGTTTCGTGGGGAGAACGTTGTCTGCTTTCTCACAGCATAAACTGAGTTAGAAATGTGATTGTTATCCTTCAAACGCTGGATTAAACAATTGTTTATTCTGTTTCTATTTACCATATCTAATTTAATTTACAGCTTTGCTAGTGACTAGTAAATTAAATACTAGTAACTCATTTTTATACTTACCTCTTTCATTCACAGGAAAAAGAAAGAGAACTTGAAGCAAAAAATATATATGCTAATCGTATGTTGAAGTCATCACCTAGAAAAGACAGAGATATTGTACAAAGAAAAAGAGGTAACTTTTGTAAAGCAATAAAAGCAGAAAAATTAATAGCATCGCTTTGAAATGTCTCAGCTGGGTTATATCTTTCATGCCACTCAGTGCTCAACCCTGGTGCTGCTTGTACCAACACACTTACCTCTTTTGCACTTCTTTCAACACAGCACTGGTTACAAAGAAGGGCACACTGGTTTTTTGACTGTTCTGTAACTGCAGCAGAGCCAAAACACAGAACTTCACCAAACAGCAGTTTTAACTCCTTTCATGCCAGAAGTTCCTGGGTAAAGGAGGAGGGGAAGGTTGTTAGTAAAATCTCCAATAGGTGATAGACGTCTACTTGACAATAAATTACAGAGGCTTTAAAAATATGTATCTTCACTGCTAAAAATATTTTGGTGATGTGTTTTATTTATTTTTTACTAACTCAAATGTATTTGTCTGTCAGATGAGCTGCACTCATTTTTTCCTCAGAGGATATATGTCCCAGAACATAATCTTCTAGAAGTATCAGTACAGTGATTTCTTCTGGTGTGACAAGGCAGTCTTAAACCTTATCCTACCCACATAAATATGTGTGTGTCTGTGTGTGTACTTAGACTGTTTTCACTGGATCAGTAGAAACTACTTGTCAGAAGAAGCAGAAATTTATGGGACTGTTTTAAATATTTAATGCCGGTATTTCAAACAGTTTGTCTGCTGCTCGTTTTATTATAGATGCTCTACTATTATTCCATTTTAGGTTCAGATTTTTTTTAATGTCATTCCATAGAGATAAATGTATGTGTTTCAAAGATTCAAGTAAGTGAATTTTAATTTTATGAGTTTGATTCTGTGACAGGCAGTAAGATGAGTGAGATATTTGTGGGGCTTTTAAACTAATATTCAGTACACTGTAATGACCCTATAAGTAGCATTAAGGTGGGGTTTAAATAATTTTTTCAGTAGAATTTTTGCATGCATATTTTTTTATGATTCCGTTTTACAGATGCTGAAAACAACTGTGTGAAACTCCTCAATACTTTCCACTTCCATTGACTTCAATACAGTCTTTTGTTTGCTGCAAATCGTGAAAAATGAGAGACAGGTATATAGTGGGTTATTTTGTAGTGAAAACACAATTTAATTAGTTTGTATTTTCTACAGCCAACAATCAAAATATTAAAAAGGGACCACAGCTCACAAAAGGTGTACAAACCAGTGGATACTTCTCACCAGCAGAACTTCTTCCAGAATCAGAACTTGTCACTGGTGACACAGTAAACAAGAAAGAAGGATTTCTTCCTAAAATAGTGAGTTCCATAAAAATTTGAGACCCAGTCCAGATAATTCACCTATCAGATTGTATAATGCAGATCTTATATTTAAGGAAATGTGTAAATATACAAGTGTAAATATATAGAAAATGTAATTTCAAAAACATTCTATTCTTTACGACAAGATCTACCTTTCTAGAAATATACTCCATTTTTTGAGAGTTTATCATATTCTCTGTCTTACTGAGAGCTGTTAGCTCAATTTTTTTTTTCTGCCACTGTTACTTCTTTGAAGTTTTTAAGACTTCATTTTGGTTTTGACCCTTTTTCTTAGTTTCTAATGCTTATTTAAGCAATCTGTTAAACAGTGATGGCTGCCTTCTCTCTGTTTTCTCTTTGGTCTTAATTATGGTTTCTTTTACTTTCCAGAATTATTTCACAATGCATAAATCTAACACTTCCTCTTATTGTCACAGTGCTGGTATTTATTCTGGTTTCCAGCTTTGTCAATATGCTTGGGTTTATTTGTTTTTCCATTTCCCTTTTTAGTAGACAATAGTACCATTAGAAGTATTACTAATACTTTTGTGACCCCAGGCTAAAATCAGAGATTTGTAAGCTATTACGAATCAGAATGACACAGATTCTGATTACATGAGGCTAGGACCTTTTTTCGGAAATCATGCTCTGAGGATGGTCTTGGCTGGCTTCCTGTTAGAGCTGAAGCTTTTTCATGGCAGTTTCATTTTTATGTTCTCTCTTCCCAAACCTTTTCTGTAACTATTGATGTAGTTTAATCTGTTCTTCCAGTCTATGCTTGGGTGTGGGAATTACAGAACCACAGAGTTGGTACAAGTGCAGCTCATGGAGTCCAACTCTGTATTCTCTATGTGGCTGTTGCTTTAAATAATGTAAATTAGATTTGGGTAGTCTATGCTTTCATCGGTTTTTAAAGTCAAGCATTTTAAATACCTGGCCACCATCTCCCTATGTATTTTATATTTTTTAATATAACAATGATAACCTTGTACATGAAGGGAAAATACTTGAAGGTTTTTTTGGCTAACAGTCATCTTTTCTTTGTTCATTAACTAGTAGCTATTTGTCTTAGAAGGGTATTTTTAATTTAGAAGTTTATTTTGTTCTAAAATAAGCACAACCTACAAAGTTAACTCTGTGTTGGACTATGCTGACTTTCACTTCATTGCCACTACTTTTCTGTGTTAGTGATTTTTGCTGCTGATATAAATATATTTTCTGCAGGTTCTTGCCTTTTACATGTGTCTATTTATTCACTAGCTGAACTTGTCATCCAAGATTAAACCTTTCTCTTTGATTGTCTGTTACTTAATACTCCATAAATTTAAGTACCAAAATGAAGTTGTCTGAGTCTACAACCCACTTGTTTGAGTAAAAAGGTCAGATTGTGCACGTAGAGGGCAACTATTTGCTTGATTGTTAAATGAATAAGGTGATGAAATGTGGGCTTCTATTAAACTTCTTGAAGAAGACAACTTCTGGTTTCTAAAAAGAACTACCCTGAGAGTGATAATTTTGCTTTATGGCACTGGAGCTGCAAATTCCCTGAAATGTGTAATACAAAATAGAGTTGATTGTCTATTCATTTTGTTGCGGGTGTATAAAAGTATACTAGAGGTGGCAATATTTTGGGGGCAAACCCCTGGGTCGTCTAAGCTGGTTTGGTTTAAGGTGACTTACTCATTTTATGTTTAGCAGTAAGAATGTGATTTCAGAATGACATGGAAGTTCTTAAGATTTTGTTAGGTTGTTTGTTTGTTTTTCCCCATGAGCTTCAATTTTCTATTAATTTATTTCAGGAAAAAGAAGCTCAAGACAAAGGATGGAAAGAACAAACAGAACTAAGACAAGACCAAGACAGGCAGAGGGAAGAGAAACTGAAACATTTTCAGGAAATACAGTCTTCAGAGGAGAGGGTTCCAAAGCTTCCTGACGGTAAGGAAATGGGCAGCTGAAGGCTGAAAAATGCACTGTAGAATACTAATCAAGTGAGGCTGCTGATTTCTGGTGAGAAGAGCAAAATGATTTTACAGAGATCACTACAGTGGAAAATTATTTTCAGTTACATTATGCAAAGAAGAATCAGAAAGAAATACAGGATATATAGAATAATCTGTGCCCTGTACTCAGCTGTGATTTAGTATGCAGCAGCAAAAAATGCTGTCCACAAAAAAGTATTGTAGTCTGAGAGATTGTGCTTTACAAAACAAGAATGACATAGAAGGTAAATGCTGATGTTATCTCTGACTTGCTAAATGTTATTGAAGTAGGAAGTAGATTTTTACTATTGTAGAACAAATTTGTTTTCCTTAATATAGCCTTTTTTTCCCAGTAGTTTCTACTGCCTTATATAATTTGAAATTTTAGTTTCTCTTTTCAGGTCTGGTTATTTGAATCATTTGGTATGGCTATTTGAGAAATGTCAGTTTCTATCATTATATTTTAATACTGCTTTTTTATTCATTTGGTTTTCACAGCATCTTAATGACTTACATACACAAGTCAATCTCAAGTATTTTAGATGGATTGCACCTTGTCATATTAAAAAACTATTTCAGTGATTATAGTTAATGAACAGTAGTACTTGTTCTATATGACAAGAATTCTAAAAATCTATAGCTGCTTTCAGAGGTAAAATCTGTGAAAAAACTTCTATCACAACTTACATAAGCCAAGAATCTGATTTTACGTCTCTGAATAAGATGATTTAACCACTTACCCATCATATTGTATAAGCTGCTATGTTCCCCTCTTTAGAGAGAGAAACATGGCTCTTAACTTGTATAGTGATCTGCTATTGAAAAAATATCTATGTTAAATATGTTAACTGAACTATTGCAGTTGTTTCTGAAAGCCTGAGCCGAAGTACAGTAGATAACATGGAACTTTGTGAAAGCCTAAGTCAGAAATTTGAGTAAAGTGTTCAAAGGTGAATGCCAGTAGGTTGGAGAGGCCATATTCAACTCCTGGCCAAATACACATCTGTTGTTTTGGGAGAGTAAGTATTTTGAAGAGAGAAATATTTGAGAAGCTTCCTCTTTCTTCTGCACATGAGCATTTCCAGGTTCTCTCTATAAGCTGCTGGTTTGTTCCTTTGGTGTTCCTTCATAGCTGTGCACAGTCATTCTGAGTCCATGCAGTGATGCACAGAACACTCACTTAAATGTCTTTTCTGTATGCAGCTGATGCACTGTATTTTAAATCATTTACTGCTTGAAACAGGTGATGACTCCTATGACTTTGAGGCCTGATAGCTTCACAGAAATAGTTCTCTTTATGAAAAAAAAACAAACCCCACACATATATCCCAGGACTTTCCTAATGTCAGTGGTAATGACAAATCAAAATACAGTACTGTGCAAGTTGAACTGTTAAAATTAGTAATGTGGTACTCATTTTCGTTCAAACTCAGGAAATGGGAAGGCAATTGGCAGAAATCAAATTGCTTTGAAAATTCTAAAACATGTAATGTCCTAACGCCTTTGGAAGATGACAATAAACTTTTATATCCCATCAGAGAACTGAGAGTGGATTTAGTTGTAATTTTTGAAGAATTTATTTTTGCAGCAGGAAAATGATATTGTGCATGGAAGAGCATGTTAAGAACTCAGTAGCTTTTGCTTGCATTTTTTTCAAAATCTTGTAAGTGTATTTTAAAATTAAAACATTTTAAATATTGTTCAAACGTTTTTTGCAGAGTGGCAAAGGAAAGAATATGACAAAATTAAAAAAGAAAGCAACTTTTTATTGGATAAAGAAGAGAAGATAAAGATGGAGACAGAAATCCACAAACCTGAAGTAGAGAGAGAAAGCACTGAAACATTGGAGGAACGACAAAAAAGAGAGTTCCTGCTTGCTAAAATGCAAGAAATTGATAGAGAAATTCAAAACATGAAACCAACTTCCCAAGCACCACTCATAAATACAGCAAGAAGATCTGATTCCTTGGAGAAAAAAGAGAAAACTAATCCATTCTTTGAGATTCCCGGGAAGGTTACTAATGGATTTCCTGTAAAGGACAGCCAGGATGATGGCACAAGAGCACAAGGGCAGAAGCAACGAAACGTAAGGACTGTGGATTTAAGTAGTGAGTTAACATTTGGTAGTTATGTACCTTCCTTTGGGAAGGGATCAGGGAGACCAAGTTGGCTCACTCAAAAAAGTGGCAAATTAGAAGAAAATGTTAAGGAAAACACAGATTTCGATAGTAAGAAAGAAAAGAAGTCCAATTTAATGGAACAACTCTTTGGAAGCAGTGCCAGTACCATTGTTGTTTCTAAAAATAATACACCACCTTTGGACATAGACTGGGACTCCAGTAATAAGCCTTTTGTTGATAAAAGCAGTAAAGTCAAAGTAAAAGAAGAAAATGGGCTTTTTGGTGAAGGAAGAAGCCTAAACAGACACCGTTTGCAGTACACTACAAACAAGCCAGGAGTTAATACCCTTGGTTCTTTAGAAGATGAAATCGAAGAAGTAGTTTTACAGTGATCGTGTTTTTATATGTTTCATATGTAAATACTGAAAAACTATTTTCATGTAATATTTATTAGATATAGATTAGAAAGATCTCAGATTTATTGTAAAGCCTTATGAAGGATTAATTTACATAAATGGGTATGTGTATAGAGGAGAGAAGCAGAGGAGAGATGCTTGGGGATATTTTACCTGTAGGCTGCTCACAGTGCCCTGCTTTTTGTTTGGAGTATTTCTTTTAGGCTTCAGATACTTTCTTTCTCAGGCATTTGGAGAACCTCTTAAATGTGCCAGGAGAAGGCATGTGTAATACCAGTCATGAAATGAGTAGAAGAGACATTCCTAGCACTAATTCTCGTAGAAGGAGAATATTTTACACTGCTGTCATGCTATCTGGGAAGAGTATCAACAGAAGCACAATTAACTCAGGAACAGCTGCTCTCTCCTTTTGCATAGGTTTTTGTGGACCTTACTACCAAATGTGTCTAACTCTTCTCATATATTCAGATTATATTTGTTATACAATGCCATCTTTTGTAATTTCTGAATTTTCTATGTAAAATTCCAATCATTACTAAGTAATTTTTTAACGAAATTATTTTATTAAATGAGTTGAGTAAATTTCTTGTGTGTTGGTCATCTTTAACACAAAGTTCTGACTTTTTATATCATATTATTGATATTGGGGGTGAGTTGGTTGCAGCTTTACTCATGATGTTATTTACTGGTTGGTGCTGTGTACACAAATTAAAAAGATAGACAATGAAGAATTTAGCAGAAGTATTCCAGAAAATAAGATGAAGGCTATTCCTTAAGCTGAAGGTCATTCCTTACTAGAACAAGAGATTTTGAAATGCCTCTCTGATATGCTCCCTCTGAGCCTGATTCAAAACACACTAAAATACAGAGAATTCTTACAATTTAAAGATGCATTGAGTCAAGATTTTTCTCAACACAATGGCTCTTCTGAAGAGAAAGGCTGGTGTCTGCATCACGCAGTAACTCTCTTTGCTCCCCCCCATTCGGAAAGAAAATTAGTCCCAGATGCAGACCCAGGGTGTGGGACAGTTCTCACCAGGTGCTCGGTAGTGAGGAGCAGCTGATGTTCACCTGCTTGCCCACAGTCCCAATTACATTCATTATAATAGTACAGAACTTACCTGGTTCATTTTGCCTGCAGATGGTCACAATATCACAAAAATTCTAACCAGCAACAGTGAATTAAACTCTGTGTTACTTTCCTGCAATGACTTCTTGGGGTGAATGCTGTGGTGTAAGAGGTAGGAGAGGGCTGTGGGTAAACACTGCAGGTGTTTGTGACTGGGTAGTTACATGTCTTATCCTAGTTGTGGGTGGTGCTGCCCGTCTGGAAGTAGGTGCTTTGCTCCTGAAGATGACAGTGGGGTGGGTTGTTTATTTTTATTTCTTGCCGTTGAGGATTCTAAGGCATAGAACAATAACGCCTCTGCTGCAGTTACTAAGGATCATGTAGTGTATGGAGGGGACAGTTGATTTTGTTTCTTTGCAAGTCAACTCATTAACATCTGGCAAATTCCAATTGTTATGCTGAACTGATGTGCCCTGCTGTTTCAATTACAAATGTATCGTTTCTAAGCTGTTTTTTATTACCAGCCCCTTCTTAAATTCACAAATATTCACATCCTGTTACCAGCCTCTTCCTGAAGCAAATACTGTGGTGACTCACACCAAAAATAAAAGGTGTATCTGCATTAGGAAGGTGAAAATAAATTGATCTGCTGGGAACAGTGTCGCAGGTATAATTTCCCTTTTCCTCTCATGGCTGTCCATCTCTACAATTTATTCTTTTCTCTTGCTGCACTTTCTAGTTTTAGAGTTACTGACACAAATAGCATAAGGATAAAATGCGTAAAAGCAGAGGTAATCTTCTGATTGTGGGAGGAAACGTTTGTGTCCTTCTAACATCTGTAAGCAGCATTTCTGCTGTGGAGTAACAGTTTTCTACTCACTGGAAGAAACTTTTGCAAGGTCTTAAAAGGCTCTATAGACCTTACAAATGGGCACATTGATCCCCTGTAGTCCTCTGGACCCCTGGTCTCAGCTACTGTAGCTGGACAGGCTGCATGTTGCTTTTAGTCGTGGCAGTGTCTTAACAGCACTTGATTGACTGCAAAAAAAAATCCAGCTTTTGAAGTAAAAAGAAGGTCACCACAGTTTTGATAATGATTTGTGTATGATTCGATGTTCACGTCCAGTTGTAGGTTCTGTTTGATGTTTAGATCATATGGCTATTACATCTGTTCTTGCTTTGCTTCTGAACCAGCAAAGATGATGGAAGAAATTCTTCCAACAAGGAAGCATCATTAAAATTTGATTAACAGTTTTAGTGGAATATTCAGGGATATTATTACTGCCATGGGAACAATGGTCTTCCAGTACTGATCCCCAAGAGAGTGGTCATCAAACGAAAGTATCTGAGGAACATCTGATGAGGGTGGTGAGGTGTCAGGGCTCACCTGACAGAGAAAACAGGAAGGTTTAAGAAGGAATATTTTTTTCTTTGAAAGAGAAGATGAACTGTTAAGTGTGTCAGGGGGAGTATAATAGATGTTCTGTAATCCAGAAGAAACATAAACCACTGGAGGGGAGCTTAGGAGACCCTTCACAACTCTGAACTGAAGCCTCTCAAGTGAGGTAAGAAAAGACAAGTGGGAAATACCTAAACATCTTGAATATTTTTCTCAGATCTGTGGTACTTTTGGGCTAGCTAAAGAGTGGGGGGAAAAAAGTAGCTTTCCATAACCCCATGGAATCCTGTGTTTGTGATTTTGCTTCTTCTATTACACCCTTGCCTAAAGAGGTGAATTGCAAATCTACAATGCTTCCAAAATGAGGACACTTAGAGAGGATGAGCTTAGGCTACTTGGTAGCCTCAAGTTCATTGCTGGTCCCAGGACAGAAGGTCTTATCCAGCCAGGCCTGAGCATACTTCCTGTCAGGAGATGTGACAGAATATCTAATCTGGCATGTTAGGAGTATGAATGTGTTCTTGGGACAGGTGCCTACAAGAGCTTCAGCAGGGCTTTCACTGATACTTGTGCTCTAGAAAGTGCTTTGGATGAGCCTTTGCTATTCAAGAAAATAGTAATAAATTCTGCATAGTGATCTGAAGCAGAGACCAGCAAAAATCAGTGTGGCAGACATGAGTGCCTTCAGGAGAGTCATGGCTGCAGGAAGGGAGGTTTTGTTCCCAGCATTGCACAGCTTCGCTAAGCCTGACCTACTCTTGTTCCAAGATGACAACTTTAAGCATAAGAGATGCCCCGGGTGACATTGCTCATTTATAAAATTCCCTTTTGTTGGATCAAATTTAACGTGGTCTCCTGTTTTGAATTATCTCTTTGATTAGCTGCAAAGTTTTGATGTGTGCAGGAGGAGAACAATTGCATCAGTGTGCACTGTCAGCCGGGACTTGTGGCTGCTGGGGAGTTGCTAGGATACCTCTCTAAAAGATACGATTCACTTGATTAACCACCAGCCCAGTTTGCATGAGAAATATTTTTCCTATCTTTGTTTTGTGCCGGTATCAACTGTGCATTAGATGTGCATGTGTGTTTAGAGCAGGCTACAGGTTGATTGTCATATGTGTCCTTTTCCTCCTTTTGATATGCAATAAAACCCTCTCTGCTTCACAGCAAAGAATCCAGAGTAGTTGTAGTAGCAGTTCCAGTAATCTCTAAAGTAAGCATTGCTTCCAGAGGAGAACATCAACCTAGAGAACCAAGGGAAGGTTTGACTTTAGATATGCATTCTTGGCATTATAGCTCAAGCTTCACTTTATATCTGTGAAGATGCAAGGGAATTTTCATCTCCTATGTGTTATTTTCTTTCCCCACTCTAAGCAGGGGATTGGACCAGATACCTGCCAAGGTCCCAACCAAAGTTATTCCATGATCCTATCATCCTTGCCACATTCCTCTGGTATTAATGCTCCCTTCCAGGGGCAATGCTTTGCACAAAGCTGTTTCGTTCTACTTCCACAAAGTTGCCTCAGACACCTCCTGTGTGCCCATCTGTTCTGAATATGGGAGCATTGTATTCAGGATGCAAATCCTAACTCAACTCTCCCCACAATAGCATACTTATGTTTCCAACACCTTTTTACCTCCATTTCCCTGTGTCCTGAAACATTTTTTCCAAACTTCAGGACATCTTGCCTGTGAATGTGCCTCATCATTTCTGTGAATCCTCCTTTGTCCCACAACCCTCTGCACTTTCCCTCAGACTTCCATAAACTTCTTTTGCTGCTTCCACCACATCTTCCCTCCGATGGACCATCATTCTTTCCTTCTGTCTGAACTGACTTCTGCTTTTCATCCCCTAAGCATCACAATTATCCTCTCCTTACGTTCCCTTTGTCTCCTCTCCCGCGGTTTCATTCCTCACTCTCAAGCTCCCTACCAGCTGTGTCGTGCTGTGTTCCTTCTCACCTGTGGGTGGAAGTAGCGTTGCAAGAGGGTAGGAAAGATGCCGGAAAGGGAGGTGACCTTATTTTGGAACTGATTTTGCTTGTACTCACACGCCCACACATGAGCAGTAAGATGCAGGTACAGGAGCGCTCTGTCCAGCGAGCAGGCACCGAGGTGCGAGTACCCAGCTGGCCCGGGTACCCAGAGCACAGGGCTTGCCTGCTCAGAAGTTCTCCTCGATTTTCTGTTCACTTTTCTAACTGGGGAGAGTGGCTGGCTTTGGAAGCGCCATTTGTGTCCTTTAGGAGCTGCCCATCTTATCCCACCTCTGCCAGTCATTAGGATTTCCTCACTGTCCTTTCTTGCCTTCTTGAAACTGCCAATTGTTCTTCCCAACATCCTCCCTCGATGGTATGTCTGTTTTAGTCTGGGTATAGATCACCCCTTCTATTCCAAGTAACCTAAAAAGCTGCACATTGCTGTGCTAGGATCTTGATGACCGGCTAATCTGAGTGCCTCTGACAGCCCTTCTGCCAATCCTCCTGCTGCTCCCACATCCCAGCCTTCCCAGTCGTTTTCCCTTTACGCAGTTTTGTTTCCACTGCTGTTCTCTATACTGTGATATATTGGGAGTCCTGGGACTCAGGCTCTGTGCTGCTGTGTTGTGCAGAGCTTCTAATAAGCTGTGAGCTTCACAGTTTGCTGCTTAATAATTCTCATGGTAGCAAGGATGGATAATGCAGGTGCTGTAATTCACTAGAGATCAGTTAATTACTAGTACTCAGCATGAAAAAATTGTGTTCAGATGGCAAAGGGCACACACTGAACTCCCATACCTGACCTTCCTCTTGCTTTAAAGCTAACTGTGGCTTTGAATTCTCGGTTGAAACATCTTAAACTGTCTGTGTGAACCAAGCACCCAAGCCTTGGGGAATGATCTTTATTTAACAAGTAAGCATTAGTTTGACTGGTACATGGTTTTCCTTGTCTCATAACCCATCAGGTACAGTAACAACAGCAGCACCTGGGTTTCAGAAACATTTTTGTCTCAACATGCTCCCTAAACCTACAGGCCTCATGCCACCCATGTGAAAACCCTGAGGAAATGAGAGGTAAAAATGATCTTCTTCAAGTCACAGTGGCTGGCAGTGGAAGTTAGACTAGGAATTTCCACATTGTCATGCATCATAAGGCACTGTCCCCAATTTTGTTTGTGTATGGGCATCCTCTAGGGATGTCTCAGTTATTCTGCAGTTCTGGAATAAGTTGGGTGCAATTTCTTTTATTGAAGAAAAGCATAAATCTAAGATGGAAACATTCCCAGGATTATTCTAATGTCATCTGAAAATCATGGCTCTCTGATATTTTGTTTGTTTCTAGTGACTACACTACAAATGCTGGCACATGGGAGCAGTGTTTGTGAGCAAAGGATGCACCTTTGCCGTATCTGGTAAATCACAGCCTACTGCTGATACTATACCTGCAATCCAGTGGGGAAAAAAAAGCATGTCGAAAGCTTGAGCATGAGCAACATTTACAAGATTCACTGGAAATACTTAATTTTAAGCAATATTAATATTTTTATCTTCTCATCAGTTATAAATTACACTCAGGGTCTAGAGTTTCTCCAAAATGTAATCAAGTAAATCCTGATTTTAATGAGTGGCAATCACTAAACCTGGGAATAATTGTCCTGACTTTCTTAGCAACAAAGCATTGCAGCGCCTCTTGAATTCAACACAAGATTAATCTTCCTGGGGAAGCAGACTCTTGTCCTGAAATAATGTATACCCGTGTATAAGATCTGCACATCAGTACATTGGAGATCAATAGCTCTTTTCCTGATTTGGTCAAATGATGGTGCAATCAGCCAGAGCTCAACTAGAAGATTGAAAAAAAAGTACGTGTTGCTGTTCAAGGTACTTCATATCTCTTGGAAAGGAACGTTGAATTTTGTAAGTGAATCACAAAGTAATTGCAGGCTCCTGATGGCTAAGGCTAAGACAAAGCACTGCTTACTGGTTGCTCTGGTTGCTCTCTGGAGCTTGTTCACTCCCATGCTTCATTCCTGAGTAGCTCTTGTAATCACTGTCTGGGTACCTGCTGCTGTGCTGTGCTATCACACACTCACACAATGGGCAAGGCTGGAAGGCACCGCAGTGGGTCCCCTGCTCCAACCTCCCTGCTCAGGCTGGGTCATCCTACTCCACACTGCACAGGATTGCATCCAGATGGTCCTCAAGGGAGGCTCCACAATCTCTCTGTGCAAGAATTATTTAGCTCAGATTAAAGTTTTATGAGGTAGATCATGGCCCACTTTTACTTGTGCAGACTGTCCTGCTAGTTCGATGTACCTTTCTTTCCTGATCCATGATCTGAGCTCTTAGTCTCAACATTTAAATTGTTTGGGACAAAGTTGCCTTCTGACCCTAAGCAATCAATGTTTGAAAAAAAGTTTTCCACAGACTGCTTTCCCAAATTCAGAGGAGAAATTAATGACTCTGCATTTTGTCAGCTTACGGATTATTTAAGCTACTGCACATCAAGAGTTCCTGGGTCATTCCATGGCTGCACGCGCAGTGGGTCCCACAGCTGTCAAGCTTTCCTGTGTATCACAGGAGTTCCCTTTAGAGGGCACCATTGACTTCCCTGAAGCCTACGTCGATGCTTGTGCTTGCAGTCAATGAGGCTTGTTACCCCTCTGAGGTACGTTTCAGTATTATTTTGCTCTAAATATTTTGGATGCTCTGGGCTACTGCACATTATCTACTGTGCTCAAATAACTGACATAAAATGCACTTTGTAATAGACTTCTGAGGCCTTGGATATGATCATTTTCTCAGCCACCAAGCAAAGTGCTGGAAGGAACATACACACCAGGATGCTGAACTGTGTCTTCTCACAGAGGCTTTAAGAGGACTGGAAGGCTCAGATTCCAACCACAGAGGCCAGCACAAAAGTGAGTCTTCACTTCTACGGTGTGGTCTGGGAGATGCAGGGTCTCCCATCCTTTGTGACTGGATCTGCAGAGATGTACTGCATCCTCCTTCCCTACAAATGTAGCTGTCTTACAGCAGAAGGGGTGTTTCTGCAGTTGTATGTATCATTCTGTCTTCCTCTCTCCCATGCTCAATTTCTTCCTTTGTGTGCTGTCCCCAAGGTGGGCAGGATGTGGCTGCATGGTCATCTTGCTTCATAAAGTGGTACCAGAAGAGTGCAGGGTTGGGAGGTTGTTTGTGACATGAGTTACTTTCTAGAATGAAGAAGGTTGCTTTTAGATTTTTTAATCTACATTTCTGCTTCTTATCTTTAATGAAGAAGTACAGATATCAGGGAGGTATAGAAAGTGCCTACTGTAGTCTCACAGCTTCAGGCAATGCATGGTTCAAGGAAAGTCCACTGTGATGTAAGCAGGATAATTGTGAAAAATAAATGTCTGCTCTGCAGTAAAAAATGAGATTTCATTTTAGAATTGAACACTCAAAAAGATGTATCTCATTTGTCCAGACAATTATTGTAATTCCATGAAGAAAATCCAACAAAATAGTCCTTCAAATGCTTGCCTGGTCTCTCACTCCTTATTATTACTTATATCCTCTTCTGTGCAATTGCATCAGCATGGTCCTCATACTGTGGGTTTATATTTTCTATTTATACAGTTAATTAACTGCAGAGCTACCCGAGCCTTTCTCTAATATTGCAGATGACTGGGGACTGTTCAGTGTTTGCAGCACCTGAGACGGATTTTTGATCGTGCTCTTAACGTTGTCTCCTTTATTGGCTTGAACGGTGCCTGTGGCCCACAGTGGGAGCAGGCTGAGTGGTACAGGCAGAGGGGCAGGACTAGGCTGGAGGACAAAGAAAAGCCCAGGTGAGAGTGCAAAAGCCATCCTTTGGAGCATTTCACGGGGGTATTGCAAGCACCATAGGCCAGCACCAGCAGCTGGGAGACAGCCCAGAAGGTGTCCCTGGGTGTGTAATCCTATGGATCTCACCAACCCATCACTTACCTCTTCTTCCATCCCTGTCACGGGTGATTTTCGTAACACCCGCATAAACCTCTTAGTCAGCAAACTCAACATAAATTCATCTTGTGTTAGTGGCACTCACTGTTACACTGTTACACCGCTATCCCCAAAAGCTTTTCAACCTCACTCTTGCAACACGCCGAGAACATCAAATCTCTTCTGAAATGTTACAAAATGTCTTTTTTTTCCTAGCTAAATCAGCAGAACCAAGTTGGAAGAAAATCTAGTTCTACCAAACTCTTAGTTTATTTATGTAGTCATTGATGGCAGGCGTGTTTACATCTCTGTGATCCTAAACCTTAGGGAATTGCATTTCATTTCAGGGCTGCTGGGTCTGCAAATCCCATGAGATATTTAGCTTTGATTTAAAAATAAACAGGGTCATTTTTTTCCTATGGTTGTGGAGCAAGCCTTGAAAGATAGAAGCTGGAGACCTCAAAGAAAAAGAAAAGAAAGCACATTTGAGAGATAAAAATATATTATATAATAATAAAAGTTTCCAAGTGCATATTTCATCTTGTACTTTTTTAAAAAAATATTTTAATTTTCATGACAGAAGGTGACAATTCACGATTTTGGATTTGCTTAGATAAACATTCCTTCAAGTCCCCATCAAGATGACCACGAGTTTCAGGCTGGAATACGCCATTACATTGAATGCTGTATTCTTCCTACATAAGAGAGGATGTATCCCATAAATACATATATATTATTGGTATCTCCACCTTACAGGAGGAGAACAAATACACAGAATCTGACTATTCCACAGCTCCTGGTTCCCGGGTACCTTAAGGGAGCCACACAGTTACTACACCCACTTAGTCCAGTTTCAGACTTGAAGGGCCATGTTTTAATCTTGGCTCATATGGGAGCCAGTGGGGCTGGTGACAACCTCTCTGAAACCACACATTCTTTGTACATTTGTTCCTCCCTCTTCAAAAAGGTGAGAACAGTAGTATGTCTCAAAGTATTACCAGTTAACTTAGAAGTAATTGTAACCCTTTCTGAGATCTTCCTCCTCTCACAGTTCAATGGTCTGGGACACCTCAGAGTTGAAAGCATTACAGTTTGTACAATCCAAATTCAAATTCAAGGTTACCTGTTGATCCCAGATGTTTCACCTTCTCTGTTTCAATATAATTTATAAAACACTTCACTCTCAAACCAAGTTCAAGAGTACTCAGGCACCTGATCTGCAGGGAAAGCAGTGGACAGTAGGTCCGGAAACACTCCTGAGGCCACAAGTGTGGAGCACCTCTGAGTGAGATGAGCTCAGCAGGCTGCAGCAGTGTGTGGGTGGAACAGGGATGCTGTATGTGATATGTTTATCTTATTAGCATGCTGCTCACAGTGATCCTTCATGAGATGAGCTGCTTCCCAGCCATCAAAACACAGAACTAACAAAGCAGAAGGTGGCCACAGACACAAACTTAACCTGAGCCTGGTGGTGGTTCTTGCCCTTTCAGAGCAGTTCCCTGCCACTGCGTAAAAAAAAAAAATGCTTCAGACCCTGGATACCTCACAGGCTCCGAATTCACTTTTCTACCACAAAACTGCATAGGCAGTTCTCTCCTCAAGTGAGGTCACACAGCAGCTGAGAGGCTTTCAGCAGCAGAGGAGGATGCTTCTCTTCTCACAAGTACACTCTTGGCTCTCATCTCTCTGGAGGCTTGTTCCAAACAGAGCAGCGCTTCACCTCCTCAGCCTGAGAGAGGTTTTCTACAAAAGGTATGTTCTCCTGATCTTCCTCTTCTGAAGGTCAGTTACTGTCTGTGCTGGCCCTGGATGGTCTGCAGCCAGTGATGCAAAAATTGTGAAATTGTTCCTCTGTCACCATGTCTGTAATGGCTTCTGCTTGAATTTTCAGCTAGACTTATCCTTCCAAAACACAATTGGCTTACTCCCTGGAAAGTCCAAATTCAGCAGTATTTTCCTTATTTAAATGGAGACTGTATACAGCAGTATACAGCAACAGAGTTCCATCTTTCACTTTTTTCCAAATATTTTCTTTTTACTCCATTTTATGATCTTTTATAACTTTCATGCAATGTTTAGATGCGCCAGCTCCTGGTCCTCTATTTCATAGTAACAGCAGAGAAGCAGAAGGCACCTCTCCATCATAAAACCCAGTCCTGCCCTCAGACAAGGGAACATGTCATCTCGTCCTTAGCTTAAGTTGAATTATCTCAGTCGTAACACTGAGTTGTCTCTGTTGCCTCGTGTTTCCTTCTAGGAAGCTATTCTCACAGCTTTAGTGATGAGAAAGCCTCTGATTTTCAAAATTACTTAAATGTCACTCCTCTGTTTTTCCACTGACTCTAAGGTATTTCTGAAAGAAGCTACTCTTGCTTTGCTTTGTGGTGCTAAATGAGTCAGGCTCCCCTTATCTCCTCTGGAAAAACGGCTCTGTATCCCCTTTACTGTCCATCTGCCCTGCAAGTTTTTATGGAGCCCTTTCCCTATGAGCTTCTAAGGCAGAGGTAAATTCATGCAGGTGTCTGCTAGAATCATTATTAAATATTATTTTGAGTTGCATTTGATAAATGGATGTGACCAGCTCCAAAACTAAGGGAGCTAAGACCCAGGTGTGTGATCTGTGCTTCATCTCTTAATAATGAATAATTATTATGTATTATCAATTTCTTATCAATTCTAGTAGTTTACAGTATTTTGCTCAAAACACTAATAAAATGTGGCTGCAACTATATTAAAATTCTCTGACAGTTACTCAAATATAATGAAATTTGTCATCCAATGCATTGCTGATAACTGATGGGACCTCCACAATCCCTGTAATTTTCAGCTTTGTGGGCTAACTGCCTTTCACACCTAGCAAATGTGAGGACAAAGGACAGTTATGATGATGGACAATTCCCATTGTTTCTGTTGAGGACAGGAATGTTATTATTCAAGCAAGTAGTGTTAAATACAAAATGCATGGAAGCTCTTGCTCCTACTTAGTGTGCCATGCCTTACACATTTAAAGATGGTGTTAGTCTTTTAAGCCATCACTTTGCACTGAAGCTTCAGGATTAGCTCACCATTTCTGCGACTCCTCAATTTCTTTTCTTTTCCCCAGGATACAATCTCTAGTCCCATAAGCACAAATGTTCTTTTTCCAAGCATGTAACTATTTGGCTTCCCTGTAAATTAATTCTGTTTGCTTGTTTGTGCTCAGTTTATTGCATCTGCTAGAGGGAACACCAGTCCTTTTTTTTTTGTTTAACAATCCTCCTGGTTTTGTTTTATGTACAAACTTTATCAACACTATTATATTTCCTCCGAGTTCACTGATACAAGTTAAATAATGTGAAGACACAGGGCAGTACACTAAAAATATGCTTCCTTAGTAAGGATTTCCCAGGAATGCTTATCTTTGAGATCAGTCAGTTGACTGGTTTTATCATCTACCCAGCTTAGTGATGATTCAGGAAAAATGTAATCTACAATAATCAAAATTTCCTAAATATACACATATATTTGATATATTGGATTGGCATTTACATATTTATCAACCGAATCTGTGACATGACTAAAAGGCTATTGAGCTGCTTTCGAAAAGTTTTGTTTTCTTATTTTCTTACTCTTATTGATTGTTTGCCTTTCCTGTAATTTGTTTAATAATGAAATCCCATATCTGCTCTTCTGTTAAATTTACTATAACTGGTACTAGGTTGACAGAAGAATGGTCAATTTGGTAATCCTTTCAATGTCTTTGACATATGACCATACATTGAGAGCAGCCCTGTGGAGAAAGATTTAGTGGTTCTCATGGACGAAAAGCTGGACACGAGCCACCAGTGTGGACTTGCAACCCAGAAAGCCAACCACATCCTGGCTGCATCAAAAGAGGGATGGCCAGCAGGTCGAGAGAGGTGATTCTCCCCCTCTGCTTTTGAGACCCTCCCTGAAGTGCTGCATCCAGGTCTGGAGTCCTCAGCACAAGACAGACATGGACCTGTTCGAGCAGGTTCATAGAAGGGCCACAAAGATGCTCAGAAGGCTGGAACCTCTCCAACGCAGACAGACTGAGAGATCTGGGACTGCTTGGCCTGGAAAAGAGAAGGTTTCAGGGACACCTGATAGCAGCCTTCCAGTACCTAAAGGGGGCTTATAAAAAAGAGTGAGAGTACCTTTTTACACAGGCAGTCAGTGATAGGACAGGTGGGAAGAGTTTTAAACTGAAGGAGAAGAGATTTAGATGAGACATTAGAAAGAAATTCTTGACTGAGAGGAGGGTGAGGCACTGGAACAGATTGCCCAGTGAAGCTGGGAATGCCCCACTTCTGGAAGTGTCCAAAGTCAGGTTGGACAGGGCTTGGAGAAATGTGGTATAGTGGGAGGTGTCCCTGCCCATGGCAGGGGGTTTGGAACCAGAGGATCTCTGAGGTCCCAACCCAGACCATTATATGATTCTATGATACATTCTTGTATATAGGCACAGGTTTTGTCCCCCTTGCTTATCTTACTTTTCAAGGCAGAAAATGTATCTCAAAATATAGTTGCTGTTGGCATAAACCAGCATATTTCCTATTTCCTTCTTTTTAGTTTGGGAGAGGATGAGACTATCAAAGTGTTTTTCTAAAATCAGACACAAAAACATGAGTGAATCACCCAGAACAGAAAGAGCAATATGTATTCATATACTAAATCCATCTATTTCCAAGGACCATCCTTTAGTGATGAGAGAATTAATTCCTTTTGCTTCTCTTCATCTTGTGGGTACAATTGTTGCTGCTGTGCTTTTATACTGATGCTTCTCCACTGTGACATACTCTTCTTTTTTCATTAATTACAGGTGACTGCTGCTCTTGTCTCTGTTCTCGGCATCTTTTGTATTCTATTTACAGAGTAGGAAGGTTAGTTTGCTCTCTTCAGACTTACTTTGGCTAGTCCTGGCAAGACCCCTGATTTGTTTATCTGAGAAAGTAGTTGGGATCTCATAGTTTTCTCATCAAACCATAATGGGGTTTCCCTTTCACATATAAATGTCTCAGACACATGACAAGCTGTGAGCTGGAGATGGGTAGAAGACCCAGAAAAGGTTTTCCCTTGCTGCAAAATTATTTCAGATTTCAAAAACCGTCCTATACTATTCTGGGACAAATATTTTTCCAGATACTGTATGTTTATAGACAGGTTGAGAGAGCTGGAGGTGGTTTGGGATATGGCATATGTATGCAGACTGTGCCACCCTCATCCAGGGCAGGAATTTGGCCAGTCCTCTGCAAGGCCCACATGGCAGCTCTGAGAAGGAGATATAGGTTAAGAAACCTAGTTTCAGGAATCTGACTGTAGGTTATTAGAAGCATATCAGATGTCTGAGCTTCTTCAGCTGGTGGGTATCAATGGAGCCAGTTCAACTCACTCTGAAGCAGGTGCCCTGTGCCAAGTCAGACAAACAGTGTTGATCCACTGCTTGATTCAGTCACCTACACACGGGGTTTGAAATGCTCTGTGTTGCCTTGCCTGGCTTTGCAAGGCACACGTCTCTCCTACCTCCTGTGTCACATCTACGAGCTCTGAGGAACCCTTGCATTAAAAAGCCCCAAGTGGCACTGGGCAGGGACTTCGACCTGAGTCCATTACCTCCAAGTCAAATAAAGAACAGATTTCTTTCTCTGGTTTGTATATATGTCATTTATACAAAGTGGAACAGCCTGAATAGCTGAGGAGAATTTGTTAGAGTGGGAGAAGAAGAAGGATCAGAGTGAGCAATGCCTGCATCCCAAAAGCTATTGAATATTGCCAGAGGAGCCACTGACATAGTTATTAATACTAGAATATTTTTTTTTAAAAGTGTTTGATAGCAGACACATTCCAGAAAAAAAAAACCCATGGAAAATTCATGACCTGATGTTCCTAATCAACACACTTGGAGTAGGCTCATGCTCAGAGAAGTGCTGAGAGCATGTTCTTCGCTGTTTCTTTTGAGCCACCTGGCTGTTCTCATGGCATGTGAGGTTGAAGAGCTCGGCTCACATTTATCCACCTGCCTGGACTGCAGCTCTGCCTTTGGGGGAATTGCTGAGCTGTATCCCTTCCTGCCTCTATGCACTGCAGCTGGCCCTGCAGCCAGAAGCTCTCCTGCAGAGGAGCCCCTCCAGGCAGGCAGCTCTTAACCTCTGCAAGGAAAGAACACGTACAGCCAGTGGAGGATGCTGAGGTGAGTCTGCTGTGGTGCACAGGCACTCTGTCAGGGAGCTAAGGCTCTCATTTGGAAGACAGAGTTGAACTGCTCGCCCCTGTGTCCCTTACAGCTCCACGGCTGACACCTTTGCAGAGACTGTTTGAAGCCTCTCTCTGCTTTCTGTCTCCACTTTACTACTTAAGATGGAATTTTGGAGATAGCCCTTATACTTCTAAAATCCTGCTGTGTGTATTATCTTCCTTAGAAATGTTGGTGGGTTTTTTCTGGCTTAATTACACTACGAAATGCACAAGACTTGGTTCTCCTGACATTGCTTCTTACCAAGCATGATTTTTTTTTTTAATGGACAAGGAGAAAATGCAAGCACTTTGCTTGGATTGAGAGGGTCTTCAAGTGATCTCAGATTTTCTCTGTTGTGATTCTTTATTAATTAAGCAGTGATTTCTGTATGTGATTCCTCAAGTTCAACAGGATTCTTCATCTCCTGTTGAAACTACACCTCTTTTGAGGTTTCTGAGTCCAAAATGGAGCCGGTGCTGCAGGTTAGGATACATCTTTTTTCTTCTTTGTTTTTCCCCGCCTCTACTTTCTTGTTGTCTGGGATGACAAGCTTTGGATTAAAATTTCTAGGAAGTTATCAGCCCAAATATGCTGCTATTATATATCCACCTACCCCAGTGCAAGTCCTTTCAATGTTACTACTTGGCTTCAGTTCTCTGTTAACCACCAGGACAGTTTTGGTTTTGTGTTTTTGAGGGTTGAATAAACTCAACATCTTCCTACATCTATCCCCCAACAAATCTTTTGAGATGTCTTGGCTCAGAAGACTGCTTAATTTATGATTTTATTCACAGGGAATATTTACAGAATGCCAAATTTCTTCTGAGGTCCTTCAATCAGGCTCTTCTTTAATATTGGGGCTTGGAAGGTTCAATGTGCTCCAGGTCACCCAGTGATCAGAGTAACTGATAGACTATGGAAATGAGAAATTTAGGAGCTGTCGGTCAGTATTTCTAACAGAAGTATGAGCATCTTTTCATGCACAGACAGTACTTGTTAAAATGATTCCAAGGAGGTATTCTGTTTTGGGTTGTGGGTGGCTGACAAGAAGGTACTATAGTTTTGGCAACAGTTTTCTGCATACCATTTTTCCCCCTCTCATTTAAGAAGTATGCTATCTAGATATAGCCTAAGGGCATAGCCTCTGTACTGAAATGAGCTGAGTTTTTCTGACTGCTTTGTTCTTCCCTGACCCCATTCTATATATAATTTATCTTAAGGGCAGTAACCATCTGGACTGTCCCCTATTGGTGGAGCCAGTCCCTAATGACAAGGACAAACCAGTACCCCTCCAGATCCACTGGGAAAAGGGAGAATTGTGTATTTGAGTCAGGCACAAATACCTGGAAGCTGATTCAGCAGCTGCAGGACCCAAACGAGACAACTCCCTTTGCAGAACAGATACTTCCTTCTACAGAGAGAGATACCTTTCTCTCCCACCTTCCAGACCTATTCCTAACTGCCTCCATCTGTTTCTCAAAAACCTTAACATAATTTTCAGGCTGTCTTCTTCACCCACTTCGCTTTCTGGGATGCCCCAATGGAGCTCCACTTTTGCTTTTTTTCTCTCCTTGTGTAACTGCTGGCTGATCCCTTATACAGCAAATATCTCTATGCAGGTGATAGAGGTGGTTTAACTTCTGCACCTCTCTCCTCTGTACAATTCTGTCTGGCTGGCAGCTCTTAAATAATTATCAGCTCCCAGAGTAACTAACACACATCTCAGCCAAGCCTTCTTCCAGGCTCCTTTCTTTGTGGGGGAAGGTTGTGCTGGTCATCCCATGCTGCTGGCAGTAAGGGCCCTAGAACCAGGGATATGCTTTAAGTCACACCTCTCATCTTCAGAGTCTTATATGACTTTGATAAATGTAGATATAGACATGCCAAACATCATATGTATCAAGTCTATTTATTTATGGCTTCACTCTCCTAGGAGATGCAGTTTCACCATCCACCAGCTGGTAGAGAAGTCACAAGCAGGTGCCAAATGTGACGGCCCTTTCTTCCTAAGGCCATTACAGACAACCAGATACCTTGGTGTTTTCTTACCGCTTACAAAAACTGTGCGAGGAACTGGCAGTGGCATGGACCAGGCTGGGAGATGCTCATTGCTCTTCAGGGGGAGGGAGGCTGTGAGGTCCCGGGCAGAGGAGCCCCTGGGGACTGACACTGCTGTGAGCTGTGAGTGACGGGAGTCCCTCAGCCTGAGGGACAGCTGGGTGGGGATGGCTGCTCCAACAGCACTGATTCCACACAGACATTGCAAGGTCAGTTTGAACACCTACTGGAGAGCCCAGCTGACCGGTCAAACAACATTGCCCAAGTTTTTGAAAGGTGAAAATTCCAACTCAGGCTCTATTCAAGCAATGCCACTAACAATCTCAGATTTGTAACAATTAATGACCTTTTTGTTCTGGCTTTGTGCATCATGCAATGAGGTCATGATCCATGACTACAACTCCTATGCAATAAAATAATACAAATAATTAATAATAATAATGAGTTGAGTTTCATAATGTGTCTTGTACTGCTTAAAATCCCCTGTGAGCAGTTACTGTCTGTGAGAATGTTTAATGTCTTTATGCAATTTGAAAATGTAGTGCAAATGACAGTGTAATAAAACAAAGAACTTCATCAACTTCTAATTGAAATTAATGAGAACTGAACTTCTACATTGTGCATAAAAGAAGAGTCTTTTTCCGCAGCCTTAAAAGCTGTTGGATCCAGGAGAGGTATGGCTTAATTTGAATTATTTTCTTTTTCTGCCTCAAAAAGATTTTACTGCAGAAAACTAGTCTTATTTCAGACAACCAGTAAATATCATATGGATTAAAAAGTTTGACTTTTCTCTCAATTCCTGCAGAAATGTTTTCCTTATATATTAGCAGATCTGTAAGAAATCATAGCCATCTGTATTTTGTGAGACTAGGAGTTGAAAATACATTCCTTATCTAAGAGACTATTTTCTACAAGACTATTTCAGAAATTTTTACATAGACCAAATCCTAACAAAAAAGGCTCTGTTACTTCAAGGTCATTTTAAACCTCTGTGTCAGAGGTATGAAGATTAGAAACCTCATCAGGCAAAAGCACAGTGCACTGAGGCATGCCAGCGTGTTTGTCAAATGGCTGTGGAAGCCCTTTTCCCATCCCCTGGCAGCAGAAGGGAGGAACAGAGATGGCTGGAACTGGCCATTGCATTTTATGACCATGCAATAAAACAGGCAAATATGATTCTCCACGCTAACTTTTGGCACTGGTACGATTTCACAGACCCCTAATGATTGCAGTGGGGCACAGTTCAAGTCACTCAGCTCCAGGTAACTGAAGTGTTCCTTGTTTTCAAAGTTATATGTAATATTTAAGTTTCTTGTAACTTTTTTGCTATAAAACCTTCTAAAGCAAGAATTAATTTTTTTTTTTACTTCTTTTTTTCCCCCTTTACTAGTTTGCACAGCTTTGCAGAGCTTTAAGAACGTCTTAATTGCTGCAAGCTTTAGCACAGCCATTTAAGTCATTCCATACTGCTATACTGCAGCTGTTTGTGTTACATCTTGTGGGTCACTTGTGAAGGGAAGAGTTGTTGTGATGTACTGTACTTGCCAACAGCAGGCAGAAATCAGGAGAATTGTACTTGGAGGCATATCATTAAATTTCAACCAACAGGTTTACTGGGGAAGTCATTCTTCCTGTAAGATCATCACTAAAGCTGCCACTGTCCATAAACCATTTAGAAGGCCTGAACAAAGGGCTACTTAAAGTCTTCAGCTGATAAGGCTTAATGCTGTGTTTTCTCATTCCTTTGTTCATGATTCTCCTACTTACCTACTTCTCAGTGCCTGAATAATTTGTGTTCATGGGCACCTACTTTCAGGATTGTTGGAAAGACAGGATATTTAAATGCTAGCTCCATCTAGTACCTACAGAGAGACCTAAAGGTCTGTAAGTTTTTTGATGGTACAACATAAATGGATGGTTAGCTTGTGACAAAAGCACACCACACAAGTCTCTAAGAAGGTGAGTTCAACTGAGAGTTTTTACCTCAGATACTGTTGGTTTATTTCCTTTCATAGCAGTTGCATATGCTGCTGCTAAAAATGCTTTTTCATATACCATCAGCCTGCACTCTGGGTCTAACTCAAAGACTGAAGAAAATGGAGATTATTTTAAGAAAATATTAAAAAACCTCTATAAATAGGATAGAACTTGTGATATTTTGTTCTATTTTACTTTAACCAAATGTGAAGATATAAAAACTATAACTTCTGTTTTCTGAAAATGTGATTAGTCTGCACCTTCCAGAGACACAGGAAACAGTGCCCAGAATCCACAAATTCTTCTCCAAAATGGTTACTCTCTTGGAACAAGAAGCAGCTTGTCAAAATCCCATCTTTCATAATGGAATTTGCTACTTCTTGATGGAGAAGGATGCTTTCTGCAGCAGTATTATGCACTTACAAGGCATGAATCAATTTACATTTTAATCATGGGGGGCCCATACCATCAATTGGTGAGAGTGCTTTTAATTTACCTGAACTCAGTCATTGGGTTGATCCCAGCAGATTTGCCTCTACGGCAACACCTGCTTTTATCATGACATCTCTTGAGTATTCAGCCTCCATAAAAATAAATAAATTCTCCTGAAACTGTGCTAAATTCATTACCAATGAATCTTCTTTCACTATATGAAATTCTAAATAAAAAAAGACAGGTTTATTTTAAGCTTTTAACAGACTGTTGTAGTTAATCGTGTATATCAGGCAAGAGGCTTGGTTGCTAAGAAAATCTTTGGCATGTTTCCACAGGATTTGTGTGTTATTGACAGAAAAAGTACCAAATGATAGGAAATGCATCTGCTAATTTGAATAGTGAAACAAACAAAAAAAAAAGAATAGAACAATTTTCTGCCCAACTTTTGAGTTAATGCAAGCTCAGGCCAAAAATAACATACTTCCCATCAATTTACAGAGTAGATTTTTGGCTTCAAAGACTTGATTAAGATTATATATATATATAAAATCCCCATTTCTATGTGGATAGAACATATGGATCTCTGGTTGTCAGTGGTTGTTGCCCTGACACTGCTGCACAGAGGTTCCTAGGATGAGCTCAAAGCTAGAACACGATCTGGAGATGATCTGCAAAAACACCCAGTGTGTTTGTAACTTCCAGAAGAAAAATCAGTTGCATTTACATTTAATGTTCTCCAGTGTGCTGTTGTCTTCCATATGATCAGGCAGATATTTCTCCATAGTTTTTCCAGATGTCCCAATTGCCATGGTCCAGAAGAGAGGGAGAAAAACAGCCTGAGCTGGGGAAGACAGAGTGGGACCTCCTTTAACAGTGCTTGCCTAAGAAAAGGACACAGCAGTAGGCATCCAGGGCTTTAGCTGAATAAAGCCTGCCAAGAGGAACAGATGCCTAGTACTGGGTCATAGCCTGGAGCTCAAAAGGCTGCCAGAGAAGTTTTGCCAGGTATGAGGTGGAGCAGCCAGTGGCAGAGAAAGCCACCAACCCAGCGTGGAGATGAAGCCCTATACAGGCCAAGTTTTAAAGATGGTCTGACCATGAAAAACATACTTATTCCACTTTGAAACTTTTATTTTTTGTATTTAAATATAGACCGGAGTAATCTGAAAGTCAAGAATCAAGCAATGGGGTTAGATCTTATTGATATATTCCCAGAAACCATCATTGTAGGTGCTCTGTATTTAAACCCTTGGCTATGCTCCATACTCAGTGCATGACCCCATAATTTAGGATTTTGGAAAAGGAATGAGTCCCTCAGGTCTACAAGCCAAATAACACAGTGGCTGTATTGTGGGAGGATATATTGTTTAGCAGGATAACATAGTTCAACAAAGCAGTGTGGTGGCCAAGGACCCTACTCAGAGAACAAAGTTCCCAGGCACACTGAGAACATTGATCTACAGCACAAAGTTCATATAATCTTGTGAAAAGCTAGTTATTCTGTGGGATGATAATTTTATTTTGATTTCTTGAATTCCTGTTGCTTTTAGGCATCAGTTTTTATTCCTGGACGAGGCAAATCAACCATACAGCTGAAGTCTATAGCCACATAAGGCATGTGCGGGGCTCAATAGTTACCCCCTATGGTGTTCTTCTACCTCGTGAAAGAAACCTGGATTTTTGGTTCTCTTTAGTTTAAATAATTGTTTCTTATTTCAGTGTAAACACGGGAGGATTTTAAAGGCCAAGGAACAGGGTACCTGCCTCTGATTACCATTGAGCTAATTAAGCAGCAAAGCAGTACTGGACATTGAGGGAATCCTATGGAGGCAAGAAAATGGAGAATATAAGACTCTCTGTTATAATTCAGTAATAGCACTGGAGAGAATGATTCGTTTGTTGTGGAAGATAAGCAGCCAGGGGTTATTTTCCATTTTCTTTCTCCTTCTCTTTTTTAATCCATTCTCTGACTTTGGGCAAATCCTTCCGACTTCTTGGTCCCTCAGTTTTCCCTTTCTGCAAAACAACGAATCAAACTACTTTACTAGAATTTTGGAGGAATGGATGTAGTGCTTTATAAATATGTAACGAGTTCTATTTTTGCTAGGAGGCAAAATGGACTAAATATATATATATAAATTTAATGTTTTCCACTGGGTTTGGAATCTTTTCAAGACATGCCAGTAAGAGAATAGACTTAGAAGCTACTATGACATATCTCATTTAGTGTCAAAGGTTTGCATCAAATATTTGATTCAAGCTTGTCTATGAGTCTGTTTTTAAAACAGCACAGAGGCAAGGCACATTTGCTTAGCCTGCATATCCCTAGAAAGAAATGAGATATACATTTTTAAACCATCTTCATTTACTTATGAGGAGAATATCTATCTGCAATACTTCACGTATAAAACACTTCCTGCTCGCATAACATATGCACAGAGCATATGTTTTAATTTTAGTTCAGTACAATATTTCAAATTTAAACAAATTATCCCAAGGCATAAAATACTACCAACCATTTTTTTCTGTTTTTAATACAAGCCAGATTGTAGAGAAGCATTACTAATAAAAACAGCAGTCATAAACCTGAGTGTATTTTACTTGCTCCTCATTAATAACACAATATACCTGTCTTTTTTTAGTTAGATTTTCATATAGTGAAAGAAAATTAATTGGTAATGACCTTAGCTTGCTATTTCTTCACAGATTTTTGTCATCACGGTTTTAAGGACTTTTTGAGTTGATGGTACAATTAAAACATTGTTATCCAGGACTATCTGCCTTCAATTTGTTCAGTTTCCATGATCAGTAACCAGGGAATATGGACACCATGATCTCTGAACTACTTCTAAGATAACTGCTAATGATAACTAGGAAAAGAAAGTCAGAGGGTTTAAATTTACCATTCAGGAGCCCACAGTTTTAGTCCTGTGAAATGGTATCTATTATCTATATTGAACGTGTACTCCAGTAAACCCTCTTTCTCCCACAGGAGGCTTACCTTAACAAATGGGATGCTATTTTTCCAGTTACAAATATTATATGGCAACACCATAGGTAGTTGCATTGCTAGTTATATAAAACTTTATGGTGAAACCTCTTTAACTTCATTCAGAAGTCAGAAGTACCCTCCTGAAAATCCTCTCACTGAAGGGAAATTCAATAGTCAATATTATTGCATGTTATTGAATACTCAACTATTGCAAATTGTGTTAAGTCATTTGAACAGAAATAATGAATAGACTGTTTTTTCTTTCCTGAGCAGCAAATGGGGCATTGTTACAAAAAAGATTAAAGACCAGGTTTAATGTCCATATAAAGCAATACATTTAAGTTTCCTACCAAAATTTATTTGGATGTTCCCTCCTTCTGTTCACAAGAGCTATTTTATCAGACAGGGCTTCCTACAGGACCCTCATTCCTGGAATCTGACTATCTGAACTGCTAATATGAACCCTCCTCACGGGTCTTAAGTGAAGTTATCTGGGATGGCTGGAGCAGAATTCATTTAGGTCTTTGGCACCTTGTCTGGAATGGCTTGTGAGCAGCAGCACATCTGGGAGGCTGAGGAGGATGGAGATCTCTGGTGCAAGGAGGCAGAGAGGAGAGAAAAGGAGGTGTGTCTGTGTTGAGAGGGCAGGCAAAGGGAGTGAGGGTAGGAGAAGTGGAGTGAAAACTCTCCCGCTGGCTCATCTAGAACTGGAGGAAGATGTGCCCATAGCAAGGTGGATCAGGAAGGGATCCAAAGGATTAACTTGGTGGAACCTGCTTTCAGGCACTTAGTTAAAATTGTCCGTTCAGTGCAGCACCAGGTAGCACTAACACACAGGAGGTGATGAGTACAGCATGTGCAGCTGTGATCCCACCCTGTCTCTGGTTCCCATGCCACACAGAGATGCACACACCCACAGATAACCCTCTGCAGGGAGACTCCTGCACCCCTTACACTCACAACTCTCTCCCTGTTTCTCACCCAGAAAGGAGAAGGCTGAGGAACTTACTTTTTACAGTTGTCTTACAGTGAGAAACCTACACTAAGGTCTGGTTCAAGATCTCTCTCCAGCTTGAGAGAATTTAAACTCCAGTCACTCCTCTGAGGGGTTTCTAGCCCTGTATGGATAAAGAAATATTTCAACTTGATGTGCCATTTTCTGGAAATCTTCTATTTTTCTCTTTATAGCAGCACCTAAGTAGCACCCTGAAGGGTTTCTATTTCAGCGGTGAGTACAGTGGGGTTCTGTAGGGAGCCCATCTTGTCATGCATTCCGTGTGTGCTGACAATGCCTGCCAGACACTCCCCCTTGGGGACAAACTGCCTCTTTCCTGGACGGTCCCATAGCTGAGCACACACCAGACTACTCAGCCTTGTTTGAAGTAGGGCTGCCCCAAAACAGGAGTGTGGTTTAGGTGCATAAGGAACAGAAAAGCACTCCCATGATTAGATAGAACAGATTCAGATTCTAAATTCTGTATGAATCTTGTTTTAATTTCTCTTTTATTTTTTTTTTCCCTCTCTCTGAGATCTAGTCCTGAAAGTCTTGCCTGGCATCATATAAAGATGGTGCAATGGAGCGAGAAGTGGAATTCTATGTCCAGCTCTCAAATTACTTGACTACCTAATTTGTGTTTCAGCACAGCCACAAGTATTCATTTATTTATTGAGAGATGCATCAGTGCAACAAAATAAACTTTTCACATGAGCACCCACAGACCTATTCTTGATTTATAGCATTATACTAGAAGCTCAGTCAAGCTAATTTTGTTCATCAGATATCTAGGGAAAAAATTTAAGTGCTCTGTTGAAGCGCTTTTCTGATTTGAATTTTATGCGAAAACCAACAGAGCCTACTTTGACTTATTCCAGTGCAGATGAGAAGAAACTCTACTGCAACTATGGTAGATGAAAAGCAACCTGTGTTTCAAACAGTTATTTCTTAAGTGGTAGTCACTTTCTCATTTCTCTTTGTTTCTTGGTTATAATTAATCTTTAAAAGAAGAATGGTTTAAAATTTAAATGAACTATAAAAGCTGTAAAAATACAAATGAAGTACCCAAAACCAGGCCCTTGACAATTACATTTATTATTGCACGCTGACTGAACAAGATTCTGCATCAGATACAGAAGGACAATTGACATCAAACAGGCACTCGACATGAAGTGCAACAATATGTATTAGAGAGGAAAGGCATTTGTGGGGCATTTGATTAATGTACTTTTAATTGGACTTTCCTGCCTCATTGGTTTTATTCTTTCAATTTAGTTCAAGCTGCTCAAATACATAAATAGGCAAAGCACCTACTATAATTAACACAATACACTGTTTGCAAATTACCATATTTCTCAGATTGTGTATACACAAATAGGATATTGTGCAAATACTGCTGAACTCCTACAGAAATATAATCAGGCAAGGAAAGTCCATTATTGACAAGAAAAAAAAACCCAAACAAACAAACAAAAATAATAGCACCCTTCTCTTTGAAAACTCTTTGGGGCACTTGGTCTTTGTGATTTGTATTCAACCGCAATTTTACCTTTAGTTCTTTATTCCAGTAAAAATTCATAGGATGTTCTGTCAATACCATTCAAACCTGAATTTGAGAGTACTAGTACTAAGTTTGGTTCCTCATGTGATGCTCTCTAATCATATAAGGAATGTGTGAGACCATATTTGTATAACCAAATTCAAGAAAAAACACAGAAAAGCAAGCATATACTGAATGAAGGATGCCTAGAGCATAGAAGCCCAACAGAAAATGCTAAGTTCTATTGCTATTTCTAACATTGAAAATATTCCAGAGTTTTTAAGATCACGTGGTACATGCAATTAATCTAGGATGTAATTTTAAAAGAATATTTAAATTGCACAACTGCCAATAAAACACATTAAACATTTAACTGAAAATCATCTAGATAATTTGGATTTGATACTTACATTCTCAGAAAATGTGAATGGCATCTGGGCAATAAAGCATATGGACAGAAATTCCATAGCCAGGATATAAGCCCAGTGAATAATTTGTTGTGTGAATACTTTGAAGAGAAAGCACAGACTGAAAACTGCACATCTTCCATGTTTTTTGAGTGGTCATGTAGTTTTACAGGATTTAAAAATTAGAGTTACTATAATATTTAATATCTTTTTAGAGGTTTTGCACTTTAAATACTCTTCAGTTGCCATATTAAAAACCCCAAACAGTTATCCTTCCTCAATAAACACTATTTAATTTGAATTTTAGACTATTTAAAATAAATATAGACAATTAAAGACACAAGTTCTAGAAGTTATCTGTATAATATATGAGCCAATAGGGAAAGATATTATTCTTTTCCTCATACAAATTAGGTAAACATTGCTCAGGAGAAATCAAATATTGAATTTATTATATATTTACTATTCTCCATCCCTTCTTCGCTAAACTTTGTCGCATAGAAGTGTCAAATTATTATTTGCTTTTGCTTTATAGTGTTTTTCCATTTCACCTCACAAATTCAATCCAATAGGCTTGACTAATTATTAAAATTAAAATAGTTCCCCTCATTAAGTACTCACAAATGGTTTTACAAACATTATTGGAGTACTTCTTCTCCTAGTTAGGTAAAGCTAACAGTGTGTAAGATGTTACTATTTTCTCATTAGCAAGGAGAATTTTTGAACTTACACTCAGTTTGTGGTGCACCCAGGTATTTCTGGGGAATACCTGGGTGCCTTGCAGACTGACAGGACACTGGGTGCTCTTTATTGCCCCAAAGCAAAAGGTTCTGTAACGTGCACACTTAGCTAAAGAATTACATTTATGGGGGGAGGAATTTAAATTGAATCTCCCTATCTGTGTTGCAATCTTTTGTGCTGAGCAAAAGAGTAGCAAAGCAAAGTAAATGTCCATTAGGAGGTAATAGCTGGAGTATGCTCTGCTACTGCTGTTTCTGCACTGATTATGTAAAACAGCTGTCAGTCAGGAAATTCCTTTGGGAAAACTGCACTTCCTTCTTTCCAAATTAATTACATTAAATGTGGTGAATTACATTAGGGAATGGGAGCATGCAGGAATGGTTGTAGGAAGTTTGCTTCCATGCTATCAGAGTATTTCAATCAGCTGTTTTCATGGAGGTGCACAATGTAACCAAAATGTCCATATTAGTTTCTTCTCCAGCTGGAACAAATATTGAACAGACTTGGAGTTTTTATTTTAAATTCGTGAAATGTTGATTTCTTTTGAAGAAAAAACCCCCACCTGCTTCCCTCTCATAAGCTATAAAATGATATATATTTCTGAATAATTGCCAATAATATGCTTTCAACACACGTAAGAGCATTGGTGTTCCGCTTGTTTGTATTTATAACATCTTCAGACTCACAGTCTTTCAACAGCATTTCCTCCATACGTCTAAGACACGTGCTCCTCAATGGTCCAACAACCTTTAAACTGAGGACAACAACAAATTGATACAACTGTTGACAAAATATTTTAAAATCTAAATGGTGATGTATGTCTCTGTTATCTCTATATCTAGCTGTCTTCTTTAGGCAAAAAACCAGCTTCCTTTAGTATTCTCTGTTCTCTTTAGTTACACATCTTTTGTCCAAGGACACAAGGAAGACATTATAATAACTTGTGTCTACAAAATTTTCCAAACAGATTCTGAAAGCCTTCTAAAAACCACATCATTTTGATTGCTTAGATGTGGGGTTTTTTCAATGTACATGTCTGTTTTGAATTCAGATTGCCATAGATATTTTCTATTACCAGTAATCACTTTTGCCAGTAAACCTTCTCATTAATTTACTCGCTACTTCACTTTGTGGCACAAGTAGTTCAATAACTACTGAATAATAATAGCTGAGTAACTCTGATTGTATATATTTTTTTTAAGTTAGCCATTATTTTCTGATTACTGAATGACAAGTGGCTGGATATAAAGATGTAATTGAAAGGTGTGTCACTGTAGTTATTTAGCAATGTCACTGTAGTGTAGTCTCCACATGGGGGTGAATTAACTCAGTCAAATTTGAGGTCAAAATTAGTAGAATTTTACAATGTTTTTCACTATACGTTAAGCTTCGTCATTCTCCCAGTCGGTCATTCCAAGCTGTGGATTTCCTGAAGTTATGGCCTTAATCTTATGTCATGAGTTTTTCTTCTGAAGTTAATGAATATTCAAGAGCAAGAAATGGAATTAAATATTTCAGATATCCTTTCAGGACATTTAGATCTGCCTGAAATCAGATTCTTCCTGATAAAAGAGGTTTTTTTTAATTGTTCTAACACTAACAGTTTTCTTGACAACCCTGAGCAAGCTCTGCAAATATTCCCTTGTCAGATATTCTCCACATATTGGTCCCACCCTGCAAGCACAGGCAAGTATTACTACTGTGTTCAGTGTCATTATCCAATGTTCATAAAATTCAGAAATAGTGGAAAGAGTGGATGAAAATTCATCTTCACTGAAGATTGTATTGATAAGGTATTGACAGGATTTCACTCAAAATGCAAGAAATAGAGGGTTTTTGCTTTTTCACTATGTAATTTATGCACCTGCTGTTTCCCCGAGGAAAAGCAATGCTCTAACCTTAGACCTAATTTGGGTAATCAAAAATATTTAAAGAAAATTACTGTTTCAGCTAGTGAATTGTAATAACTATAAACAGCTGTTAAAATTGCTTATGCTGCACCACCACCAAACCCACAAAGCATCTGTGATGAGAGATCAATCGTTTCCTGGTATTTATCAAGACATAGCTAATTAGAACAATAAATAGGATCACACACATTTTCGTGTTGTATCGTCAATTCATCTTTTACAATATATAGCTTTGATTGTAACCAACATTGGTTTTGCTGAATTCTGTCTAAATGCTCTCTCGGCTTCTCCATTCAAAACTCCTTTAATGTATTTCTTCTAAAAATGTTCTCATTTACCTTTTTTCTACTGCTGAACTCATTCAAGCCCTTGAAAATAATTTGCAGCACATTAGCTTCTGTAACACATTTTATTTGTTCTCCATGTCATATGGTGAGTGCTGTGGTACAAAGTGTATTAATTTCAATATTGTAAGTTCATTTGGTCTGAAGGATCACAGACAACCACTTCAAACCATTTTAACAAGTATTGTCATTTTATTTTGACTAGAAAGAAATCCTAATCAACTTCAGTGTCAGATAGTCCAATCACCATTCACACTCAAAAGGATTTGTGGTCTCTAAGTACATATAAAATTCTGGCTATCAAGCAGGCTTAATTTTATTCAGTTTTAGCTCTCTCTAACAGAAGGAAGAGGTTTAGTCTCTGCTAGTTCCCAGATATCATCTCCTTGCAGTGAAGAGAGATGGGCTCCTCCAGAACATGTTTGCTGCTGTCTGTCCTAGAAACTTGTTTTGTTTCCGTGCAGAAAGGGTCCAGCACTGATGAGGCTGCTAAGGGTAAAAAGATTCACTCCACAAAGAGCAAGCAGATGAAGGCACATTATAGAAACACTATTTCTACAGAAGTAAAATCAAGCAATCAAAGGAGACTGTGCAGTGCAGCACTGCTACTTGAGCTTTCTCACTAGTTTGCACCACCTGTTACAGCTGGCCACCGTCAGACTTTGCAGTTACATCTTTCCAACATGCATACTTCTTTTCACAACCGCTCTTCAACAGGACACATTCCTCCATTCTCAAGCATTACCTACATTTCTTTTGTCCCACAGGTGTACAGTTTCCCTCAGACCATCCTGAAGTGCATGTTCAGCACGCTTGAAGAGCAATCCATGCTGCTGTCTGTCTCACTCTGTTACTTATTGCTTTCACACCCTCTTGTGTCTTCAAATACCATTAGCATCAGAATTTTGTTGCAAGTCTGAGCCCCTCAGCTGAACCCTGTGGGACCAGTTAGAACCACCACGCCATTGGTGATTCCAAATTTATGACTATATTTGGAGATACTGTCAGTGAAACAGTTTATCCTTCTTTTACTACGTATCAAATACATGTCAGTTAACTTCATATGTGTGTATTTTTTTTTGTTCTTACATATCAGGTCATGCATTTTTTACTTACTCTATTATCTTTACAGATTAAACATGAAATGTCATTTTAAAAAATCAACATAGCAGGATTAAATCTATTTTCAGTAAAGTCCTGTTAGCTGGTATTAATTATATTCCCTTCTTTTAATTCTTGATGAAGCAAGTCTTATATCAGTCATTCCCTTAATTTGCCCAGGATTGGTATCAGGATGTCAGAACTATGATTAGCTGGGTCATCCTGTTTGGCTTTAGTGTAAAAACTGGTCACACTCTTCTCAAGCTGTTATAACTAGATTATGATCATTCTCTTCAACTGAAAAAAATTCATTAGCAATGTGATTATTTCTGTAAATCAGAATTTCTTCAAAGTCATCTTCTAAAGGAGAGCTGTATAGTATTAAAGTATCACATTAACTCCCAATTTTCTTGTGTCCAAGGAAAGCATCCAGGAAGGATGTTCTCCATGCTTAGACTGACAAGGATTTGGCTCTAGCTTCCCTTCACAGCCTTTCTAAACATAATCACTTGTGGCTGTTTGTGATGCTGTTAAGGCAACCTCATCAAGCACAGAGGCTTGTCTCCTCAGCCTAGTGAGAGAAGGGACAGCCTCCACAGGCACATTTCCAAACTGCAATCCAGCTGCTGCCCCAGCTATCCTTGGCTGCCAAGCAGAAACCAGAAGTTATCTCAGACTCCTGGTCTTGAACGGACAATGCTTACAATATCATAGAACCATTGAACCATTTAGGTTGGAAAGACCTCTAAGGTCATCAAGTCCAGCTGTTAACCCAGCACTGCTAAATCCAACACTAAACTATGTCCCCAGGTTTCTTTTAAATACCTCCAGGGACGGAGGTAATCCACATAATCCACACTCACTGTATCACAGGGTACATCCCTGCTCATTTTCTCTAGTATCTGAATCATGGAGTCACAGAGTCATAGAAACATAGAATCATGGTCTAGCTGTCAGATCTTTGGCCTGAATGTGTCCAGCCTTATTTGAAGCTGCTGATACCATCTGCCCCCACAGTCCCTCGTGGCAACAAAAGTTCACTACCCACTGTGTAAAGATATACTCTTTTATATAGGGGCTTTAGGATGCTCTGACACTTGTTTCAGTGTGTTTCCCTAGTTCCAATAGCACAGGTTTCAGTGATTAGCAGTTCAGTTTAACTAACAGATACATGATTTTTAAAACTCCCCCTTAGCTTTCTCCTCTCCAGATGGAAGAGTCCTGTATTTTCACAGTATCTTTTGCCCCTGGAAAAGGAAGAACAGGAGGTTTTAAGCTCGTCAGTCTTTATTTTGTCCCATTTCACACTCTAGGATGGTCATCCTTTCCTCTCATTCCATGTGTAATGGAAAACCAGATAGCACCGAAGCTACAGGGGGAGGCGGGAGGCAGAGGTTGACAAAAGAGGTTTGACTTTGTCTGTGGTTGTGGGACAGCCTTGTTATGCACAGGAGCCTTGTTGTTGACATTGCTCTTGTGTATATCCCAAGCTCTGTACCTAATCCCTGCAGACAACTATCCCCACAGGACTGCTATTCTCACAGGATTTGTGAAAAGACGGTTCATTAAGCCCAGAATGTTGACACACGTATGAATGAGAGGCTCAGTGCACTCGATCCCCATCCCCACTCTGACTGCTGGGACTGGAAACTACTCATGATGGTACTGGTGTAAAGCAGCTTCTTCAAGGGTGACAAGTGAGACTCCTCACAATAGATCATCCTTTGAAAATTCATCAGTTGAAGATTGATATACCTCTTTGTCTGTACTTTTT